>NC_069429.1:32054470-32097585 GCF_026875155.1 Cherax quadricarinatus
TCCTCCTTCGGCCCACCCCCGGAATCTGAAAGGAGGCTTCCAGAGATACACCATCGCCCGAAAGCACCAAAGCTACTCCGGGATACTGGAGAGGGATCGGGACATCCCCAGGCGATCCAGATTCCACGGCAAACTACGCCACCACCAAGAACCTCAACGGAATGGGATGGACCCCGGTATCCTTTCCCCTACCTAGGAACTAGCGCGCCTGTGGGAGAAATCCCAAAGGCCAAAAAGAGGAAGGGCAAAAGGGAGGGGTGGGGAGGAGGAGGAAAGGAAAAAGGGGAGGATGGGATAGGGGAGGGGAGATTGGGGGGTAATTAGGTTCGGTCTGAGGAAGAAGACCGACAGGTCTAATTCCTCAGACCAAGAGCTTCTTCACCATGCCAAGGAGCCCCCCTTGAAGAGGTCTCTCAGGTAGAGATAGTCTGAGCCTGAAATGGTAGCCAGTGAGATTAGTGGGAGTGAAGTCTCTAATCTGAGTGAGAATCATGGAGGTGCTGCCCTACCTACAGTCATGGCAAAGATTGTGAATGGGCACAGGTCCGAAACAACTCGATTATTCTTTGACCCAGGAGCACAAGTATCCTTGATAACAAAGAAGTTGGTGGCTAAATTAAAGTTAAAGGCCACAAGGAAAGTTAGCATGATGTTGGGAAAGGTTATAAGTCAGGCCGCACCCAAATCTTATGATGTGGTGGATGTCACAGTCAAATTAGGTGGACATCACAGAGACATTACAGCCTTGGTGGTAGAGGCATTACCCAGGGCAATGACAGCGAGAAGTCTTGCTGCAGTAGCTAAGCGATTGAAAGACCTTGACGTGAAGCTGGCAGACCAGGGAATTACCACTGACACAGTCAGAAATGTAGGTATCCTGGTGGGAGCCAATCAGATAGATGACTTCCTGTCTACACGATGGACGTTTAGGGAAGGAATTAGTTTACACAGATCCCCAGTAGGATACATCATAGGCAGCAGGATTCCACCTGAATTCCCTGCCATGCCAGATAGAGGAGAAGCTGTCCCCATGATAGCTGGGGGAGTAGTGATAATGAGTACCAGTATACAGGATGAACCGCCAGGGAAGCTGAACCAGCTAGGGAGTGACAAACACTTGGCCACCTTGGGAAAACACTTCTACAGGGTACATAAAGAGGGAGATAGATTGCCATTAAATCCAGGGAACCTCATATCAGTGGGAGGAAAGGCTACCATGGCATGTGGACCACTGGGTGGGAAAGTACAGAGCCACTCAGTCAAGGCTAGACATACAAAAGATGTTAAAGTTAAAGGAAAGGGTTCTAAGACCACAGGAACCAACAAGTTTACACCCCCAGAGATCCACGCAGGGGAAACTGGATGGTTGAAGTTAGACCAGAGTCTGCTTGACGAGAGTGACCGGACGGCACTCGTGTCCAGGGTCCACCATGGGAGCTTGTCGAAGTTCAACTTGATTTAGACTTAGTGCCTTCCTTCGCCGGCAGGAGGATGTTGGAACTTATTCGGTCCGAGAAGTCCCAACGGAAAAAAACACACCGCTTGAGGGTCCTTACACCAACCCAAAAAACAAAAACACACTCTCCCGGGTTGGCGGAGGTGGATGGGAGGTACTTCTTAATTTATAGATTTACCCTTCAGGGAAGTAGGTAGTTTATACTGTTAGTACACTAACATTAGGATTAGTGAGGCAACTGTAGATAATAATAATGTAGACCTTAGACCTTAACATAGGTAGTAATAGGCCAATAATGTAGGCAAACACTAGGTTAAGTTAGCTAGGGAGAACTGGCAGCCCAAGCTTGAAAGACGAGGCGCGGGTCTCGAAGACGCCAGATCTTTCTTCTTAGACCAGACATCATCTGGACAACACGTGCCATGATCAACAGATGGCACCCCCCACGTGTCTTCACATATGAGACCTGGGGAAATCTGGTAGAGGCACCTCGATGTACCATAGATGACCTCCTCTGTCATGCCCATACAGTAAGACAAGACCTCCACTTTTCTTGGGATTTTTGGCCAGTGTCTGGGGAAAATTGTGAGTGAGTAGAGCTGTGGTCTTTGTGCAGCCGGCAGTTCATGACAAGTACGTGAATTTGTCTCTTGTCTACCTAGAAGCTAGTGTCTGTTTCTGCATAGTTATACTAGGGGATACACACCCTCTTGGATAGAGGAATTTCTGAGGTGCAGGCAGGTCACTAATATCGATTGAATATTGCAGGAATTAAGGCTTCCGTTTGCACGTGGTTTCTGAGGGGAAGTCCAAAGGGGCTAAGCTTAGGGAGGTTGAAGATCAGGATATATGCTGAAACGCCAAGTTAGTCCTTTAAACGTGCATGCAGGCGAGATTTCTTGCAACATGTCATTTATGAAAATCTGTCCTATAAGCCACTTTTGAGGCTGAGGTACCGACCTCAGAGCTAGGTGTCAACAGAGCTTGCCAGGGTAGGTGACTCACTTGGAGGCAGTCCAGACAAATTTTCACACCCACTCATGTATTTATCTAACCTATTTTTAAAACTGCACAACGTTTCAGCCTAAATAACTGTACTCAGGAGTTTGTTCCACTCATCCACAACTCTATTACCAAACCAGTGATTTCCTATATCCTTCCTGAATCTGAATTTTTCTAATTTGAAACCATTGCTGCGAGTCCTGTCTTGGCTGGAAATTTTCAGCACGCTATTTACATCCCCTTTATTTTTTCCTATTTTCCCATTTATACATCTCGATCATATCCCCCCTACTTCTATGCCTTTCGAGAGAGTGCAGATTTAGGGCCGTCAGTCTATTCTCATAGGGAAGATTTCTGATACATGGGATCATCTTTGTCATCCTCTTCTGTATGTTTTCCAGAGCATTTATATCCATTCTGTAATACAGTTATCAGAACTGAGCAGCATAGTCTAAATGAGGTTTAACCAAGGATATATAGAGTTGAAGAACATGAGGACTTCTATTATTAATACTTCTATATATGAAGCCAAGAATTCTGTTAGCTTTATTGCGAACACTACTGCACTGTCTTGGTGTTAGATTACTGCTAACCAGAACTCCTAAATCCTCCTTGCAATCAGTAGTATTAAGATCTACATTATTTAATTTATATGTCGCATGGTTAACTGTCAAACATTTAGAACTTTGCATTTGTCAATATTAAACTGCATCTGCAACTTCTCCGACCATTGCATCAGTTTATTCAAATCATCCTGGAGTGCTCTAGTGTCCTCATTAGAATGAATTGGATGGCCTATTTTGGTGTCATCAGCAAATTTGCTTATGTTGCTATTTATTCCCTCATCTATGTCGTTTATGTAAATTGTGAACAACGGGCCCAACACTGATCTCTGAGGAACACCGCTTGTGATGTGCCCCCATTCTGATTTCTTCCCATTTATGCAAACTCGCTGCTGTCTATTTGTCAGCCATGCCTCTACCCAGGAAAAAATTTCTCCTCCTATTCCGTGTGCCTTAAGTTTTCTCAATAGCCTGTGGTGAGGAACTCTATTGAAAGCCTTACCGAAGTCCATATACACAATATCATATTCATTACAATGATCTACCTCCTCAAACACCTTAGTGAAAAAAGTTAGTAAATTCATAAGACAGAAATGCCCCTTTGTAAAACCGTGTTGAGATTCGTTACTCAATCTGTGCCTGTCAAGATGGCTAGGAATTGCTTCAGCAATTAGTGATTCCATAAATTTTTTCCCACTATGGAGGTAAGCTTTTTGGGGTCAATAGTTCAAAGCCAAGGACCTGTCACCTGCCTTGTAAATAGGTATTACATTTGCCATTCTCCACTTATCAGGCACTATGCCAGTTTGTAGTGATATGTTAAAAAGATTAGCCAAAGGTATGCTAAGCTCCTCTTTACATTCCTTTAACACCCTTGCAAACAGTTCATCAAGGCCTGGGGATTTGTTAGGTTTTAGTTTCTCTATTTGTCTGAGTACCATGTCACTAGTTACTGCAATTTTACATAGTTTATCATTCTGTTCTACATAATCTATTATTTCGGGAATATTGCTGGTATTTTCCTGGGTGAAAACTGAGAGGAAGTAGGTATTGAGAATTTTACACATACCCTTATCACTGTCAGTGATCTGGGTCAATCTTGTCCCTAATCTTACTTCTGTATACCTGAAAGAACCCTTTTGGGTTAATCTTTGAATCACTTTCAACCTTAGCCTCATAATCCATTTTTGCTTTTCTTCCTCCTTTTTTTATTTCTCTCTTTAATTGAATATATTGAATTCTTAACTGTCCATCCCCTCTTTTGATGCACATATATATGCCTCTCTTTTGACCAATGAGATGTTTTAACTATTTTTTCACCATTTGGGATCATTTTGTTAGATCAAATTTTCCTACTCAGAACAAAAAGTTGTCTGGGCCCGCTAGAACTATGCTCTGAAAGACCTCATATTGGCAACCAAGATCACCTACCCGACCATAACTGGACATCCCAAATTTAGCCCACCCAGGTAATTTTTCAGTCCCATGAAGCGGCCAAGAGAAAATCTGGGACAGAGATTTGATTGCAGTTATTTTGGGCAATTCCATTATACAGTATATTGAAAAATAAGTGATTTTGGGGTCACTTTCCCCCAAACTCATCATTAACCTCAAGATTATTAAATTTGTGAATCTTTGTGGCAAAAAGAACCAGTCAAGCAGATTGTTTCCTCTAGTCGGGTTTCGTCCACCACCTGTTCGAAAAAGCAATCCTGAACCGATTCAAGAAAATCATAGACTCAAGATTTCCTGTCATATTATTCCAATCAATTGGGGTAAAGTTAAAATCTCCAATTATCTCAACATTTTCATATCTAGATGCCTTATGAATTTTGTCCCATAACAGCTTACTGCCCTCCCCATCAAGGTTTGGGGGCCTATAAATCACACCCAAAATTAATTTGGTCACATCCCAAGAAACTGTAGCCAAACAGATGCTGTGTTTGTTGTTCTAATTTATATTTCATGTTCTAAGGCAACAATTTAAATTTTCTCTGACATACATAGCCACACCACCCCTTCCTGTTGACCCTATCAGTGTGGATTATTATTATTATTTATAATCAAGGGGTTGAGGAGAGGGAGGGAAAACGCTAAACACGGAGGATTATACAGCTCAGTGTGGGAATAGCTTATAACCCTGTATGTTGCATTCTGAAGGGCATTTCTCTATCTTTCAGGTTGAACAGGTCTCTGTTTTTACCATTAATATCTATATTACCTACCTTGCAAGTAATTTTAGGCTCATCTATCTCATTTTCTTAGACTCCTAATTATTTGTATAGTAAACCTTAAGGGAGTACCTCACTCCTTGCCCTCTAACTAATCTCTCTTTGTTTGTTGATCAATGATTTGCCATTACATAACATCTTTATTTTGAATTATTGTCGTTTAAACATATCCTGAGTATCCTGTAATAACTGCTGTTTTAACCAAATGCTGCAGGACTGATTATTTTCCCACAACAACCTATAACTCATTAATCTTATCTGTTTTTAAATTCCTAGACAAGTCATCAGTTACCCTTCAATTGATTGGCTAATGCAACTACTCCATTCCAGAGAGATGAAACCCCATCCTTGCATACATATCAAGTTTGCCAAGGAATAGGTCCTAGTTATCAATGAATGGGATTGATGAAAGTTCCTTGCAGTAACCTGTCTAGCAGCAATTTGTAACCAATTCGCCCTAGACAGCCATTCCATTTGCCCACTCCCTTTTAGGCAAGATGCTACATATGACTGGGATCCCTCCTTAGACCTAACTACTTTCTATGGCTATACCGTACTTATCCAGCCAGCTCCTCTCTCCTGCCCTCCATTGTCATTATCCCAAGCATTAAGACAGTTAATGCGGCTTGTTCCATTATGTGCCATAATATTATCAAACCTCGCAGACTATGTCACCTACACCAGTCCAGGAAAGCACACTCTCTGTCTTGACCTTTCTGTCTCTGTTACAAAATGCCATGTCCATATATCTTACCTGAGAATAGCCTGTTAAAATATTCTTTCCTTGATTAGCAGGGGAATCAGTGGTGCCTTAACCTCACTAACCACTTGAAGTACACTCGGAGAACAGAGAATCGATTTCCTACCTTACATCTTTTCTATTAATCTCCTATCTTCTTTTCTCTGAACTGTGAACCACTTGGCAAAAGCGGCTTGCCACTATCATGTGGTGACCATTCCTCCTTACCATCTATGCGAAGCTTCACCTCCTATTTTACCTCCTGAAGAAGAAAAATCTCCTTTCTTCAACACTTGAACCTGAGATTCCTAAAGCCACTACAACAAGTCATGGTGCTTAAGTAAGTAACAGGCCCACTCTAACTCCAAGAAGCTTAGGCAGGTATGACAGCAGGTGACCACTGACCTGAGCATACTAGTTGGGGAGTTCTCCAGTTGCTCTTTGCTGATGACACTGTCTTATGGAGAATCTGAAGAAGGAGTTTCAGAGGTTTCTGAGACGAGGAGGTTTGGTGGATACATAAAAGAAGGAAATAAAAGTGAATATAAGGATAGTGTAAGGTGATGAGGTTAACAAAAAAACAAAGGTAACAAGATTAAGATTTCAGATTGGAGAGAGATAATATGGAGAGTAGGTGAATGTATTCAGATAATTGGGAGTGAAGTGTCAGCAGATGGGGTCTATGAAAGTTGAATGAATCATTGAATTGATGAGGAAAAAAGGTGAGTAGTGCACAAAGGTGACAAAGAACTTTCACATGGAAGCAAAGAGGGGAATGTATTGAGAGTATAGTTATACCAACACTCTTATATGAGTGTGAAGCGTGGGTAGTGAATGTTGCAACAAGGAGAAGGCTGGAGGCAGTAGAGATGTCATGTCTGAGGGGGGGGGGGCCAAAAATAAAGTGTGGTTGTGAAATAATGCAAAGAAGTTGTAGTGTGGAAATTAGGTGGTGTGGGATTACTAAAAGTATTATCCAGAGAGCTGAGGAGGGGTTGTTGAGGTGGTAATAGAAAGACGTCAAGACTGTATAAATTTGTAGTGGAGGGAAGGCAGGGTAGAGGTCAGCCTGGAGAGGATGGAAGGAAGGGTAAAGGAGGTTTTGTGTGCTAGGGGCTTGGACTTCCAGCATGTGTGAGCATGGTAGATAGGAGCGAATGGAGACAAATAGATTTTAGGACTTGATGTGATGTTCGACTGTGAGGAAGGTAACATTTATGAATGGATTCTGAGAAACCGGTAGGCCGGACTTGCGTTCTGGAGATGGGAAGTACAGCATATAAACTCTGAAGGAGGGGTGTTAATGCTGCAGTTTTATAACTCTAGTGCTAAAGCACACCTCTGGGCAAGAACAGTGATGGAGTGAATGATGATGAATGTTTTACTTTTATGGGCCACCCTTCCTTGGAGGGAAATGGCCAATGAGTTAATAAAAAAAAGTATATATATTCTTATGTTTATAACTGAAATAATCCTGAAACATTAAACACTAACATGTTTTATCTCATGTATGTACTCGCATGTTTCACAAGATAGCGTTTTACAGCAAAACATCTCAGACACTCTGAAACATGAAAAAGGTTTTTTTCCTGTGTGTAGCTGCATATGTCTCACAAGACTGCCTTTTTCAGTAAAACATCTCGGACACTCTGAACACTGAAATGGTTTATGTCCTGTATGTTTTTGCATATGTGACATAAGATTACCTTTTCTATTAAAACATTCAGGGCACTCTGAACACTGAAATTTTTTTCTCCTTTTGGGGTATTACCATATGTTTCACAAGACTGAATTTTTGACTTTAAACATTCAGACACCCGCACACTGGAAATGGTTTTATCTCCTGTATGTATTTGGCATATGATTCAAAGATTGCCCTTTTGACTAAAACATTTCAGACACACTGACATTGAAATGATTTATCTCTGAATGTACTCGTTTATGTTTCATAAAAACTACTTTTTCAGTAAAACATTTCAGACACCTGAAAAATAAATGAAAAGGTTTATCTCCTGAATGCACTGTTTTTTGTTTCAAAGACTACCTTTTATAAAACATTTCAGACATCCTGAACATTGAAATGGTTTATCCCCCTGGTGTACTTTTCCATAATTGCCTTTTAACATTAGACACCCGACCAAATTTTTTCCATCCTTTAAAACACAAATTTTCAGACACTCTGAACACTGAAATGGTTTTTCTCCTGTATGTATTCGCATATGTGACACAAGTGGGCTCTTTACAATAAAAACATTTCAGACACTCTGAACACTGAAATGATTTATCTCCTGTATGTTTTCGCATATGTCTCACAAGACTGCCTTTTTAAAGTAAAAAAGTTTCAGGGCACTCTGCACATTGAAATGGTTTATCTCCTGCATGTATTCGCATATGTGTACAAGACTGCCTTTTAAGTAAAAACATTTCAGACACTGTGACATTGAAATGGTTTATCTCCTGCATGTATTTGCATATGTGTCACAAGACTGCCTTTTACATAAAACATTTCAGACACTGTGTACATTGAAATGGTTTATCTCCTGATGTATTTGCATATGATCAAAGATTTCCCTTTTGACTAAAAAATTTCAGACACTCTGAACATTGAAATGGTTTATCTCCTGAATGTAATGTTTTTGTTCAAAGATGCCTTTTTCTAAAACATTTCAGACACTCTGAACATTGAAATGGTTTATCTCCTGAATGTACTCGTTTATGTTTCATAAGACTACCTTTTTTAGTAAAACATTTCAGACACTCTGAACATTGAAATGGTTTTTCTCCTGAATGTACTCGTTTTTGATTCATAAGACTTATAAGACTTTAATAACCTTTTTTCTCAGTAAAACATTTCAGACACTCTGAACACTGAAAAGGTTTTTCATCCTGTAATGTTACTCGCATATGTGTTTAATAAGATGTTCTTTTTAATTTATAATTACAACTAAACCATATCATACACACTGACAATGAAATGGATTCTCTCCTGAGTGTACTTGTAAATGTCTCACAAGACAGCCTTTACACTAAAACATTTCAGACACTCTGAACACTGAAATGGTTTTTTCTCTTCTCCAGTATGTACTCGCAAATGTTTAACAAGATAGCTTTTACACTAAAAACATTTCAGACACCAGAACACCGAAATGTTTTCTTCTCCTGTATGTACTCGCATATGTTTTACAAATTGGCTTTTTACACTAAACCAATTTCAGACACACTGTACACCCCGAAAATGTTCTTCTCCTCCCTGTATGTACTGCCTCGCATATGTGTTAACAAGAATTTGCTTTTTACACTAAAAAAACATTTTCATTCAGACCCCAACTGACACCGAAATGGTTTTTCTCCTGTATGTACTCGCATATGTGTTACAAGATGGCTTTTTTACACTAAAACATTTCAGACACATCTGAACTCCGAAATGGTTTTCCCTCCTGTATGTACTCGCATATGTGGTTACAAGACGCTTTTATCACTAAAACATTTTCAGACATTCTGAACACTGATATGGCTAATTTCCTTTTATGTTTTCATAATTTTCCAAGAGAAGGTCTTGTCATTTTAAAATATTTTTAGTTATTCAACAGTGGTATCATTAATCTTTCTTATGTACTCCTTATGTATTTTTAAGATTTACTTTTGTTAAACTATTTTTTTGACACTGAAGACACAGGTTCCACATGATATATTCCCAGGCTACAAAACTATTTCTCGAATTAATTTATTTTTTTAACTTAAAGAACTGCATATTTTTGGTTCTTTGTAAAATGACTAACTAAGTTATAGACTTCTGGCAGATACACTGAAGAACCATTATTTTCTTAAGTTAAAACATTCTTTTTCTGAAAATTGTTAACTACAGCATTACTAACTTTTAATTTTTCTTTGAACTGCTTGAAATTTTTCAGATGAGAATTCTATTTATGAAAATTTTTATTATTAATAAATGCAAGGCCAATTAAAAAAAATCAGAATCACAAGTGAGTGTGCTCTTCTTGCAATACTGAAGGCCAGTAAAAATTCACATAAATCACAGTGTTGGAGTTCTTGCAATATTAATGGTATGTTTTAACCTCAGGTACAAACCAGGTAAGTTGATTTCCAGAAAATACTTCTGCAGTAGTGGTTGTTAAAACAAAACGATGTTTCTTGAATGTACTTTGGAAGATAACAACTTGGTAGTGGTCTTCCACATATACATCTGGCAATAGAAACATGAGTCAGAATGTACACTATTCCTATCATTCACAACATAACATACAGCCTCACCTCTCTTACCAATGTACTCGTTACCAACAACCGGAGTTATGATGGGCTCTCTGACAAGTCATATTTATGTCAATTTGATAACTTGGGTCACAGTAGAACGAGCAGTGCAAGCGTCTTAGCATCAAGCATCTCATCTCCTTCTTACAGCCATCAGTACACTTAGCTTTAATGTCTCCAGGGAGACTACATATTTGTAACAAATTTATGCCACCCCAGAGTAAACAAGACAGAAGTACAGCAGCACTTGGAAGAGGATAATGGAATAAAGTGGACCCTCAAGTTTCGGGCGCGCCCAGAGTATCGGAGTTCAAGTCTAGACCTTTTTTTCAGCTAAATTTTGGTCCAAGTTTCACACGGTGCTCTGTGTTTCAGCTTCGCGTATTAAACCAGACCTATCCTGCCTGTCGTTTGCCTGTGCACCTAACTCAGTCAATGCGCCACCGGGCATCATGAGTCAGTTGAAGCCTTTGTTTATAATCCATTTGATGCCTTCATGCCAAACATGTTACAATATAATTCATTGTGTTTTGTGCTTGTTGTTTGAGTGTGACTTGCTACAACACAAGTAACAACGGGCCAAAAGAAACTTTCCTAGTGGAAGCCCTTTGGCAAAGAAAGTGAGAAACAAACCATAATTGTGAAAAAAGAAAACATGATAGATGTGTGTGTGGGTGGAGTTGCCCAGTTTGTATGGCAAAAACAAAACAACACTTCACTTCAACCCTGACAAAGAGAAAAGAACACAAGGAAGCTCATGTCGTCCGAAGGTGTTGAACATAATTAATAAAAACAGATCACAAACAATGATGCGAAGGAGGTTGAAGAAGTTGTAGCTGAAGTGTGGATTCAAAAATTCAATAAACAGAAAGTGGCTGATAGTGTATCGTTCGGATTAGAGTCATTCTTGTGAAAGGCAAAGGGCAAGTTTGCAAAATGCCGATCTTGTAAAGAAAAAGTCTGAAACCAGTTAGCAGATGCTTAGAAGAAATTAAGGCCAGCAGAAGCTTGTTTGAGAGATAAAAGTAAGTCATATTAGATATACAACGTGTGAAGGCATAGTGAGGCTGCAAGGTTCAAGAAAAAAATGTGCAGTGAAAAATTCTTCATGAATTTTAAGGGGTAACGTAGAGACTGAAAATTATTAAACTTACCTCCCAATAAATGTTCAGTGTGAAGAAAACAGGCCTGTTTTGGAAGAAAATTGCCAAAGAGGACCTACATCATGCCGGAGGAAAGGCATTGCGAGGACATAACCTATGAAAGACAGGCTATAACGCTTTTGTTCAGTGCTAATGCTAGTGGGGATTTTAAAGTAAAGCTATAACTTTTTACTGGTGTATCACTCAAAAATCCAGAGTGTTCAAAGAAAAGCAATGTCATCAAGAGTAAATTGAGTGTGTGACAGCTATTATAAAGGCATGGTGTATCACGAGGGCCCAAAAATTTTTTCAAAGAGTGGGGATGGGGAGGATGGACGTTGGAAGGTGTGGGTGGGAACGTTGTGTGTTAGTGTGTGTGTGAGTGTGTGTGTGTGAGTGTGATGTGTGTTGTGTGTGGTGTGTGAGTGTGTCGTGTGTGTGTGTGGTGTCTAGTGTGTGTGTGAGTGTGTGGAGTGTGAGTGATGTTTGTGGTGTGTGTGTGTGTGTGAGATGTGTGTGTGTGTGTGTGAGTGTGTGTGTGTGACAAAGATTTATGAATGCGAAGTATTGCCGTCCCCCTCCCCTCGCTCCTCCTCCTTCTCCGTACACCCTCCCTTCCCTTGGCCCTCTACCCTTCCTACCCCCTCCCCGAAGTGTTTGGTCCCTAGTGTGAAAAAAATTACCTCCTGGAAAATAAAATTGCCACTCAGTGCTGACTGTTACTGGCCCGCTCCTGGTCATCCTCATCACCAAACTTGGGTAGACCTTTATCTAGGGACATATCAAATTTTATATAACCGAGAAGCTCATGCCCTCCTAACAACACCACTTCTCTCCTCCAGCCCACGAACCAGTCAGGTCATTTGTAACTTCAAGAGAACTCTACACCAAAAGACAGCGATTCAAGAAGTGCTTCGAAGTTGACCTCGGACACTGAATTGACCCTAAGAGAGGTCTGGAGGAATCACTTCAGTACAGTGGACCTCCGGATTAAGATATCATTGGAATAAGTAATAATTGGAATAAGTAATGTTTTTGCATCAAAATATTGGCTCAGTGAACAACACTGAACTCGGTGTAAGTCACTCATCCCAAACCTGTCCGCATGGCCTGAGTGGCCCAGACACTTCATGCATAGCCAGTGTACCATTGTTTACCAGCCACTGAGGATGATCCCACGCATTCATGCGATACATTTTGTATTATTCCATTGTTTTTAGTGCTTGTAACTGCTAAATGAGTCACCATGGGCCCATAAAAAGCTTCTAGTGCCAGCCCTTTGGTAAAGAGGGTGAGAAACACTACAGAATTCAAGAAAGAGATCATCACAAAATACGAAAGTGGAGTGCGTGTCTCTCAGCTGGCCTGGGTGTATAACAAACCCCATACAACCATTGCTACTATCTTGACCAACAAAAATGCAATCAAGGAAGCTGTTGTTGCAAAAGGTGCAAATATGCTTACAAAACAAAGATCGCAAATACTCAAAGATGTGGAGACTTTGTTGTTGGTGTGAATCAATGAGAAACAATTATCAGGAGAGAGTGTTATGCAGTCATTTACATGTGAAAAAGCAAATGCTTGGAACTAGTACTGATACTGGTGAATTTAAGGTCAGCAAAGGCTGGTTTAAGAGATTTAAGAATCATAGTGGCATACACAGTGTGATAAGGCATGGTTGTGACGAAACAGGCCTCCTTTGAAAGAAAATACCAAAGAGGACCTACATTTCTCAGGAGGAAAAGGCACTCCCAGGACACAAGCCTATGAAAGACAGGCTAGTGGAGATTTGAAAGTGAAGCCTTTACTTGTGTATCAGTCTGAAAATCCCAGAGTGTTCAAGAAAAACAGTGTCAAGAGTAAACTGTGTGTGATGTGGAGGGTAAACAGTAAGGCAAGGGTCAAGAGGGACATTTTCCTTCATTAGTTCCATGACGTGTTTGGCCACAGTGTGAAAAAATACCTCCTGGAAAATAAATTGGAACTCAAGTGCCTCCTGGTAATGGACAATGCTCCTGTCATCCTCCACACTTGGAAGAGTGAATGGTGCCAGTTTCATTTCATCAAAGTGAAGTTTTTGCCTCCTAATACCACTCCTCTCCTCCAGCCCATGGACCAGCAGGGCATATCAAATTTCAAAAAACTGTACACCAAAGCAGTGTTTCGAGAGTGCTTTGAAGTGACCTCAGACACTGAATTGACCCTAACAGAGTTCTGGAAAGATCACTTCAGTATCCTCAGTTGCATAAACCTTTTAGGTAAGGCTGAGGAGGAAGTGACTTCCAGGACTTTGAACTCTGTTTGGAAAAAATTGTAGTCAGAATGTGTATAAGAGAGGGATTTTGAATGGTTTGGGGCAGACCCTGAGGAGTCTATGCCAATTGTGGAAAGTATTGTGGCATTTGGGAGGACCACAATGAAGAGCTAACCACTACAGAGCTGCAAGACCTTCATGTGTAACACCAACAGATCACAGCTCAGGAATTTGCTTCAGAGAAAGAAGAGAGATGGAAGAAGTTGCCTTCTTCAATGATTAAGGACATTTGTACAATGTGGACAAAGGTGCAAGTATTTATGGATGAACATTACTCTGACAGAGCTGTTGCAGGCCATGCTGGCAACATCTACAATGACAATGCTGTGTCCAATTTTAGGGAAATCTTAAAGACATGCCAAAACAGAGCTCTCTGGACAGATATTTTGTGCAACAGGGGTCTAGTGACTCTCAAGCTTGTCCTAGTGCAATTAAAAAACAAAGAAGAGAAGTAACCCCAGTAAAGGACTTGGTACCTGAAGTCTTTATGGAAGGGGATTTCCCATCCAAACAATAGTACACCTCCATCCTCTCCCCTCCTCCCATCTTATCAATCATCAATAAGTCTTCAATGAAGGTAAGTGTCATTTTAGTAATGTTTCAATCAGCATGTCTCATTGTTTTCTGTGTAGGGAAATGTATACAGTAGACCATTGTTTAACATGGTTTTGTCTTTCACGTTTTGATTATAGCACAATTGAAGAATTGCAGCATGTTTTTGTTCAACACTTCGTAAAATTAGTTTAACACAGTTGCGGCAGGGGAAAAAATTTTGAGTTCGCTGGGCAGGATGGTCTGTGGGTTATAGCATTGAGTCAAGTCCGTTAGTGAATCAGTCAAGTCAGTCAGTAAGCCAGTCAGCTATTATTTTTAACTGTACTTTGTTTTTAATTGTACAAACTGATGAGTCATTAAGGCCTCTCTTCAGCTTATCTAATATCTCGAATTTCTTTGTAATTCCTAGACTTGAATACTTAAACCTTTTCTCATCACTTGCAGGAACACTTGTATGCTTACTGGGTGCCAGGATTGCTTGGCAAATTTAACAAATGGCAATGAAAATAAGAAAATGCATATGTAAATAAACACAGCTAGCTTCTTGAGCATTGTCCAACATATGTATGAAGGCTGGGAGGGTGGTGTGGGTGGCTGAGGATGGCAGCAGATGGTGGTAGGTCTCAGCCACCCACACCACGTGCCCAGCTTTCAGTTTGGTTCATACACGTGTAGGACAATACACGGGAAGCTCGCTGTGTTTATTTACATAAATATTTTCTTATTTTCATTGCTATTTGTTAAATCTGCAGAGCAATCATGGCAACTAATAAGCATACAAGTGTTTCCACAAGTGACAAGAAAAGGTTTAACCCTTTCAGGGTTGGCAGGCCATCTCCTAATCTTGTTCTCAGGGTCAGAAATTTTTCGATAAAAAAAAGGAATTATTTTTCTTATGGAATGATAAAGAATCTTTTCCTGATAAAAATGACACCGAAAGTATGAAATTTGATGGAAAACTTACGGAATTATGCTCTCACAAATTTAGCAGTCTCAATGATGTTTACGCATTGGCGATTTCGCCCACTTTGAGCCTTATTTTCGGCCAATTCCAATGTACCAGTCAACAATAATCATATCTATTTTGCTAGAACACCATTTATTCTATTGAATGAGTACAAGAAACTACCCACTTTCCAATTTCAACTATCCAATAAGTGGTAAGAAATTGGCAATTTTGCCAATTTCACACAAATTTCAAAATAGGGTCAATAATAAACAAGACAGACATTCCTGACACTAAAATAACATTTCCTCTGTTCATTAGTCACGTCCCCAGGCCTCTGTTATATTTCTTTTGCTTTCCACTTTGAATTTTTCTCACAAAAAATAAAAGATTTACTGTTATGCAGACTACTGCATTAGTGTAGAAATGGTATAAATAATATCAGTGTACTTGTGAAAGAATATTAAACTCACCAGTTGATGTGTATTGGACACATTGCATGATTTGTTTACTTTTGAACTTTGGCAAAAATCGAACATTTCTGCTACTTTGAACTCAATTTCAAGGTATTTTTCATCATGAAACCAATCAAAATCATCTCAATTCTCGTAATATGTCTTCCATTCTATAAAATGAGACCAGGAAAGATAGAATAGAACCATAAATACCATACGAAAATACACTGCAAAGTCGCTGTTTTAAACCAAAAACACGGTCGGAGTTTTTTCTCATTATGCACTGTGTGTTGCAGGAATTTTTTTATACTGTGCACACTGACCACACAGACCCATTCTTTCATATGTAGGCCTACCAGCTTTCTCTCACTAGATTTGAAGGCGCTAGACTTTATGCATACTAGTACAGCAGCAACCCTGGTGTGCAAGCCGTACTAGTATGGCACCAACCCTGGTGTGCAAGCCGTACTAGTATGGCACCAACTCTGAAAGGGTTAAGCAATCAAGTCTAGGAATTAGCTGACTGGCTAACTTGACTGACTGACCTACTGACTGACTTGACTGACTGACTTGAATGACTGATTTGACTGACTTACTGACTGAATGACTTGACTTATTTACTGACCTGACTGATTTACTGACTTGACTTATTGACTTGACTGATTTACCAACCTGACAGACTGTTTTGACTGATTTACTGACCTGATTGACTTGACTGAATTGACTGACTGACTTGGCTGTTTTATTATCTGGCTTAACTTGGCTTAATGAATGACTTAAATTTAGACTTTTTCACTGAAAAGGACCCTGAAACTGTGTCTAGTGCAGTTGATGCCTTACCATCAGTTGTATAATGTACTGCAGGGTAAAATAGAACAGAAATCATGTACATGCCAGTACAACCATCAGCTTCAGTACCAGAACCTCTACCATCCACCTCAGCCCAGTAGGGCCACAGCATAACTCTCCACTCTCTTCACAATCATCCACAAACACCAGCACCCACAATTTAAGGTTAGAAATACTATTATTTCCATTGCAGTAAAAACAACACGTCACGACAATGAATTGCAATTACATATTCCTTTTATTTTTGTAAGATCTGGACGTCTAAAAAAAAGTTGTTTGGCTTTTTGTGGGCTCCCTGGAATGTAACCCTATTTTTCCCATAAGTTCTTCAGTCTGTCTAACACTGTTTTGTCTTACACGGCATTTTCAAGAGCATAGCTACCTTGTTAACTGACGGTCTACTGTATTTCATGTAAAAAAACTATTTTAATACTTTTGGGTGTCTAGAATGGATTAATTGGTTTTCCATTATTTCTTGTGGGGGAAAATTATTTCAGAGTAAGTCAGTTTTGGGATAAGTCACTTTCTCTGGAATGGATTAATTATGTTATCCTGGGGTCCACTGTATCTACAACTGCATAAGCCTTATAGGTAAGGCTTGGGAGGGAGTGACTTCCAGGACTTTGAACTCTGCTTAGAGAAAACTGGCCACACTGTGTCCAAGAGAGGGATTTTGAAGGATTTGAGGCTGACCCTTACCCTGCCGACCCTTTGCGTGTTGTGGAAGGTATTGTGGCATTGGGCAAGCCCATGGGGTTGGTGGTGAGTGGTAAGTATATGGAAGAGTTGGTGGAGGACCACATAGAACATAAGAACATAAGAAAGGAGGAACACTGCAGGAGGCCTGTTGGCCCACACTAGGCAGGTCCCCTACAATTCATCCCACTAACAAAACATTTGCCCAACCCAATTTTCAATGCCACCCAAGAAATAAGCTCTGATGCGAAAGTCCCACTCAAATCCAACCCAGATTCGAAACTACCCAAAGACCCAGCCTCA
This sequence comes from Cherax quadricarinatus, assembly GCF_026875155.1. NCBI lineage: Eukaryota > Metazoa > Arthropoda > Malacostraca > Decapoda > Parastacidae > Cherax > Cherax quadricarinatus. Next base: position 32,071,991 of record NC_069429.1, read on the forward strand.
ATAACCCAACTAGGCAGACCGTTCCACTCATCAACTACCCTATTTCCAAACCAATACTTTCCTATGTCCTTTCTAAATCTAAACTTATCTAATTTAAATCAATTACTGCGGGTTCTCTCTTGGAGAGACATCCTCAAGACCTTATTAATATCCCCTTTATTAATACCTATCTTCCACTTATACACTTCGATCAGGTCTCCCCTCATTCTTCGTCTAACAAGTGAATGTAACTTAAGAGTCTTCAATCTTTCTTCATAAGGAAGATTTCTAATGCTATGTATTAATTTAGTCATCCTACGCTGAATGTTTTCTAATGAATTTATGTCCATTTTGTAATACGGAGACCAGAACTGAGCTGCATTATCTAGGTGAGGCTTTACTAATGATGTATAAAGCTGCAGTATGACCTCTGGACTTCTGTTGCTTACACTTCTTGATATAAATCCCAGTAATCTATTTGCCTTATTATGTACGCTTAAGCATTGCTGTCTTGGTTTAAGGTTGCTGCTCACCATAACCCCCAAGTCCTTTTTGCAATCTGTATGGCTAAGTTCTACATCATTTAACTTATAAGTACTAGGGTTATGGGCACTCCCAAGCTTCAGAACCTTGCAATTATCTACATTGAACTGCATCTGCCACTTTTCTGACCAAGAATAGAGTTTGTTTAAATCCTCCTGAAGTTCCATAACATCTACGTTTGAATCAATTATCCTACCTACCTTTGTGTCATTGGCGAATTTGCTCATATCACTAGTAATTCCCTCATTAAGATCATTGATATATATTATAAACAACAACGGGCCCAAGACTGATCCCTGTTAAACGAAGAATGAGGGGAGACCTGATCGAAGTGTATAAGTGGAAGATAGGTATTAATAAAGGGGATATTAATAAGGTCTTGAGGATGTCTCTCCAAGAGAGAACCCGCAGTAATGGATTTAAATTTGATAAGTTTAGATTTAGAAAGGACATAGGAAAGTATTGGTTTGGAAATAGGGTAGTTGATGAGTGGAACAGTCTACCTAGTTGGGTTATTGAGGCTGGGACTTTGGGTAGTTTCAAATCTAGGTTGGATAAGTACATGAGTGGGAGGGGTTGAATTTGAGTGGGACTTTCACATCAGAGGTTATTTCTTGGGTGGCATTGAAAATTGGGTTGGGCAAATGTTTTGTTAGTGGGATGAATTGTAAAGGACCTGCCTAGTATGGGCCAGCAGGCCTCCTGCAGTGTTCCTCCTTTCTTATGTTCTTATGTGGAACGCCACTTGTTACAGATCCCCACTCGGATTTAACCCCATTTATGGACACTCTCTGCTTCCTGTCAGTGAGCCATGACTCGATCCACGAGAGCACTTTTCCCCTAATGCCATGAGCTGCCACTTTCTTTAATAGTCTATGGTGTGGAACTCTATCAAAAGCCTTACTAAAATCTAAGTAAATAATATCAAATTCTTTATTGTGGTCAACAGCCTCAAAAGCTTTACTGAAGAAAGTTAATAAATTAGTTAGACAAGACCGGCCTCTTGTGAATCCATGCTGAGTATCATTAATCAAGCTATGCTTATTGAGATGGCTTCTTATAATCTCAGCTATAATTGACTCTGGTAATTTGCCTACAATTGAGGTCAGGCTTATTGGGCGGTAATTTGACGGTAACGACTTGTCCCCTGTTTTAAAAATAGGAATTACATTAGCCATCTTCCACATATCAGACACTACACCTGTTTGAAGAGATAAATTAAAAATATTAGTTAATGGTTCACAGAGTTCCATTTTGCATTCCTTAAGAACCCTTGAAAAAACCTCATCAGGACCCGGCGACTTACATGTATTTTGCTTCAGTCTGTCTATCTGCTTCACAACCATCTCACTAGTGACTGTGATGTTACATAATTTATCTTCTTCTAGCCCACTGTAAAAATTAATTACTGGAATATTGTTAGTGTCTTCCTGTGTAAAAACTGAGAGAAAATAATTATTTAAAATCAAGCACATTTCATTCTCTTTGTCAGTAAGGTGCCTATAGTTATTTTTAAGGGGACCTATCTTATCTCTAACTTTTGTTCTGTAGACCTGGAAAAACTTTTTGGGTTAGTTTTAGAATCCCTAGCAACTTTAATTTCATAGTCCCTTTTAGCTTTACTTATCCCCTTTTTAATGCCCCTCTTAATGTCAATATACTGATTCATAAGATGACCCTCACCTCTTTTGATACGCCTATAAATTCCTTTCTTATGCCCTAGTAGATATTTGAGCCTATTATTCATCCATTTTGGGTCATTTCTATTTGATCTAATTTCTTTATATGGGATAAACGCTCTTTGAGCAGCACGTATAGTGTTCAGAAAACTGTCATATTGATAGCTCTCTTCGTTACCCCAGTCAACAGATGATAAGTGTTCTCTAAGCCCATCGTAATCTGCTAAGCAAAAATCTGGGACTGTTACTGAGTTATCGCTACTATCGTACTTCCATTCAATGCTAAATGTAATTGATTTGTGGTCGCTAGCACCCAATTCCTCTGAAATTTCTAAATTATTAACAAGGGATTCATTGTTTGCCATAACTATGTCAAGCAGGTTATTTCCCCTTGTAGGTTCTGTCACAAACTGCTTCAAAAAACAATCCTGAAATACCACATGGAACAGCTAACCACTGAAGAGCTGCAAGAGCTTCATTTGGAAATGCAACAGACCACAGTGAGGAACTTGCTTCAGAGGAGGAGGAAGAAGGAGTGAAAGGGGTGCCTTCTTCAGAGATTAAGGAGATTTGTGCAATGAGGAATAGGGTGCAAGCATTTCCTGAGAAATATAACCCTGAGCAAGCTGAAACAAGCCATCTCTGCAACATGTTCTGTGACAAAACCATATCCCATTTTAGGCAAATGTTGAAGTGATGTCAGAAACAGACCTCGTTGGACAGTTTTTTGTGAGACAGGGGTCTAGTGACTCTCAAGCTGGTCGTAGTGGCAGTAAAAGACAAAGAAGGGAAGTAACCCCAGAGAGGGCTATGATACCTGAAGTCCTAATGGACAGGGATTCCCCTTCCAAACAATAAGTCCTCCCTCTCTCCTCCTCCCTTTATTCATGTCAGCAAGTGTCTTCAATAAAGGTACATAAATGGAATCCTAAATGTTTATTTAAATGTTTACTTTTCTATTTTATTAGTCATTTATGAACTATATATACAGTAGGGCCCCACTTATACGGCTGGTTAGATTCCAGGCTACCGCCGTAAAGTGGAAACTGCAGTAAAGTGGAACATCCTTTTTTTTCTTGTATATGCATATAAATGCTAGATAACATATTTACACTGACATATATTAAATTAGCAATATTATTATTATTATTATAATCAAGGGGGAAGCGCTAAACCCGGAGGATTATACAGCGCCTGGGGGGGGATGTGGAAGGCATTCAGGCTTAATTCGGGGAACTGGAGCACAGATCCAATTCCCTAAATCAAGAGCCCCTCACCAACATCAAGGAACCTTCCTTGAGGGGCAAATTAGCAATAGAACTAGGCATTAAAAAACACAATGAAAAGTAAAAATACACGCACACTACATTTATTACTTACCTTTAATTACTTAATATGAATGTGTGAGAGGTGAGTGGCAATGTAGTTATTGAATCAAATCATGAGATGGCAGATCATCATCCTCTAATTCTTCAACTAATTTGATTCATTTTGGAGACTTTTGTGAAGCTTTTGAAGGGGTGTATGTTGCTGTTGATGTTGAAGGCTGTTGAAGGTTAGCTGTTGATGTTGAAGGCTATTGAAGGTTAGCTGTTGATGTTGAAGGCTAACTGTTGATGTTGAAGGCTAGCTGTTGATGTTGAAGGTTGTTCAAGGCTGTTGTTCAAGCATGTAACATCATGGGAAAGGGATGCATTCACTGTTGAACTTCATTCAAAATTTGGATCAATCTTCTCAAAAATTGTCATTGCTATTTCTGTATGGTTGATAGCTTCTTCCAAATCCTGGGTTTTCATTTATTTAATGGTAACAGGACTATCATCAGGATGGATCTCTTCTTCATGAAATTTCTTTCTTTGCTCTTCAATCAGAAGAAGGTCTTGGTCTGTCAGAGCCTCAACATGAGAGAGAAGCAGTTCTTCCACATCCTCAGGCTCCACTTCCAGTTCTAATTCCCTTGCCATATCCACAACATTTACACACACTTCCTCCACTGGATTCTCAAAACCTTCAAAATCATCCATAAGTTCAGGAATCAGATTCTTCCAAACACCTTTGAGAGTAGTTTCTTTAATTTCATTCCATGCATCTCTAATATTTTTAATACCATCCAAAATTGTGAAACCTTTCCAAAAGGTTTTTAATTTATTTTGTTTAGGCCTCAACTGTAGGTTTAAAATAGTTGGTATACCAACTTATGAAAAGATTGGCAGTCATCCAAGCTTTCGAATTAGATTTATAATAAACAGGGAGGCTGCCTTTTGCATAGTTCTTTAGGGCCATAGGATTCTCTGAGCGATAAATCATCATTGGTTTTAACTTGCAGTCACCAACTGCATTCGCTCCTAGCAAGAGTGTTAGCCTGTCTTTTGCAGCTTTGAAGCCAGGCATTGACTTCTCTTCCTTAGCAATAAGTGTCCTAGATGGCATCTTCTTCCAAAATAATGCAGTCTCATCCACATTAAAAATCTATTGCTTGGTATATCCACCACATTCTATTATCTCGGCTAGTTCACGTGGATAATTTTCTGCAGCTAAATTGTCAGCACTTGCAGCTTCACCCTGCACTCTGATGTTGTGAAGTTGACTTCTTTCCTCAACCCTTTCAGGGTCCGTCCCGTAGATCTACGGCTTTATGTTCAGGGTCCAAACCGTAGATCTACGCCATGAGCTCAGCTCACTCTGATAAACTGTGAGTGGTACATTTGGGCATAGATATGAGAGAATACATCTATGTGGTATGTGTGCACCACATAAAACAGATCCTCCAGCACACTGTGTATAATGAGAGAAAAAAAATGAAATCATGATTTTTCGATTAAAACAGCAACTTTGCAGTGTTTTTTCGTATGTTTTTTATAGTTGTATTTGCGATTTCTTGGTCTCATTTGATAGAATGGAAGACATATTACAGAAATAGAGATGATTTTGATTGGTTTTAGCATTGGAAATGGCTTGAAACTGAGCTCAAAGTAGCGGAAATGTTAAATTTTTGCCGATATTCAAGAGTAAACAAACGACCTCACACATCTAATACACATCAGCTGGTGGGTCTGTTATACATTCACAAATATGGTGATGATATTTATACTATTATTACAGTATTGCATAAGAGTAAATCTTCTATTTTTTGGTGTGAATAAAAATTCATTATGTGAATAAAAAATCAAAATGGAATTTATTTGTAAAGCCTCAAAACATAACTAATGAACAGAAGAAATGTTAGTTTAGTGCCAGGAATGCCTACATTGTTCATTCTGGACCCTATTTTGAAATTGGAATATTTTGAACTTTGTGTTAAATTGGCCAAATTAACAATTTCCGATCACTTTATTTTGTAGTTGAAACAGTTGACTTGGCGATTTCTTGTGCTCAATCGATAGAATAGCAGTAATACTAGTGAAATAGCTAAGAATTTGGTTGATTGGAATAATGTAATTGGCCTAAAATGGGAGTCAAAGTCGGCAAAATCGCCGATTCGTAAATATCGCTGACACATCAAAATTCGTGAGAGCATAATTTCGTCAATTTTCCACCAAATTTCGTACTTTTTGTTTTATTACCTTCACAAAAAGATTCTCTACGATTTCATAAGAAAAAATAACAAATTTTTTTTTGAAAATTCTTGGACACTGGTGCGTGACTCCAGATTTGGGCCTTGGACCCTGAAAGGGTTAAACCTATTAAACCAGCCTCTGCTAGCTGAGAATTTATCTTCAGCAGCTTCCTCCCCTCTCTCAACCTTCATAGAATTGAAGAGACTTAGGGCCTTGGACTGGATAATGGCTCAGCTTAAAGGCACATTGTGACTAGTCTGATCATCAATCCACACCATTAAAAGTTTTTCCATGTCAGTAATAAGGTTATCACGTTTTCTTATAACTTTAGTGGTCACTGGTGTAGCACTTTTAACTTCCTGCAACACTTTCTCCTTATTGTTCACAACTGTACTAACTGTTTGACAAGCCAAACCAAGCTTACGTGCTATCTCAGTCATTGACATACCTTGTTCACTAAGTTTAATCATTTCTAACTTGGCACTTAAAGTAAGAGGCTTACAACTCTCCTTTTTATCACAACTATGCATAGATGCCCTCATCAACGAGAGCCAATTAGGTAACGAAGAGCAAACGAGAAAGAATGATATACACGGAGCTCAGACAGCGTAAAAACACAAACTGAATGGGTGGTGGACGATCACTCGGTCAGGCGAAATAAACGGTATTAATATGTGTCCAGTTTTAGCTCATCCGTGTACATTTGTAAGAGTTTGTGAAACTTTTACCTTATATTTTTTTTATTATAATACAGTGGACCCCCACATAACGATCACCTCCCAATGCGACCAATTATGTAAGTGTACAGTGGACCCCCGCATAACGATATTAATCCGTTCATGAGAGCTCATTGTTATGTGAAATTATCGTTATGCGAATGAATTTTCCCCATAAGAAATAATGGAAATCAAATTAATCCGTGCAAGACACCCAAAAGTATGAAAAAAATTTTTTACCACATGAAATATAATTTAACCATTTTTTTCCTACACACAAAGAAGGGGGGAAAAAGGGTAACAAAAAAGGCCCCCCCCAAAATAGTAGAGTAAGCACAAAAAAGTCACAAAATATAACTGTGCATGTACTACTCTACTAAATGAAGAATAAATGACACTTACCTTTATTGAAGATGCGCAATGACTGATGAGACACTGTGTCCTGGGAGTGCCTTTTCCTCCTGAAATACTGTAGGTCCTGTTTGGCATTTTCTTCCAGAACAGGCCTTATCACACTGTGTATGCCACTACAATTCTTAAAATCTCTCAAACCAACCTTTGCTGGCTTTAAATTCACCAATATGAGCACTAGTTACAGGCATTTTTCCCTGTTCACCTGGGTGTTAGTGACTGCTGTGGGTTGCATCCTGGAGACAAGATTAAAAGGGCCCCAATGGAAATAAGTTAGACAGTCTTCGATGACACTGACTTTTTGGAGTTATCCTGGGTGGCTAACCCTCTGGGGTTTTAATTGTTTCTTGGTATTCTCAATAAGCCACACCAAAAAACGGTGCCACAGCAGCAGCAGCAGCAGCTGACGTGCTACAGCAGCAGCAGATGAGCAACAGCAGCAGCAAGACGAGCTACAAGAAGCCCGCGACGGTAACTACAGCAGCCCGCAAGCAGACGCTGGACGGTGGTACAGGCTACAGCAGCAGCAGCTGACAGTGCTAACAAGCAGCAGCCAGAACGAGCTAAAACAGCAGCAGCAGACGGGGTGGTACAGTAGCAGGGAAGACGGTACTACAGCAGCAGCAAGCACAGCAAGCACTGACGGGGGTACAGCAGCAGCAGACGATGCTACAAGCAGCAGACGTACTACAGCAGCAGCAGGGGGTGGTACCCCTACAGGGACAGGGAGCAGCGATGGGGTAAAATGCAGCAGCAGCTGAGGTGGTCAGCAGCAGCAACGTCGCAGGGTGGTAACACAGCCCGCAGCAGCTGATGGTGGTACAGCAGCAGCAGCTGATGGTGGGACAGCAGCAGGCCAGCTGACAGTGCTACAGCAGCAGCAGACCATGCTACAGCAGCAGCAGATGGTACTACAGCAGCAGCAGCAGCTGATGGTGGTACAGCAGCAGCAGCAGCTGACAGTGCTACAGCAGCAGCAGCAGCATCAGCAGTTGACCATGGTACCACAGTATTTCGATAATATTTCTCACCCTTTTTACCACAGGGTTGGCACTAGAAGCTTTCTTGGGGCCCATGGTCACTTATTTTGCAGATAAAATCACCAAATACGAAATGTTCCGATTGTATGCTTGGATGTTACCGCGGAGGCTGGCTTGTAAACAATGCCACCGGCGGAACATGTGAGGCTGGCTCAGGCCGCACATTAGACGCGTCTCGGACAAATAGTGTTGAGCGGGTTTTTTAGCGGTATGCGAGGCAAAATTTTAGTGATAAAATGTATTGGTATGCAGATTTAACGTTATGTGATGCCAACGGTATGTGGGGGTCCACTGTATTTATGTAAGTGCGTTTGTAAGTGTATGTTTGGGGATCTGAAATGGACTAACCTACTTCACAATATTCCTTATGGGAACAAATTCGGTCAGTACTGGCACTGAACATACTTCTGGAATGAAAAAATATCGTTAACCGGGGGTCCACTGTAATTAAATCACAAAACAAATACTCTTACATTGTGTACAAGTTGTACAAGTTAGTACAGAATAATAAACAGCAACACTCCTATTCTCATGCAACACACCATTTTTAGAGTGAATGATGAAATCATTATTATAATCATAATAAAAAAGAAGACCCACAAGGGTGGTGAATAGCTATAGAGTGAAGGAATATGAAAGGAATATTTTTCTACAGTTATCCCTAGTAATAGGTGATGGACTAGAGAAAATGTAATTCTTCTGACACTCCTACAAACTGTTTGGTAAACATCTCATATTTATATAAATTTTTATACTGTGGGTGCATGTATCATGTTTGTGTGTTACATAATGTGTTTCTTATATAATTTTGAAAAAATATCATAGATTAAGGGAAACGTCTATATTAACGTAATATGCGACATTTAATGCGCCCAAGAAATTATTATTATTATTATTACATTATTATTATTATTATTATTATTATTATTATGGCATCAAGAGTAGAGAGACTCTTAGTGATTTTAATGTGTACCTGCATGCCAGCACAGTGTGTAAGTTTATTTAGGTATAGGTGTACACAAGTTTAATTATCAAGTACAGTACATATAAAATATACAATAACCTTAGAACATTTGAAATTTTGGAAAGTTTCCAGACATAAGATGCGCTCAGGGAGAATGTGAACAAACTGGGTGTGCCACTGTGATCGTATTGGAAAGACAGGTGGGGGGAGCCATATAGTGAGTTTTGGTCATAATTTGAAATGTCCGTATTAGCAGAAAGCTGTAAATCGAAACGCCATAAAGCGGGGCCCTACTGCATTTATATTTGCTTTCTGTATGTAAAACTGTAGTTTTTCTTTAACAAATGTATTTTTTTGTGAATATTTTTGTGAGTCTGGAAGAAATTAATTGGATTTACATTATTTCTTATGGGAAATATTACTTCTACTTTAGGCTGTTTCAACTTTAGGTCTAGCTCCTGGAACAGAATACGGCCGAACCTCAAGGTACCATTGTACAAAAGAAGTTCCTTGTAAAGGGGTTAGTGATGGGTCTCAGTATCAAGCAATCTCCAAGACTACATATTTTGTCTATAAATTTGTACTTTATTGTGTGCCCCGTAGTACAAGGTAGAAGTGCAGCAGCACTTGGAAGAGGAAAGAGAGGAAAGTGAAAGAAGTTCACAGTTTAGGGGTTAGCTAGTGTGTTCCTGTATGTTTATTCTTGGTGCCTCTAATGGCAGCTTTATCAATCCTTAAACTGTCCAAATGAAGATCTACAGTTTCACAGCCAGCGCTCCAAATATTTTGAAAAAAAAAAAAAAAATTAAAGAGGGCAATTTTATTTTCTGTGTGTTATAAGACTAAAAAAAAATTTTTAGGACCAGTACTTACCAAGAAATAAGACCGTGAAGTTGGAGTTGGATGCTCACCTGACAGCAACATGGAGTCCTGCTGCTTGCAGAAGTGTTGCCAATATACAGTGGACCCGCGGTTAACACCTCCATCAGACAGCAACAAATTCGGATAACACCTCTCTTTGGTGCAAAAAAATTGGCTTGGATAACACCTTGAAACTCGGTTAGAACTATTTGTCCCAAACGTGTCGGCATGGCTCCCTGATTGGGCCACTCACCCTGTGTACCAGCCACTGTGCCATTGTTTACAAGTCACTGTGGATGGTTCCACATGTAATTGCGATACATTTTGCATTATTCCATTGTTTTTAGTGCTTGTAACTGCTAAATAAGCCAGCAAGGGCCCAAAGAAAGCTTCTAGTGCCAGCCCTTTGGTAAAGAGGGTGAGAAACACTATAGAATTCAAGAAAAAGTAGGTAGAAAGATATGTAAGTGGTGGTGGTAGAGGGTGGTAGAGATGGTGGTACACCAGCCAGGGTACTTCCCCACATACCAGCCAGGGTACTTCCCCACATACCAGCCAGGGTACTTCCCCACATACCAGCCAGGGTACTTCCTCACATACCAGCCAGGGTACTTCCCCACACATCAGCCAAGGTACTTCCCCACACACTAGCCAGGGTACTTCCCCACACACCAGCCAGGGTACTTCCCCACACACCAGCCAGGGTACTTCCCCACATACCAGCCAGGGTACTTCACCATGCACATGATTTGATTTGAGTGGGACTTTCACATGAGCAAATAGAATTATCAAAGCTTATTGCTTGGGAAGCATTGAAAATTGGGTTGGGCAAATATGATTCTGTTAATGGGATGGTTTGTAAAGGACCTGACTAGTATGGGCCAACAGGCCTGTTACAGCATTCCTGCTTTCTTATGTGCAAACATTTATGGATGAACATCACCCTGACACAGCTGTTGCAGGCCGTGCTGGCAACACTTACAATGACAATGTTGTGTCCCGTTTTAGGGAAATTTTAAAGAGACGCCAGAAACAGAGCTCTCTGGACAGATATTTAGTGCCACAGGTGTGCAGTGACACTCAAGCTGTTCCTAGTGGCATTAAAAAACAAGAAAGGGAAGTAACCCAAGAAAAGGACTTGATACCAGAAGTCTTTATGGAAGGGGATTTCCCTTCCGAACCATAGTACACCTATCCTCTCCCCTCCTCCCATCTCATTGCTCATTAATAAGTCTTCAGTAAAGGTAAGTGTCATTTTAGTATTCTTTATTCTGCATGTCTCATTGTTTTCTGTGTAGGGAAATGTATATTTCATGTTAAAAATTTTGTTTAATACTTTTGGGTGTCTGGAACAGATTAATTGGATTTCCATTATTTTTTAGAGGGAAAATTAATTCGGATAATGGCAGATTCAGTTGAAGACAAGCTCTGTGGAATGGATTAAAGGTGTTAACTGAGGGTCCACTGTACCTCTTTCTCATTTTTATTTTAATTTATATAATTTTTTTGTTCTGATAATTACAATTTATAATAGTTCTTGTGATTTCATAGCCAATCTTTGTTCTGACACTAATAATAAGAACTGAAATAATACTCAAATAGTCACAAACACACTGACAGGTGAACATTTTCACCTGCCTTGGTCATTTAATGTTATCTAGAAATATATACAAAGTATTTGTAAGTCTCAGCAATGTATTACACATGCTGCAGTATATATGAAAGTCCTTGAAGCATGGTGTTTACGACGAGTGTCAATAAACTGCTGACAGGGTAAGTAGTGGAGTGACACGATGATAGTGCACTGGTGCAGGGAACCCTGACTTTATTTGTTTTCACTGTTACACACAAAAATGTCTGTGTCCATGTATCTGCCTGTCTATCTGTCTGTCTAGCTCTTCTTATCTGTCTTTGTGTCTGCATGTGTGTGAGTTTTTCCATCTGCTTGTCTCTGTCTCAGGGAGCTGCTTGTAAACCTGTTGGTTTACGAGCTGCTCCCTGAATCCTTAGCAAGTGAAAATGTGTATTACTTGAGTCATGCATATTGTGCCTCATATCTACAAGCACTGTACACCACTCTGCCTAGAATTTTTGGCTTATCATAGCTAATTTACACTATGTATAATAACTGTATTTATGTGTACCTATGGGAGACAGATGTAGACAGAGACACAGATATAGACAGAGAAATAGACAGAGACAGATAGATACAGACAGAGAGACAGCCAAAATCAGTCAGTCAGCTAGCCAGTCAGCCAGCCAGCCAACCTGCCAAATACATATTAAACATGTTCCAGAGTCGTTTCTCTTTACTTAGGGCATAGGTTATTGGATATTCTGGCAGGATGACACTACCAGTGGTAACAGAAATGAAAAAATGTTGCACAAAAGTTGCACATGGGTTATTATCAAGGTTTCTGGTATTTCCTCAATCACTTGTGGCCACATCCATCTCAGAGCCACTAAACTCTGGGTCAACATCACTTTCCTCTTAAACGTGGAGTGTTAATATGACATGACATCAGTGAATCCCTGGCGTTTGCCATGCTATTTGCTCTAACTGGTGTTCAATTGAACTGGTGCTCCTATAAGGTACTAAGTGGTCCCAGATTTTTTTTAATACTGCGCACATTGAGTGTTAACCCTTTCAGGGTCCTGAGGAAAAAATTCATGGGGTGCCCCAGTGTCCAAGAAATTTTGAAAAAAAAAAAAAAAAAAATTCTTACAGAATTAAACATAATATTTTTGTGAAGGTAAGGGTACTACTGCCCCTGCTAACAGAGGTAAGGGTACTACTGCCCCTGCTAACAGAGGTAAGGGTACTACTGCCCCTGCTAACAGAGGTAAGGGTACTACTGCCCCTGCTAACAGAGGTAAGGGTACTACTGCCCCTGCTAACAGAGGTAAGGGTACTACTGCCCCTGCTAACAGAGGTAAGCGCATTCTTGTGGTTGGTGACTCTCAGGTAAGATATATTGACCGTGCTTTTTGTAATAGGAATAAGAAGATGAGAGATAGAGTGTGCTTCCCTGGAGCTGGTGTTGGGGACATAGTTAACAGGCTGGATAATATCATGTCAGGTAATGGGAACAAGCCCATTATCTGTCTCAGTGCTGGTGGAAATGATATTGGGAAGGGTAGGAGAGAAAAGCTGCTAGGTAAGTACAGGTCAGCTATAGATTTCATTAAGTCTAAGGGAGGGGTCCCAATCATATGTAGCATCTTGCCTAGAAGGGGAGTAGGAAATGAATGGTTGTCTAGGGCAATTGGTGTAAATTGCTGGCTAGACAGATACTGCAAGGAACTTGCAATCCCATTCATTGACAACTGGAACAACTTTTATGGCAAACATGATATGTATGCAAGGGATGGGGTACATCTCTCTGGGGCTTGGGTGGTAGCACTTGCAAACTCAATTGAGAAGGCCATTGGTGAAATGCCTATGATTTTAAACTGATAGAAGATAGAGGTATGGGTGTGTGTGGGAAACAAGCAGGTTGCAACACTAGGGTTGGAAACAGTATATGTATAAAAGGCATTCAGCATGAAGTTATAAATAAAGACAATAGATCATGTCAGCAAACAAAGGGGGACAGCAGCGGACAGCAAGGGACTAGCTCCCTTAAGGTTTACTATACTAATAGCAGGAGTGTAAGAAATAAGATAGATGAGCTAAGATTAATTGTAAGTGCAGGAAACAGATATTATTGCTATAACAGAGACCTGGCTCAATCTGAAAGATAGAGAGATGCCCTCTGAATGTCACATACAAGGCTATAAATTATTCCACACTGACAGGGTCAATAGGAAGGGTGGTGGAGTAGCGATGTATGTCAGAGACAATTTAAATTGTTGTGTTAGACAAGATATAAAAGTAGAAGCGTCAGCCACTGAATCTGTTTGGTTACAGCTTCTCGAGGGCCGAGAAAAACTAATTTTGGGTGTGATTTACAGGCCCCAAATCTTGATAGGGAGTGCAGTAAACTTCTATGGGACGAAATTCGTAAGGCATCTACATACGAAAATGTTGTGCTAATGGGAGATTTCAACTATAGACAGATTGACTGGAGCAATTTGACAGGAAATTTAGAGTCAGGTGACTTTCTTGATACGATTCAGGATTGTTTTTTTAAAACAGTTTGTGACAGAGCCAACTAGGGGAAATAACCTCCTTGACTTGGTTCTTGCCAGTAGGGAAACATAATTAATAATCTTGAGGTTAATGATGAGCTTGGGGAAAGTGATCCACAAATCACTCAGTTTTAATATATCATGGAATTCCCCTAATAATGGCAATCAAGTCCTCCGTCCCTGACTTTCGCTTGGCTGATTTCATAGGACTGAAAAATTACTTAGGTGGGCTGAACTGGAATGACCTGACTAAGGGTCAGGTAGGTGGTGATTGTTGCCAATATGATGCTTTCCAGGGCATAGTTCTAGCTGCTCAGTCAAATTATGTTCCAAATAGGGAATCAGATCAAACAAAAATGATCCTAAATGGATGAACAATAGATTAAAATATCTGATTGGTCAAAAGAGAGGCATATATAGGCAAATCAAAAGAGGAGAGAGGCAATTAAGAAGTCGATATATTAAGTTAAAGAGAGAAATAAAAAAGGGAATTAGAAAAGCAAAAAGAGATTACGAGGTTAAAGTTGCAAGAGAATCGAAGACTAACCCAAAATGATTCTTTCAGGTTTACAGAAGTAAGATCAGGAACAAGATAGGCCCACTCAAAAGTTCCTCGGGTCAGCTCACTGACAGTGATAAGGAAATGTGTAGAATTTTTAACACATACTTCCTCTCAGTTTTTACATAGGAGGATACCAGCGATATTCCAGAAATGATAAATTATGTAGAACAGGACTGATAATAAACTGTGCACGATTAGGGTCACAAGTGACATGGTCCTTAGGCAAATAGATAAATTAAAACCTAACAAATCCCCAGGCCCTGATGAACTGTATGCAAGGGTTCTAAAGGAATGTAAAGAGGAGCTTAGCAAACCTTTGGCTAATCTTTTCAACATATCACTACAAACTGGCATAGTGCCAAATAAGTGGAAAATGGCAAATGTGATACCTATTTTAAAGAGGTGACGGTCCTTAGCTTCGAATTACAAAGCCTAACCTCCATAGTGGGAAAATTTATGGAATCAATAATTGCCAAGGCAGTTCATAGCCACCTTGAAAAGCATAAATTAATCAACGAATCTCAGCATGGTTTTACAAAGGGGCGTTCCTGCCTTACGAATTTATTAACTTTTTTCACTAAGGTATTTGAGGAGGTAGATCATGGTAATGAATATGATATTGTGTATATGGACTTCAGTAAGGCTTTTGACAGGGTCCCACATCAGAGACTATTGAGGAAAATTAAGGCACATGGAATAGGAGGAGAAATTTTTTCCTGGATAGAGGCATGGTTGACATATAAGCAGCAGAGAGTTTGCATAAATGGGGAGAAATCAGAGTGGAGAAGCGTCACGAGCGGTGTTCCACAGGGGTCAGTGTTGGGCCCCCTGCTGTTCACAATCTACATAAACGACATAGATGAGGGCATAAAGAGCGACATCGGCAAGTTTGCCGATGACACCAAAATAGGCCGTCGAATTCATTCTGACGAGGACATTCGAGCACTCCAGGAAGATTTGAATAGACTGATGCAGTGGCCGGAGAAGTGGCAGATGCAGTTTAATATAGACAAATGCAAAGTTCTAAATGTTGGACAGGACAATAACCATGCCACATATAAACTAAATAATGTAGATCTTAATATTATGGATTGCGAAAAAGATTTAGGGGTTCTGGTTAGCAGTAATCTGAAACCAAGACAACAGTGCATAAGTGTTCACAATAAAGCTAATAGAATCCTTGGCTTCATCAAGAAGCATAAATAATAGGAGTCCTCAGGTTGTTCTTCAACTCTATACATCCTTGGTTAGGCCTCATTTAGATTATGCTGCACAGTTTTGGTCACCGTATTACAGAATGGATATAAATGCTCTGGAAAATGTACAAAGGAGGATGACAAAGTTGATCCCATGTATCAGAAACCTTCCCTATGAGGATAGACTAAGGGCCCTGAATCTGCACTCTCTAGAAAGACATAGAATTAGGGGGGATATGATTGAGGTGTATAAATGGAAGACAGGAATAAATAAAGGGGATGTAAATAGTGTGCTGAAAATATCTAGCCTAGACAGGACTCGCAGCAATGGTTTTAAGTTGGAAAAATTCAGATTCAGGAAGGATATAGGAAAGTACTGGTTTGGTAATAGAGTTGTGGATGAGTGGAACAAACTCCCAAGTACAGTTATAGAGGCCAGAACGTTGTGTAGCTTTAAAAATAGGTTGGTTAAATACATGAGTGGATGTGGGTGGGTGTGAGTTGGACCTGATAGCTTGTGCTACCAGGTCGGTTGCCGTGTTCCTCCCTTAAGTCAATGTGACCTGACCTGACTAGGTTGGGTGCATTGGCTTAAGCCGGTAGGAGACTTGGACCTGCCTCACATGGGCCAGTAGGCCTTCTGCAGTGTTCCTTCGTTCTTATGTTCTTCTTGATAAAGACTGTGTACAAAACAAAGAGCTGTTTGTTTCCCAGAGATTTAGCATACAAAACATGGTCGTAAATCTAGTGGTTATATATCGAGCAGGTCGTAAGTCGGATGGTAGGTGCATATACAGTATTGGTTTCACAGGCCACAAATGTTACTAGAAAAAGTAAAAAAAATTAGAAAAGAAAAGAAAAAAAAGTATAAAAAACATAAAATATAGAAATGCGATTTTGTGGAAGTAGCTGATGTTGCCACCACCCAGTCATTTTGGCTCAACTTCCTGCCTCTATATCTCGGTACATATTGATCAGAATTTTTTTTTGTTTTATTACCTTCACAAAAATATTATGTTTAATTCTGTAAGAATTTTTTTTTTCTTTTTTTTCAAAATTTCTTGGACACTGGGGCACCCCATGAATTTTTTCCTCAGGACCCTGAAAGGGTTAACACTCAATGTGTGCAGTATTAAAAAAATCTGGGACCACTTACCTTCACTGGCCACTGAAGTACATTCATCCTGAAGAACAGAGAAGTGATTTCCTACCTTCAGATCTTCACTCTTAACTTTCCTTACTCTGATGCGCCTCCCATTACTGTGAACCACTCGCCACTTGTAGCAGGTGCTGGACTGCACCTCACTGCTGGTAGCCGTTGCTACCTCCCCACCTACAGCCTCCTCACAGCGAGAGACAGACTGCACCTCACTGCTAGAAGCCTCATTCCCCACAACTCCAGCCACCTCACACTCTCTCCCAGACCCATTGAGGTGGACCTTCAGCCTCCTAATCTCCTCCTGGAGAAGCAAGACCTCCTCCTTCAACTCTCCAACCTCAATTTTTAAAACACTGCAGAAGCAAGCCATGCTTTGTAACTGTCCACGCTAATCCCCAAAGCAGCTCAGGGTCTGTGACCTCACGTGACGACTGACCACGTATACGTATCAATGGACAATAAAGCAGACTATAAACAGATGGGGTTTTAGGTGCCCTTATCAAACACAAACAACAACTATAAAGCAGAAATGTAGGGCGATAAGCTTGTCCTAATACTAATATACAAGTACAGTTAGAAATAGAAATA
Organism: Cherax quadricarinatus; assembly: GCF_026875155.1. Lineage (NCBI taxonomy): Eukaryota > Metazoa > Arthropoda > Malacostraca > Decapoda > Parastacidae > Cherax > Cherax quadricarinatus. Next base: position 32,089,377 of record NC_069429.1, read on the forward strand.
CAAATAGCCAGATCTTCACTTTAAGGAGGTTATTAGTAGAATATTCAAGGGATTACTTGTAGAATTATAGTAATCAACCATTGAAATCACATTATGAAATTCTGTGTAGTCTGCAGTAAATCAAACAAACAGGCTTCCACATGGATTACATGCCACTTTTGTGAAAATTGGTGTCACGCCCCTTGTGCAGATACCCAAGAATTATCTACAAGCAGTATTAAATCAGGGAAGTGTTTTTGGGTATGCCCAAATGAGATCAATCTGTGGACTAAAATCACAATGTTATTAAAAGAGGAAAACATCAAAGCAGCCTTCATAGAAAACCTCAAAGCATTCTTTAACAGATAGGTAAAAACAAGTCTGGGCTCAACAGTATCGCCCTTGGTGTGGATGCTGTTCTGGCTGACAGTAACTGTTTCACTGGAGGTGCTGGCCATACCTTACCTTTGATATACATTTGAAGAATTTCGAGAGTATATCTACTCTCTGAGCCCAGCCATGGGCCAGGCTAATCTGGTGCTTGCCTGGTCAACCAGGCTGTTGCTGCTGGAGGCCCTGCCCCATATATTCATCACAGCCTGGTTTATCTGGCACCTGGTGAAGATACTTGTCTAGTTTCCTCTTGAAGGCTTCAAAGCTTGTTCCAGCAGTGTTTATGATATCTTCTGGTAAGATGTTGAAAAGTTTGGGACCCCGGATGTTGATACAGTGTTCCTTTATTGTCCCCACCATATCACTGCTCCTCAATGGGTTTATTTTAAATTTCCTCCCATATCTCTCACTCCAGTATGTTGCTATGGCAGTGTGCAGATTAGGGACCAAGCCCTCAAGTACCTTCCACGAATATATTACCATGTACCTCTCTCTCCTCCGCTCCAATGAGAAAATGCTCAAAACTTGCAGGCGTTCCCAGTAGTTTAGGTCCTTTACTGGCTCAATGTGAGCTGTAAATGATCTCTGTATTTGTTCCAGCTCCGATATTTCTCCTGCCCTGAACGGGGCCATCAGCATGGAGCAATATTCTAAGTGAGGGAGCACTAGCGATTTGAAGAGTGTCACCATTGGCATTATTTCCCTTGTTTTGAAAGTTCTCAATACCCACCCAGTCATTTTCCTGGCTGTCATGATCTTTGTCTTGTTATGGTCTTTAAAAGAAAGGTCGGCTGACATAATTATTCCTAGGATTTTTACGTGTTCCTTATGTTCTATTTGGTGACCCTCTTGAGTTTTGTATATAGTGCTCCTTTTGAGTTCTTCATTCTTACCATACCTAAGCAGCTGGAACTTATCACCATCGAACGCATGTTGATTTCCACTGCCCACTGGAAAACCCTGTGTATGTCTTCCTGTACTTTTTCAGTGTCCTCTACCATACTGACTTTCATGCTTATTTTAGTGTCATCTGCAAATGATGATATAAAAGTGTGCCTGATGTTTTTGTCTATGTCTGCTATGAGGATGAGGAACAGCAGGGGTGCCAGTGCCTTGGGGCACTGAGCTTTTGATCTCGCTGATGCTGGATCTTGCCCTGTTCACTACTACTTTTTGTGTTCTGTGTGTTAGGGAACCGAAAATCCACCTGCCTACCTTCCCCATAATGCCCATGGCCTTCATTTTGTGTGCTATCACTCCATGATCGCATTTGTCAAACGCCTTCGCAAAATCTGTGTAAATTACATCTGCGTTTTGGACATCTTCCAGTGTCTCAGTAATTCTGTCATAATGGTTCAGCAGCTGTGACAGACATGATTGTCCTGCTCTAAAACCATGCTGGTTCGGTTTATGTTGGTTGTGCTGCTCCATGAAATTTGTAACCTGCCGTCTCATCACTCTTTCGAAGATTTTCATGATGTGAGAGGTTAGGGCTATCAGTCTGTAATTTTTAGTTAGTGCACTACTACCTCCCTTCTGCAAAGTAGCTATGTCTGCACTCTTTAAGGCCTCCAGTATTTCACCTAGATCTAAGCTCTTTCTCCAAAGAATACTGAGGGCTTGTGCTAGTGGTACTTTGCATTTCTTGAATCTGGTCCAGATGCTGAGTGAGTGGGCATGTTTTCCATTTCTTTTTCGATATCTATGTGATTTGTACTAATGTCAGTTAGTTGGTCTACGTGGCCTTCTGGAGTGAACAATATTTCTGCATTTTCTACCTTGCTGTCATTTAGTGGGTTGCTAAACACCGACTCATACTGTTCTTTTAAGATTTCACTCATTTCCTGTTCGTTGTCTGTATACAAGTCTCCTCTCAGTAGTGGTCCAATTCTACAGGTAGTTCTTAGCTTGGATTTTGCATAGGAATAGTAATATTTTGGGTTTCTTGCAATGTCCTGCATGGCCTTTTGTTCCCTTTGTACTTCTTCTGTGAGGTATGACATCCTAAGTTTTCGCTCTAATTAAGTGATCTCTCTGCTAAGTCTATCTTTCCTCTGTTGTAGCATATTTGTGTTTTTAAGCAGTTCAGTAACCCGTTGTCATCTTCTGTACCATCTCCTATGCGCTCTCTATATATCTGATCTTCTTCTGGGGTTCCTCAATGGTACATGTTTCATACATACTTCGTATGCTTCTGTATTCAGCTTCTCTAGGCACTGGTGGGGATTTAGAGTGCTCATGTCTGATTCCCAGGGTATGTCTGATAGCTCTTGGTTTATTTTTTCCCAGTTAATTCAATGGTTGTTAAAATTAAACTTACTGAACATTCCATCTCTAACTTTAGCAATGCAGTTTCCTACCCCTGAGTTAATACTAGTTTGAACCTCTATGATGTTATGACCAGAGTAAATAATTTTAGAAACTGTTGTCTCTGATCAGTTCCTCGTTGTTTGTGAATATCAAATCCAGGGTATTTTCATTTCTAGTGGGATCAATTACCTGTTTGTTTAAAGAGTACTTTTCACAAAACCTCATTATTTCCCTGGTATGTGCCTGTTGAGCCAGGGTGCTTCGCAGGGATATTTCTGGTATAACATTATGTTGTGCCATCTTCCATTTTACATGAGGGAGATTAAAATCTCCAAGGAGTAAAATATTTGTTGTAGGATTTTCTAGCCTATCCAGATAGCTATCTATCTTACTTAACTGATCTGTGAATTCCTCAGCAGTTGCTGATGGTGGTTTGTATACTAGGATAATTACCAAATTCCTATTTTCAACTTTAATGCCTAGAATTTCTGTATCATTCATAGAATTCAGCACTTCTGTGCAACAGATAGTATCCTTTACATAGATTCCTACTCCTCCTTGTGGCCTATTGATTCTATCACATCTATACATGTTGTAGTTTTCTATCTTTATCTCTCCATCCAAAACATCCCTTGTATGTGTTTCTGTAAATGCTCCGAATATGGCATTCGCTTCTGTTAGGAGCCCACTGACATAACTAACTTTGTCATTTTTATTTGATTTCAAACCCTGTGTATATTAGCAAATATGAAGCAGGAATTACCAAGCAGGATGTTATGTCTCACTTTGTGTTTCATTATTACCACTGGTGGTGTACTACCTGGTATGTCCACTGGTGCACATGCCCCTGGTTACTCCAGTACTGGCTTCGCATTTGTTTGCTTATTTGGCCTTGATGGACTGATGCCTGATTTGGTATGCCCCATTTTACTGCCCACCTGTCCTCTCTGTACCATTCCCCCTGTTTGTCTCTAACTTTTTTTTGATCTTTTGTCTTTTTGTCTAAAAAAGAATGCTGTTCAATTTCACTTTCTCTGCTAACTCTGTAGTGCCACATTCCTTTTACATGATGGTCTGGGCAGCTCAGGTCATAACACTCTCTGGACTGCATTGAAGCTTTACACATTACTGGATGGAAGTACCTGCACTCTTTGTTGAAACGACACTTTCCCTTCCTCAACATGTTCGCACATTTTCTGGTGTGTTTATTCCAACAATCTCTGCCATATAGGCATATACCTTTAGCATAGTAACTGCAAATGTTCTGACTACCTATATTTATTGATTCTGTGTCGTTCCTAGGTTCTGCCACCTGATCTGAGTTCTCTTGTTCACTTTCTTCTAGGCTAATTTCTTCCCTTTGCTCATTTTCGTTTGTTCCTGCTCTAGTTTTCTCATCCTCCCTTCCCCTTTCTGCTATGTTATGTATCCCTGTTTCCTTATTTTCCGACTTGCTCTGTATGACGTTTTCTACTCTTACTCTTACTTTCACTCCTTGGCTTTCACCTCTATTTGCATTTTCCTCTTTTTCTTGTTCCTTTTCCCCTGTTTTCCACTCTTTGTATAACTCTGGCAAGCTCCTTAGAAACTTACGCTTTCTAGGTTTTCACTTTTCAGTACCTCTCTTATTCTTAACCAGCTGTCCCTTTCACTGGGGCAAATCCAGAAATGGCTTTCTTGTTTTTGGTCATTTGTCATGGTTGCATGAAGCTTTGTACATGATATATGTGATGTTTTATTGCATATTTCACAATCAATGCCCCTCATGTTTCTCCCAAAGATTTTTTAACATATACAACAGCCTTTATACCTGTCTATGATTACTTTTAACCCTTTGGGGCTCGCCAGGCCCTCTCAGAGACTTGTTCTCAGGGTCGCCAAAACTTCAAAAAAAAAAAAAAAAAAAAAATTCTTATGAAAAGATAGAGAATATTTTCCCGATTATAATGACACCAAAAGTATGAAATTTGATGGAAAACTTACGGAATTATGCTCTCGTGAAGTTAGCGGTTTCGACAATGTTTATGCATTGGCGATTTTGCCCACTTTGAGCCCTATTTTTGGCCACTTCCAATGTACTAGTCGACAAAAATCATAACTATTTTGCTAGAATTTCATTTTTTCTATCGAATGAGTACAACAAACCACCCATTTACTGATTTCAACTATCCAACAAAGTGGTCAGAATTTAGCAATTTTACCAATTTCACACAAATTTCAAAAGATGCCAATTTCCGAATAGGATCCAGAATAAACAAAAAAGACATTCCTGGCACTAAAATAACAAGTTCTCTGTTCGTCAGTCACATCCCCAGCCCCTCTTATATTTCTTTGGCTTTCCACTTTGAATTTTTATTCTTACAAAAAATAGAAGATTTACTGTTATGCAGACTACTGCATTAGTGTAGAAATGGTATAAATAATATCAGCACACTTGTGAAAGAATATTACACTCACCAGTTGATGTGTATTGGACGCTTGGCATGATTTGTTTACTTTTGAACTTTGGTAAAAATCGAAACATTTCTGCTACTTTGAGCTCAATTTCAAGGTATTTTTCATTGTAAAACCAGTCCATATCATCTCAATTTCTGTAATATATCTTCCATTCTATAAAATGAGACCAAGCGAACTAGAATACAACAATAAATACTATACGAAAATACAGTGCAAAGTCGCTGTTTTATTCCAAAAACACAAAGTTTTTTTTTCTCATTACGCACTGTGTGCTGCAGAATTTTTTTTTATACTGCGCACACTGACCACATAGACCCATTCTTTCATATGTAGGCCTACCAGCTTTCTCTCACTAGATTTGAGGGCACTAGAATTTATGCATACTAGTACATCAAAAACTCTGGGGAGTAAGCTGTACTAATACGGCCGAAACCCCCAAAGGGTTAAACAGGTGTATGTGGTGGATGGTGTATTTATTATGTGTGGCTGGTGGTTGGGTGGCTGGTAGGTGGGGTGGGTGGGCTGGCAGTGGGTATCCTTGGGTAGAGGGTAGGGACAATAGGAGGAGTGGGCAGTGCAGTGAGGTGGTAAGCTGGGAGAAAGGGGTCTGTGGAAAGAAGGCGAGGGTACAAGGAGGGGGGATGGGGGGTGGGATTGTTGGAAGGGTGGTGTAGGATCCAGGGAATGGGGTGGGGGCACGAAGCGGGGACTGGGAGGTGGGGTGCGGGTAGTCAGAAACTGTAAGGCTGGAGGTGCTGTCCTGGTAGACAGTAAATGTGGGGCTGGAAGTGCTGTCCTGGTAGACAGTAACGTGCTGTCCTGGTAGACAGTAAATGTAAACTGGAAGTGCTGTCCTGGTAGACAGTAACAGTGAGGCTGGAGGTGCTGTCCTGGTAGACAGTAACTGTACGCATGAGGGAATGCATATAAATTGCCTCAAGGGGGACAGGAGTTGTAGTGGGGAAACAAGTGTAGTCAAGGACAAGATGAAACCAATATTACAAACTAGTAATACCACAGGAGATAGCAAACATGGGGACTCCACTAGTAATAGTGAGGATATATTACCAGAAACAACTGGTGAGAGCTCCATTGTTAGTACTAGTGAGGATAGGAATGAGACAGGAAAACATGCACCAACAGGAAATAGTCACAAAAATCCTTGGCAAACGGAAACCAAACCTGTGCACATATTATGCACTTTGGTATCTGCAGGCATGGGAAATCTGGAAAAACAGATGGGACGTGCAATTATGACCACTCTAGAAAATGCCGTGCCCATATTACAACAGGAAAATGCAAACTCACTTCCTGTAATTTTTTTCACCCTGAAATGTGTCCCTCTTCAGTAAAGGAAAGACAGCGCTATAAGTTAAATTGCCAGGCACACCATCTAAAGGGGACAAAAAGATACAAAAGAACCAGACCATGGGAAAACCTGGGTAGCCACAGCCACTCAAGAGGGAGAAGGAAGGAAAAACAACTGGCAGGAAATGGCAGAAATCGTACACCAAATCCAGTCATTTCTGGAGTGGAACCACTGTCGATGGCCTCCACACCAAACCAACAAATACAGATATTAGTGCCAGAAAAAAAAGTTCCCCCCAGTACCACTAATAAAACCAGTCCGATAACATTCTTCTTTGCAAATATAAAAGGTCTAAACCCAGCAACGAACAACAAAATACCTTTCATCCGTGGACTGCTTGCAGAGGCAAATGCAATATTCATGGCTTTCACAGAGACCCACATGAAGGATCATATGGACAACGAAATATGGATCCCAGGTTAGAACCTATACAGATGCGACAGAGTGAATTGGAAGAAGAGGGGATAGGCCTGTATATCGCAGAGTCACTTAATTCCACAGAACTGGGTTCTCCAGGGTGGATGACACTACCCTAGGTTATCCAGGGTGGAAAACACAACCCTGAGTTATCCAAGGTGGATAACATTATCCTGGGCTATCCTGGGTGGATAACACTCACTACCCTAGGTTATCCTGGGTGGATAACACTACCATGGGTTATCCAGGGTGGATAACACTGCCATGGGTTATCCTGGGTGGATAACACTACCCTAGGTTATACTGGGTAGATAACACTACCCAGGGTTATCCAGGGTGGAAAACACTATCCTGGGTTTTCCTGGGTAGATAACATTCATTACAGTAGGTAATCCTGGGAGGGTAACACTACCCTGGGTGGGTAACACTGTCCTGTGTTATCCTAGGTGGATAACACCCACTACCCTAGGTTATCCTGGGTAGATAACAAAACCCTGGGTTATCCTGGGTGGATAACATTACCTGGGGTTATACTGGTTGGATAACACTACCCTGGATTATCCTCGGTGGATAGCACTATCCTGTTATCCTGGGTGGATAACACTATCCTGGGTTATCCTGGGTGGAAAACACTATCCTGGGTTAGCGAGGATGTATAACACTACCCTGGGTGGATAACTCTATCCTCAGTGGATAATGTTTCCCTGGGTTATCCAGGGTAGATAACACTACCCTGGGTTTTTCTGGTTGGATAACACTACCCTGGGTTATTCTGGCTGCATAACACTACCCTAGGATATCCTGGGTGGATATAACTACCCTCAGTTATCTAGAATGGATAACACTCACTACCCTAGGTTATCCTGGGTGGATAACACTACCCAGGGTTATCCAGGGTGAATAACATTAACCTGGGTTAGCCAGGATGGAAAACACTATCCAGGGTGTATAACAAAATCCTGGGTTTTCCTGGGTGGATAACACTATCATCGATTATCCTGGGAGGATAACACTCATTACCCTAGGTTATCCTGGGTAGATAATACTACCCTGGTATATACAGGATGGATAACACTACCCTGGGCTATCCTGGGTGGAAAACTCACTACCCTAAGTTATCCTGGGTGGATAACACTACCCTGGGTGTTTTGCACTCACTACCCTAGGTTATCCTGGTTGGATAACACTACCCTGGGTTATCCTGGGTGGATAAAACTACCCTAGGTTATACTGGGTGGATAACACTACCCAGGGTTATCCAGGGTGGAAAACACTATCCTGGGT
>NC_069429.1:32098085-32126787 GCF_026875155.1 Cherax quadricarinatus
TTTTTTTTTTTTATGGTTTATTCTCAATTTTTGACTCTTTTGATAAATGGAAGATATAAACAAATAGACAATTTTGACTGCTTTCAAAACGAAAATCCCTTGAAATTGACTAAAAGTACGAGATTTTCTTTTTGCCGATTTTCAATAAACTGTGAAACAATTGGTTAATTTTTTAAGGGTATTCAACCCTAACTACCTGTATTTTTCCAAACTCAGAACCAGCACACTACGGGTCCCAATGTCAGGATTTGTAGGAGACCTGTATCACCAAAATTGCAACACCTTTAACAAATCCATTGAATTCTCTCCCTTCCCCTACATTTTCTCAAAATAGCAAGGTCACCCCACCCATAAAGGAGGAGACAAACAGACTTAATAACTATAGGCCAATATCCAACTTACACCTTCTCTCTAAAATCTTCAAAAAAATTAATTCATAACAATTTATTCCTACCTCATCTCCCACAAATCTCAACCCTTTCAATTTTGGGGTTCGGGCCTAATAAAAAACTAATGAGCTTTATACACATGCTAGAACATTTTTAACCTGCAAAAGAGAAAAAAGAATCCCATGGGGATTTTCATTGACTTAAAATTTTTGATACGTTGACCATGACTTCCCCAAATTTAAAATTTCCACTAGGTAAAAGGGGGGGGCACTCCCTCAACTACTAAAGTTACCTCAGCAACAAACCAATAGTGTACACAAAGGGGGCAAACTTTTGCACAGCCAATTACAGTTGGTGTCCCACACGGAAGTGTCCTTGGCCCTCTTCTCTTTCCAATATATAAAATGACCACCAAAGCACGCAACTACTCAAACCCACACTTTTTCAGAGACACTACATACATCTTTCTCACCCGACCCATCTCACCAAACTGTGATTACCAAATTACAGAAAATATCTCCCTCGTGAGAACAAAAAACCTACTCAAAAACTTGAAAAAAACCTATTTCCTTCTTTTTGGTACAGAGCAAGATGCCCCTCTTAACATAATGATCAAGATCAGTACACAAACCACAGGGGAAAAATTTCTTAAATCCACCTTGAAAATAGACTAAAATTTTCAAACACAATAAAATTTTTTCAAAAAAAAATTCCAAGAGAGGCATACTTGAAGATACGAAACTATTTTCCGCAGTCAGCCCTCGGGGCCCTATATATATCACCACTTTTTTTTACCCCTGTCTCACCTATGGAATTTGTGCTTGGGGTCTAAAACAATAACCATCTCAGACCACAAATTTTACCCCAAAAAAAAGGCTGCATCAGAATGAAACAAATTCCCACTACGGGCGCACACTCCACCAATATTAAAAACTCAAAAACCAACTCCCATAAAAACGTCCATACTTATTCTGCACCTACTACATAAAAACACTTAACCAATTAAACCCTCCCCTCAAAAATCACCTTACCAACCTTAACAAAACATGACCTAACACAAAGGACAGATCACTCTTTGTTTCCCCCTGTCCATCTCACACATGCAAAAAAACAAACACATAAAAGGCCCCAAAATCTGGAATTCATTTCCTGTGAATTTAAAGAAACACTGTTTATAAAATTTAAGTCCCCTTTTCAAAAATCACTTACTCACCCACAAATAAATAATACTGATAATGTATCTTTAATCATGAAATCATAAAGACATGATTGCAAACAAACCATCCACGGGGGGGATTGAATCTCTGACCGCGGGTTTAATCCCGCGCAGGTAGGGTTTATCTCATAAATTTTTTTAAAAATTGTACTAATAAATGTTTAAACCTGTACCAATCAAACTTTGTTATTTTTTAATTTCTTACCTAACAGAATCCTCCATCTACGAAAGCAACAACACAGTAATGACCAATACCCGTCTTTGTAATACTCATTTTTCTTAATTTTTTTCTGTTTACAAAAATGTTTTTCCCCTGAATTAAATTTCTAGTTAATCAAATTAACTTTAAGCCTCCCTAATGCCGCAACAAAGGGGGTTTGGGGGGGGTGCACTTTACTACTGTATTCCTTTGTACTTCTCTTTTCATGTTCAAAATTTTATATAAAAAAGTAAATAAAAAAATATGGGATAAATTATGAGAACAAGTGCCAAGTCCACCCCACCCCCCCCCCCCAGTCCCGGGCCTCATCCCCCCCTCCCTTCCCCCCGGTTTCCCACACCCCCCTTCCAACAATCACACCCCTCCCCCCCCCTCCCATCCTTCACCCTTTTTTCCCTGACCCAAGGGTACCCACCGCCCAGCCCACCCCACCTACCACCACCCCCCACCACCCACATAATAAATACACCCCCACCACTACCCTGTTTAAAATAATCAGGCCCGGGAAAAAGGGGTGTTTTATTTTGAAAAAATCTTTGGGGGAAACATGAGGGGGATGGGTTTTGGGAAAAATGCTAAAAAATCAAAAATATCAATACAAAGCTTTAGCAACCCTGACAAAGACCAAAAACAAGAAAGCAAATTTCTAGATTTGTCCCCTGAAGGGACAGTGGTTAAGAATAAGAGAGGTACTGAAAATGAAAACCTAAAAAGTGTAAGGAAGTTTCTAAGGACTTGCCCAAATTTTACAAAGATGGAAAACAGGGGAAAAGGAAAAAGAATAGGAGGAAAATGCAAATGGAGGTGAAAACCAAGGAGTGAAAGTAAGAGTATAAAACGTCATACAGAGCAAGTCAGAAAATAAGGAAAGCAGGAATACATAAACATAGCAGAAAGGGAATGGGATGAGAAAACTATAACGAGCAAAGGGAAGAAATTAGCCTAGAAGAAAGTGAACAAGAGAACTCAGATCAGGTGGCAGAACCTAAGAACGACATAGAATCAATAAATATAGGTAGTTAGAACATTTGCAGTTATTATGCTAAAGGTATATGCCTATATGGCAGAGATTGTTGGAATAAACACACCAGAAAATGTGCAAACATGTTGAGGAAGGGAAAGTGTCATTTCAACAAAGAGTGCAGCAGGTACTTCCATCAGTAAGTGTTTAATAGCTTCAATGCAGTCCAGAGAATGTTATGACCTGAGCTGCCCAGACCATCATGTAAAAGGAATGTGGCACTACAGAGTTAGCAGGGAAAGGGAAATTGAACAGCATTCTCTCTTAGACAAAAAGATAAAAGATCATCACAAATGAAGAGACAAACAGGGGAATGGTACAGAGGACAGGTGGGCACTAAAATGGGGCGTACCAAACCTGTCAAGGCAAAATAAGCAAACAAGCGCAAAGCCAGTACTGGAGAAACCAGGGGCGTGTGCACCAGGGGACATACCAGGTAGTACACCACCAGTGGTAATAATGAAACACAAAGTGAGACAAAACATCCCACTTGGTAATTCCTGCTTCATATTTGCTAATATACAGTGTTTGAAATTTAATAAAAATGACAAAGTTAGTTATGTCAGTGGGCTCCTAACAGAAGTGAATGCCATATTCAGAGCATTTACAGAAACACATACAAGGGATGTTTTGGACGGAGAGATAAAGATAGAAAACTACAACATGTATAGATGTGATAGAATCAGTAGGTCAGAGGGAGGAGTAGGAATCTATGTAAAGGATACTATCTGTTGCACAGAAGTGCTGAATTCTATGAATGATACAGAAATTCTAGGCATTAAAGTTGAAAATAGGAATTTGTTAATTATCCTAGTATACACACCACCATCGGCAACTGCTGAGGAATTCACAGATCAGTTAAGTAAGATAGATAGCTATCTGGATAGGCTAGAAAATCCTACACCAAATCTTTTACCCCTTGGAGATTTTAATCTAACTCATGTAAAATGGAAGATGGCGCAACGTAATGTTATAACAGAAATACAGTAGGGCCCCACTTATACGGCGGGTTAGGTTCCAGGCTGTCGCCAGAAAGCAGACATTGCCAGAAGGCAGAACTCCATTTTTTCCATTTATAAATGCATCGAAAGCCCAGACAACAAGTTTACACTAAATTTTATTAAGTTAGTAACAGAGCTAGGCATTAAAAACACACAAAGTAAAATACAGTCACAGTAAATTCATTACTTATCTTAAAGTATTTGTAATCTTAATGTAGGGAGAGAGGTGAGTAGTACTTATTTGTAGGAAGTCAGGTGCAGGTAGGCCAGGTGTAGGTAGCCCAGGTGTAGGTAGCCCAGGTGTAGGTAGCCCAGGTGTAGATAACACTGGCTCCCCCATCTCATACTTTAATATACGATAATTAAAACATCACAGAGAGGTAAAATGCACATACATACAGCTCAAAATTACCTTAAAATATGTTACCTCTTAATATAGGAAGAGAGTGAGTATGAATTAATTTGAATAAAGTCAGTGTAGGTCGCCGTAGGTGTAGCCTGGGCTACACCTACCGCTACCTACACTGAGGCCAAGAGCCATATTATTAACATCGACATGCAATTGTTCACTGAAATTTATCATTTCTAACTAACTACCTTAGATTCATCATAAACGAAGGGTAGAAGTAATAAATAATTCATGCCGAAAAATTGTAAACAAAAGCAGTGGGGGAGTGGCGGCCAAACGTCAGATTCAGTACACGTTTTCTCTATTGGCAGAGCAAGAAAACTTAATGTTGTCCCTCCACCCTGCTACCTAAAACAGCTCCACAAGTCTTCTTACAAGCACACATAAAATATGCAACAAATGCCAGAAACAAAGTTTACACTAACTACATTAAGTTAGGAATAGAAATAGGCATTAAAAACACCATAAAAGGTAAAGATAACACAGAGTACACTTATTAATTACCTAAAATATTAATATTAATGTGTGAGAGGTGAGTGGCAGGGTGTTTATTGAATAAAATCAGAATGGTAACATCATCCTCTAACCTTCGGTACTTCAAAGCAAGAGGCTATCGACTTTTCTTTTTATTGCAGCTAACCTTAGACGCCCTCGTCAATGAGAGCCAACTAGTTTAACGAAAGAGTAAACAAGAGAGAACTGTGATACAGAGTTGAGACAATGTAAGACACAAACTGACAGGTAGTGGACGATCACTTGTCAGCAAAATAAATGCTATTAATACATGTCTACTTTAGTTCATTCACGTCCATTTTAAGAGTTTGTTAAAACTTACCTCAATATTTTATATAATAATAATTTCCCTCACAATACAAATACTCTTACATTGTGTACAAGTTGTACAAGTTCGTTCAGAATAAACAAACAGCAAAACACCAGTTTTAGAGTGAACGAAGATAATAATATTAATTAACAATAAAATATTATTATTAGTATTAATGTTAGTAATAATAATATTATTAGTAGGTATTAATAATAATAATATTATGATTTATTTATAAAAAGCACTAAACCCACAAGTCTGAATTGCTATACATAGGAGCAAAGGCTACGAAAAGAATATTTTCTACAGTTACCCCCAGGTTTGACTGAGAAAACATAATTCTTTCCGACAATACTACAGGCTGCTTGTAAACAATTCTCATATTACATCAATTTTTTATTCGGGAGTGTATGTAACATGTTTTATAATGCTATGTAATGGGTTTCATATATAATTTGGAAGATAAATATCATAGATTGGCTTAAATGAAAATGCCTATATTGATGTAAAATAAGACATTTAGTGTGCCCAAGAGTGATTATTATTACGTAGTATTGGCATCATGAGTAGAGAGAGACTTAGTGATTTTAATGAGTACCTGCACACCAGCACAGTGTGTAAGTATATTTAGGTACAGGTACACAAAAGTATAATTATCAGAGTACATATAAAATATGCAGTAACTTTAAAACACTTGAAATTTTGGAAAGTTTCCTGACATAATAGATGTGGTCACGGAAAATGTAAACAAACCGGGTGGAGGGCGCCGTATTTGAAAGACCGCTTGCCGTATAGCAAATTTTGGTCATAATTTGACATCGCCGTATTAGCGGAATGGCATAAGGTGAAACGCCGTAAAGCGGGGCCTTACTGTATCCCTGGGAAGCACCCTGGCTCAATAGGTACATACCAGGGAAATAATGAGGTTTTCTGAAAAGTACTCTTTAAACCAACAGGTAATTGATCCCACTAGAAATGAAAATACCATCGATTTGATATTCACAAACAACGAGGAACTGATCAGAGACATAACAGTTTCCAAAATTATTTACTCTGATCATAACATCATAGAGGTTCAAACTAGTATTAACTCGGGTAGGAAACTGCATCGCTAAAGTTAGAGATGGAATGTTCAGTAAGTTTAATTTTAACAACCATAGAATTAACTGGGAAAAAATAAACCAAGAGCTATCAGACATACCCTGGGAATCAGACATGAGCGACCTAAATCCCCACCAGTGCCTAGAGAAGCTGAATACAGAAGCATACAAAGTATGTATGAAACATGTACCATTGAGGAAACCCAGAGGAAGATCAGATATAGAGAGAGAGCGTAGGAGATGGTACAGAAGAAGACAACGGGGTTACTGAACTGCTTAAAAACACAAATATGCTACAACTGAGAAAAGATAGACCTAGCAGAGAGATCACTGAATTAGGGCAAAAATTTGGGATGTCATACCTCACAGAAGAAGTACAAAGGGAACAAATCGCCATACAGGACATTGCAAAAAAAACAAAAATATTTCTATTCCTATGCAAAATCCAAGCTAAGAACTACCTGTAGAATTGGACCACTACTGAGAGCAGACTTGTATACAGACAACGAACAGGAAATGAGTGAAATCTTAAAAGAACAGTATGAGTCGGTGTTTAGCAACCCACTAAATGACAGCAAGGTAGAAAATGCAGAAATATTGTTCACTCCAGAAGGCCACGTAGACCAACTAAGTGACATTAGTACAAATTACATAGATTTCGAAAAAGAAATAGAAAACATGCCCACTCACTCAGCATCTGGACCAGATTCATGGAATGCTCTATTTATAAAGAAGTGCAAAGTACCACTAGCACGAGCCCTCAGTATTCTCGGAGAAAGAGCTTAGATCTAGGTGAAATACCAGAGACCTTAGAGTGCAGACATAGCTACATTGCACAAGGGAGGTAGTAGAGCACTAGCTAAAAGTTACAGACCAGTAGCCCTAACCTCTCACATCATAAAAATCTTCGAAAGAGTGATGAGACGGCAGGTTACAAATTTCATGGAGCAGCACAACCAACATAACCCGAACCAGCATGGTTTTAGAGCAGAAAGATCATGTCTGTCATAGCTGCTGAACCATTATGACAGAATTACGGAGGCACTGGAAGACGACCAAAACACAGATGTAATTTACACAGATTTTGCAAAGGCACTTGACAAATGTGATCATGGAGTTATAGCGCACAAAATGAAGGCCATGGGCATTACGGGGAAGGTAGGCAGATAGATTTTCGGTTTCCTAACACACAGAACACAAAAAGTAGTAGTGAACAGGGCAAGATCCAGCATCAGTGAGGTCAAAAGTTCAGTGCCCCAAGGCACTGTCCTGGCACCTCTGCTGTTCCTCATCCTCATAGTAGACATAGACAAAAACACCCGGCACACTTTTGAATCATCATTTGCAGATGACACTAAAATAAGCATGAAAGTCAGTACGGTAGAGAACACTGAAAAAGTACAGGAAGACATACACAGGGTTTTCCAGTGGGCAGTGGAAATCAACATGCGTTCGATGGTGATAAGTTCCAGCTGCTTAGGTATGGTAAGAATGAAGAACTCAAAAGGAGCACTATATACAAAACTCAAGAGGGTCACCAGATAGAACATAAGGAACATGTAAAAGACCTAGGGAATAATTATGTCAGCCGACCTTTCTTTTAAAGACCATAACAAGACAAAGATCACGACAGCCAGGAAAATGACTGTGTGGGTATTGAGAACTTTCAAAACAAGGGAAATAATGCCGATGGTGACACTCTTGAAATCGCTAGTGCTCCCTCACTTAGAATATTGCTCAGTGCTGACGGCCCCGTTCAGGGCAGGAGATATATCTGAGCTGGAACAAATACAGAGATCGTTTACGGCTCACATTGAGCCTGTAAAGCACCTAAACTACTGGGAACGCCTGCAATTTTTGAACATGTACTAATTGGAGCGGAGGAGAGAGAGGTGCATGATAATATATACCTGGATATTACTCGAGGACTTTGTCCCAAATCTGCACACTGCAATAACAACATACTGGAGTGAGAGATATGGGAGGAAGTGTAAAATAAACCCAGTGAGGAGCAGGGGTGCAGTAGGGACAATAAAGGAACACTGTATCTTACCAGAAGATATCAGAAACTGCTGGAACAAGCGTTCAAGCCTTCAAGAGGAAACAAGACAAGTATCTTCACCAGGTGCCAGAACAACCAGGCTGTGATGGATATGTGGGGCAGCGGGCATCCTGGGAGGATAACACCTACACTGGGTTATCCTGGGTGGATAACACTACCCCATGGGGTATCCTGCGGTGAGATCAAATACACCACCCTGGGTTATCCTGGGTGGGATAACACCACCCTGGGTTATCCTGGGTGGATAACACTACCCTGGGTTATCCTGGGTGGATAACACTACCCTGGGTTATCCTGGGTGGATAACACTACCCTGGGTTATCTGGTGTGGATAAACAACACCTGGGTTAGCCTGGGTGGATATAACACTAACTGGGTTATCCTGGCGTGAGATAAAACACTACCCTGAGGTTAATCCACTGGGTTGGATAACTCACTACCTGGGTTATCATGGGTGGGATAAACACTACCTGGGTTATCCTGGGTGGATAACACTACCCTGGGTTATCCTGGGTTGGATAACACTTCACTGGTTTTCCTGGATGTGGAATAAACACTACCCTGGTTTCACTGGTTGGATAAACACTATCCTGGGTTATCTGGGTGGATAACACTACCCTGGGTTTAACCTGGGTTGGATAACATTACCCTGGGTTATCTGGGTGGATAACACTACCCTGGGTTATCCTGGGTGGATAATCAATACCCGGGCGTTATCTTGGGTGGGATATGGTTAAAACTACCTGGGTTATCTGGGTGGAGTAAACGCTACCCTTGGGGTTATCCTGGGTGGGTAACACTTCATGGGTTATCCGGGTGGTTAAACTACCCTGAGGTTATCCTGGGTGTGATAAAAACTACCCTGGGTTATCCTGGGTGGATAACACTACCCTCGGGTTATCCTGGGGTGGATAACAACTACCTGGGTTCATCCTGGGTGGATTAACACTACCCTGGGTTATCCTGACGTGGATAACTATACCATGGGTAACCTGGGTGGTATCACTACCTGGGTTATCCTGGGTGGATAACACCCACCCTGGGTTCTCCTGGCGTGCGATATCACACCATGGGTTATCCTGGGTGATATAACCCCCACTACCCTGGGTTTTACTGGGTGGATAAACCACACCCTGGGTTATTCTGGGTGGATAACATTGCCCTGGGTTATCCTGGGTGGATAACATCCACCCTGGGTTATTCCTGGGTGGCATAAACACCCCATGGGTTTTCATGGGTGTTTTACACTACCCTGGGTTATCCTGGGTGGATATCACCACCGGGTTATCCTGGGGAGATAACACCTACCCAGGGTTTTCCTGGGTGGATAACATACCCGGGTTATCATGGGTGGATAACACTTACCTGGGATACCTGGGGGGTAACACTACCTGGCGTTATCATGGAGATGGATTTCCATAACCCTGGGTTATCCTGGGTGGATAACACTACCCTGGGTTATCTGGGTGGATAACATACTCCTGGGTTTTATCATGGGTGGTTAACACTACCCTGGGTTATCCTGCGTGTGGATACACTACCTGGGTTTACCTGGGTGGATAACACTTACCCTGGGTTATCCTGGGTGGATAACACTACCCTGGGTTTTCACTGGGTGGATAACATCTATCACTGGGTTATCAAGGTAGATAACACTACCCTGGGTTATCCTGGGTGGACAAACTACCCTGGGTTATATATTATAATGGAAATCATTCTGGGGTTAAATAGGTTGTTGCGAGGCAGAGGAGGACGCTCGTCTACCTGGGAACAAGAGACCATCACGGGCATCACTACCCACCACTAGAGGGCATGAAGGTGGTCAAAGAGAGAGAAAATAAGGGTAAAAATGAGGCAGAAATCTTACCTTAACGACGCCATACTTTGTTATTGTTGGGCTGAGAGGTTGAGGCAATAGAGGAACCCAGAGTTGATTACCGTTAACTCTTTATTTCAACCCTTAAACCCAGTCAGTTTTGTGGTTTACTTAATTTGACAGTTTATTGCTGTTTATCCTGATGTAAACCATTAAAACCACACCTTATTACCGTTTTACTTTTTTCAGCCTTTGGTATTCAAGACAAAGCTTCAAAATAAGAGGAACTTAAAGACATTTACCATAATTTATATATTTTCAGCAGTTAGACCCTTATATTATTAGGATCTGCTCATATTAAAGCCTTTGAAAAGCTGATTTATTACCCTATAACATATATTTGAACCTTTAAACCCAGACTTTATTACCATTTTCTTTTGTTTAGTAATTTTTATCATAGTTAATAATTGAACCAGAAGAGAAGCCGAAAACTTAATACCGTCATCTAATACTGCCCTTAAACAATGTCTTGTATTCGTAATTTATTGATTTAAGGAGAGAGCCCTTATTGTTCTCTGCCTTTAACTGAACCTTTAAACTACGACTTTACTAAGGTTTTTTCTTTATTTAAGGCAGGTTACAAGTGTTGGCTACTAATGGAGAGTAACTGCTTCTATTATTATTATTAATAATAATAAACACTGTTGATGACCCTCCTGGTACTCTTGATTACCCCTAAACACAAGCTTCTCACTCGTATTATTAGGACAGTAACCTGTCTTAAACAAGAAACAATAGTACTCACTCCAGGATACACAACAGTTACAAACCTCTAGACAAAACAAACTGGGCCAGATATTTCTATCTAACTACTGTATTGAACTCTCATGTTGTAACCTTACTTGCTGCTGTAGTCACCAATATGGACAATATGTTTTCCAAATTTTTACTGTAAAAACTTTATGACAATTATAGCAAATTACCTGGAATATCCTGGAGAGGGTTTCGGGGGATCGCCCCCCGCGGCCCGATCTGTGACCAGTTCTGCATGGCTTGGGAATCAGCGGCCTGATCAAAAGGCTGTTATTGTTGACCCTCTGGTTATCCTGGGTGGATAACACTACCCTGGGTTATCCTGGGTGGATAACACTACCCTGGGTTATCCTGGGTGGATAACACCACCCTGGGTTATCCTGGGTGGATAACACTACATGGGTTATCCTGGGTGGATTAACACTAACCAGTGATATCTGGGATGGTACACATACCCTGGGTGGATAACATACCCTGGGTTTCCAGGGTGGATAACACTACCCTGGGTTTATCCTGGGTGGATACATACCCTGGGTTATCTGGGTGGATAACACTACCCTGGGTTATATCCTGGGTGGATAACACTACCTGGGTTATCTGGGTGGATAAAACAATACCTGGGGTTATCCTGGTGGATAAACATACCCTGGGTTATCCTGGGTGGATAACACTACCCTGGGTTATCCTGGGTGGATAACACTACCCTGGGTTATCCTGGGTGGATAACACTACCCTGGGTTATCCTGGGTGGATAACACTACCCTGGGTATCCTGGGTGGATATAAACACTACCCTGGGGTATCCTGAGGTGGATAACACTACCCTGGGTTATCCTGGGTGGATAACCTACCCTGGTTTATCTGGGTGGATAAACAATACCTGGGTTATCCTGGGTGGATAACACTAACCTGGGTTATCCATGGGTGGATAACACTACCCTGGGTTATCCTTGGGTGGATAACACTACCTGGGTTATCCTCGGGTGGTGATACATTACCCTGGGTTATCCTGTAGTGGATAACATACCTGGGTTATCCTGGGTGGAAAACACTACCCTGGGTTTTATCCTGGGTGATAACACTACCCTGGGTTTATCCGGGGGGATAAACACTACCCTGGGTTATCCTGGGTGGTAACACTACCCTGGTTTTATCCTGGTCAGTGGGATAACACTACCCTGGGTTATCCTGGGTGGATAACACTAACCCCTGGGTTATCCTGGAGTGGATACACTACCCTGGGTTTATCCTGGGTGGATAACACTACCCTGGGTTATCCAGGTGGATAAACAACTACCCTGGGTTATCCTGCGGGTGGATATAACATACCCTGGGTTATCCCTGGGTGGATAACACTACCCTGGGTTATCCTGGGTGGATAACTATACCCTGGGTTATCCTGGGTGGGATAAACAAACTACCCTGGGTTATCCTGGGTGGATAACACTTCATGGGTTATCTGGGTGGGAGATACCCTACACTGGGTTTTTTTCATCCTGGGTGGAAACACTACCTGGGTTATCTGGGGTGGATAACACTACCCTGGGATTATCCTGGGTGCGATAACCTACCCTGGGTTATCTGGTGGTGTGGATAACATACCCTGGTTTATCCTGGGTGGCATAACCACTACCTGTGTTCCATTACCTGGGTGGATAACACTACCCTGGGTTATCCTGGGTGGATAACACTACCTGGGTTATCCTGGGTGGAGATACACTACCTCGGGTTATCATGGGTGGATAACACTACCTGGGCTTCTCCAGGGTGGGGTTACACTACCCCACACATGTGTTATCCTGGGTGGATAAACACTACCCTGGGTTATCCTGGGATGGATAACACTACCCTGGTTATCCTGGTGGATAACACTACCTGGGTTATCCTGGGTGATAACACTACCCTGGGTTATCTGTGTGGATAACACTACCATGGGTTATCAGGGTGGTGGATAACTCTCCCTGGGTTATCCTGGTGTGGATTAACACTACCCTGGTTATCCTGGGTGGATACACACTACCCTGGTTTTCAGGGTGGATAACACTACCCTGGGTTATCTGGGGGATAAACACTACCTGGGTTATACTGGGTGATAACACTACCCTGGGTTATCTGGGTGGATATACACTCCTGGTTTATCCTGGAGGTGGATAAACACTACCCTGGGTTATCACACTGGGTTGGATACACTACCCTGGGTTATCCTGGGTGGATAACACTACCCTGGGTTATCCATGGGTGGATAACACTTACCTGGTTATCCTGGGTGGATAACAATACCCTGGGATATCCTGGGTGGATAACATACCTGGGTTATCCTGGGTGGATAACACTACCCTGGTTACTGGGTTGGAAAACACTACCCAGGGTTTCCTGGGTGGATAACACTACATGGGTTATCCTGGGTGGATACACAAATACCCTGGTTATCCTGGGTGGTAACATACCCTGGGTTATCCTGGGTGGATAACACTACCCTCGGGTTATCCTGGGTGGAATAAACACCACCTGGGTTACCTGGGTGGATAACACTACCCTGGGTTATCCTGGTGTGGATAACACTACACTGGGTTTATTCTGGTGGATAACACTACCTGGTGGATTAACACTACACCTGGGATATTCCTGGGTGGATAACATACCCTGGGTTATCTGGGTGGATAACACTACCTTGGGTTATCCTGGGTTGGATAACACTACCTGGGTTATCCTGGTGGATAAACCATATCCTGGAGGATAACACTACCCTGGCCGGGTTATCCTGGGTGGATTAACACTACCCTGGGTTATCCTGAGTGGATAACACTTCCCATGGGTTATCCAGGGTGGATAAACACATACCCTGCGGTTATCCTGGGTGAGTAACACTACCCTGGGTTATCCTGGGGGGGGGGGCGGATAACACTACCCTGGGTTATCCTGGGTGGATAACACTACCATGGGTTATACTGGGGTGGATCAAACACTACCCAGGGTTATCCTGGGTCGGATAACACTACCCTGGGTTATCCTGGGTGGAATATCACTACCCTGGGTTATCCGGGTGGCGATAACACTACATGGGTTTCCTGGGAGGTTAACACTACCCTGGGTTATCCTGGGGTGGATAACACTAACCTGGGTTTTTATCCTGGGTCGGATAACACTACCCTGGGTTATCCTGGGTGGAGATACACTACCCTGGGTTCATCCTTGGGTGGATAACACTACACTGGGTTATCTGGGTGGATTACACACTACCCTGGGTTATCCTGGGTCGGATATCACTACCTGGGTTATCCTGGGTGGATAAACTCTACCCTGGTCAGGTTATCCTGGGTGGATAACACTACCTGGGTTATCCTGGGAGGATAACCACTTACCCTGGGTTCTCCTGGGTGGATAAAACACTATCCCTTGGGTTATCCTGGGTGGATAACACTACCTGGGTTATCCTGGGTGGTCTAACCACTACCCTGGGTTATCCTGGGTGGATAACACTACCTGGCGGTATTCGGGGTGGATAACACTACCTGGGTTATCATGGGTGGGATAACACTACCCTGGGTTATCCTGGGTGGATAACACTGACCCTGGGGTATCCTGGGTGGATAACAATACCTGGGTTATCCCTGGGTGGGATACACTACCTGGGGTTACCTGGGTTGGATAACACTACCCTGGGTTATCATGGGTGGATACCATACCTGGTTTTATCCTGGGTTGGTTAACCTTACCTGGGTTAACCTGGGTGGATAACACTAACTGGGTTTCCTGGTGGATTATCACTACCCTGGGTTATCCTGGGTGGATAACACTACCCTGGGAAACCTCCAACTCTCATTTTATCATACATGTGGATAACACTTCCCTCGGGTTATCTGGGTGGATTAATCACTACCTGGGTTTATCCTGAGCGTGAGAAATCACTACCATGGGTTATCCTGGGTGGATATCACTATACCCTGGGTTATCCTGGGTGGATAACATACCTAGGTGTGGGACTAACAATACCTCTGGGTTATCCTGGGGGGATAACACTTACCCTGGATATCATGGGGTGGATAACACTACCCTGGGTTATCCTGGGTGGATAACACTACCCTGGGTTATCCTGGGTGGATAACACTACCCTGGGTAATCCTGGGTGGATAACACTACCCTGGGTTATCCTGGGTGGATAACACTACCCTGGGTTATCCTGGGTGGATAACACTACCCTGGGTTATCCTGGGTGGATAACACTACCCTGGGTTATCCTGGGTGGATAACACTACCCTGGGTTATCCTGGGTGGATAACACTACCCTGGGTTATGCTGGGTGGATAAACACTACCCTGGGTTATCCTGGGTGGCAATAAACACTACCCTGGGTTTATTCATGGTGGAGTAAACACACTACCCTGGGATATCCTGGGTTGATATACCTACCCTGGTTATCCTGGGTGGATAACACTACCTGGTTATCCTGGGTGGATAACACTACCTGGGTTATCCTGGCGTGGAAACACTACCCTGGGTTATCCTGGGTTGGATATCACTACCCTGCGTTATTCCTGGGTGGATTAACACCTACCCTGGGTTATTCTGGGTGGGTAAACAATACCCTGGGTTATCCTGGCGTTGGAGAACATACCCTGGGTTTTCCTGGCGAGGATAACACTACCCTGGGTTATCCTGGGTGGAAACACTACACTGGGTATCCTGCGGTGGATAACACTACCCTGGGTTATCCTGGGTGGATAACACTACCTGGGTTATCCTGGAGCGGGTAACACTCCCTGGGTTATACTGGGTGGGATAACACTACATGGTTAATCCTGGGTGGTTAACACTACCCTGGGTTATCATGGGGTGGGTTAAACACTTCCCCTGGGTTATCCTGGGTGGATTAACACTACCCAGGGTTATCCTGGTGTGGGGATAAACAGTACCCTGGGTTATCCTGGCGTGGATAACTCTACCCTGGGTTATCCTGGTGGAAACACTACCCCTGGTTATCATGGGTGGGATAACACTACCCTGGAGTATCCTGGGTGGATAACACTACCTGGGTTATCCTGGGTGGATAACACTACCCTAGGTTATCCTGGGTGGATAACACTACCCTGGGGTTTCTGGGTGGATACACACTACCCTGGGTTATCCTGGTGGATAACACTACCCTGGGTTATCCTGCGGTGGATAACTCTACCCTGGGTTATCCTGCGCGTGGTTAACAATACACCTGGGTTATCCTGGTGTCTGGATAACTACCACCCTGGGTTAACTGGGTGGATAACTCTAACCCCTGGGTTATCCTGGGTGGCATAACACTACCCTGGGATATCATGGGGAGAGATAACACTACCCTGGGTTATCCTGGCGTGGATAAACACCACCCTGGGTTATCTGGGTGGATATCACGACCCTGGGTTATCCTGGGGGATAACAAATACCCTGGGGTTATCTGGGTGGAAACACTACCCTGGGTTTATCCTGGGTGGATACACACTACCTGGGTTATCCTGGGTGGATAACACTACCACTGGGTTATCCTGGTGGATAACACTACCCTGGGTTATCCTGGTGGATAACACTACCCTGGGTTCATCCTGGGTGGATAACACTACCGGGATTATCCTGGGTGGATAACACTACCCTGGGTTATCTGGGTAGGATAACCACTACCCTGGGTCGTCTGGGTGGTAACACTATCCCTGGGTTAGCCTGGGTGGATAACATCCTGGGTTATCCTGGGTGGAAACACTACCCTGGGTTATCCTGGGTGGATAACACTACCAATGGGTTATCCTGGGTGGATAAAACACTACCCTGGGTTATCCTGGTGGATAACACCACCCTGGGTTTACCCGGGGTGCGATAACACTAACCCTGGGTTAATCCTGGGTGGATATCACTACCATGGGTTATCTGCGTGTTGGTAACACTACCCTGCCGGTTATCCTGGGTGGATCACACCACCCTGGGTTATCCTGGGTGTAACACCACCCTAGGGTTATCCTGGGTGGATATACACTACCCTGGGTTTTCCTGGGTGGATAAACACTACCCTGGTTTCATGCGGTGGATAACACTTACCCTTGGGTTATTCCTGGGTGCGATAACATTACCACTGGGTTATACTGGGTGCGATTACACTACCTGGGTTATCACTGGGTGGATAACATACCTGGATTATCCTGGAAGTGGTTAACAATACCCTGGGTGGAAACACTAACCCTGGGTTATCCTGGCGTGGATAACACTACCCTGAGGTTATCCTGGCGTGGATACAACTACCTGGGTTATCCTGGGTGGATAAACATACACCCTGGGTTATCCTGGGTGGATAACACTCCCTGGGTTATCCTGGGTGGAGATACACCTACCCTGGTTATCCTGGGTGGGATAACACTACCCTGTTAGGCTTATACTATGGCGAGTGGATAAACACCTACCCTGGGTTATCCTGGGTGGATACACTACCCTGGGTTATCCTGGGTGGATAACACTACCTGGGTTATCTGGGTGGGATAACATAACCCTGGGTTATCCTGGGGGATAACACTACCATGGGTTATAAAGGGTGGATAACAACTACCCTGGTTATACCTGGGTGGTAGCAATACACTACCTGGGTTATCATAGGGGGATAAACACTACCCTGGGTTATCCTATCCGGTGGATAACACTACCCTGGGTTATCTGGGTGGATAACACTACACATGGTTATCCTGGGTGCGGATATACACTACTGGGTTTATTCCTGGGTGGTAACACTACCCTGGGTTATCATGGGAACGTCGGATAACATACCCTGGGTTATCCTGGGTGGATAACAACTACCATGGGTTATCCTGGGTGGATAAACACTACCCTGGGTTATCTGGGTGGATACACTTAACTGGGTTATCCTGGGGTGGATAACACTACCCTTAGGTTATCCTGGAGTCGGATAACACTACCTGGGTTATCCTGGGTGGATAACACTACACCTCCCGGGTTATCCTGGGTGGATATCCACACCCTGGGTTTTATTTCCTGGGTGGATAACAACATACCAGGGTTATCCTGGCGTGGATTAACAATACCCTTGGGTTATCTGGGTGGATAACAACTACCCTGGTTATCCTGGGTGGATAACATACCCTGCGTTAATCCTGGGTGGCATAACACTACCCTGGGTTATCCTGGGTGGATAACACTACCCTGGGTTATCCTGGGTGGATAACACTACCCTGGGTTATCCTGGGTGGATAACACTACCCTGGGTTATTCTGGGTGGATAACACTACCCTGGGTTATCCTGGGTGGATAACACTACACTGGGTTATCCTGGGTGGATAAACACTACCTTGGGTTATCCTGGGTGGTTAACACACCTGGGTTATTCCTGGGTGGATACCACTACCCTGGGTTTTATGGGTGGAATAACACTACCTTGGGTTATCTGGGTGTGGATAAACACTACCTGGGTGGACAACACTACCCTGGGTTATCTGGGTGGATAACATACCCTGGGTTATCCTGGGTGGACTAACAATACCCTGGGTTTATCCTGGGTGGGATATCACTAACCTGGGCTTATCCTGGGTGGTAAAAACACTATCCTGGGAGGATACAACACTACCTGGTTATCCTGGGTGGATAACACTAACCCTCGGGTTATACTGGGTGGTTCATAACACTTCCCTGGGTTAACTGGCGTGGATATAACAACTACCCTGGGCTTTTCTGGTGGAATAATCACTACCCTGGGGCTTATCCTGGGCGGTTAACACTACCATGGCGTTATCCTGGGTGGATAACACTACCTGGGTTTATCCTGGGTGGATAACACTACCTGGGTTATCCTGGTGGTTACACACTACCCTGGGTTAATCCTGGGTGGATAACACTCTACCTGGGTTATTCCTGGCGTGGATAAACAATACCCTGGGTTATCCTGGAGGATAACACTACCCGGGGTTATCCTGGGTGGATAACACTTACCCTGGGTTATCCTGGGTGGATAACACTCACCACTGGGTTATCCTGGGTTGGAGATTCATACCCTGTGTTATCCTGGGTTGGATACACTACCCTTGGTTATCCGGGTGGACATTAACACTACCATGGGTTATCCTGGGTGGATATACATTCCCTAGGTTTACTGGGTGGATAACACTACCTGGGTTATCCTGGGTGGATAACACTTACCCTGGCGATTATACTGGGAGGATAAAACTACACTGGGTTATCTCGGTGGATAACCAACTACCTGGGTTATCCTGGGTGGTAACACTACCCTGCGGTTATACCTGGGTGGATAAACACTACCTGGATATCCTGGGTGGATAAACATACCCTGGTTATCATGGGATGGATATCACTACGTGGTTATCTGGGTGGATTACAATTCCCAGGTTTATCCTGGGTGATGAACACGTCCCTGGGGGTTTATCCTGGGTGGATAAACTACCTGGTTATCCTGGGTGGATAACACTACCCTTGGTTATCTGGTGGATAACATACCTGGGTTTCCTGGGAGGATTACACTACCCTGGGTTTTTCATGAGGTGGATAAACACTACCCTGGGTTTTTATCCTGGGATGGATAACACTACCCTGGGTTATCCTGGGTGGATAACACTAACCTGGGTTTTATCCTGGGTGGATAACACTTACAATGGGTTATCCTGGGTGGATAACACTTCCTGGGTTATACCTGGGTGGATAACAATACCACTGGGTTATCCTGGGTGGATAACATACCCTGGGTGTTCACTGGGTGGATTACACTTCCCTGGGCTTATCACTGGGTTGGATAACACTATCTGGGTGGATAACATACCTGGCGTTATACTGGGTGGGATAACATACCCTGTGGGTATACATGGGTGGATAACACTACCCTGGGTTATCCTGGCGTGGATTAACACTACACTGGGTTATCCTGGAGTGGATCAAACACTACCCTGGTTATCCTGGTGCGATAACATACCGGGTTATCATGGGTGGGTTAACACTACCTGGGTTATCCTGGGTGGATTACAATACCCTGGGTTTCCTGGACGTGGATAACACTACCAGGGTTATCCTTGGTGGATAACACTACCCATGGGTTATCCTGGTTGGATAACACTACCTGGTGTTATCCTGGGTGGATAACACTACCCTGAGGTTACCTGGGTGGATAACATACCCTGGGTTATCCTGGGTGGAGATACACTACCCTGGGGTTTATACTAGCCGGTGGATAACAATACCCTGGGTTATAGTGGCGTGGATAAAAACCACTACCTGGGTTATCTGGGTCGGATAACACTACCCTGGGTTATCCTGGCCCGTTGGATACACTACCCTGGGTTATCATGGGTGGATAACACTAACCCCCTGGGTTCTTCCTGGGTGGACTAGAACACTTCCCTGGGTTATCACTGGGTGGATAACACTACCCTGGGTTATCATGGAGTGGATAACACTACCCTGGGTTATCCTGTGGTGGCTTAACACTACCCTGGGTTATCTGGGTGGATAACATTACCCTGGGTTTATCCGGGTGGATAAACACTACCCTGGGTTATCCTGGGTGGATAACACTTACCCTGGGTTATCCTGGGTGGATACACTACCCTAGGGTTATCTGGCGTGGATTACCACCTACCCTGAGGTTATCCTGGGTGGATAACACTTACCCTGGGTATCCGGGGTGGGATAACACTACCTGGGTTATCTGGGTGGATAACAATACCCTGGGTTTACTCTCCTGGGTGGATAACACTACCCTGGGTTATACTGGGTGGATAACACTACCCTGGGTTATCCTGGGTGGATAACACTACCCTGGGTTATCCTGGGTGGATAACACTACCCTGGGTTATTCTGGGTGGATAACACTACCCTGGGTTATCCTGGGTGGTTAACACTACCCTGGGTTATCCTGGGTGGATAACACTACTGGGTTTTATCCTGGGTGGATAACACTACCTGGGTATCCTGGGTGTGATAACACTACCTGGGTTATCCTGGGGATAACACTACCTGGGTTATCTGGGTGCGATATCACTACCCTTGGGTTATCCTGGAACTGTGGATAAACACTTACCCTGGGTTATCCTGGTGTGGATAACTCTACCCGGGCTATCCTGGGTGGATTAACACTACCCTGGGGTTTATCCTGGCGGGGATAACGTACCCTGGGTTATCCTGGAGTGGATAACACTTCCCGGGTTATCCTGGGTGGATAACAGTACCATGCGGTTATCTGGGTGGCATACACTACCCTGGGTTATCCTGGGGGGTAACAATACCCGGAGGTCTATCCTGGGTGGATGACACTACACTAGGTTATCCTGGCGTGGGATAACACTACCCTGGGTGTTCCTGGTTATCCTGGGGTGGATAACACTACCCCTGGGTTATCCTGGGGGCGTTCGCTATACACTACCCTCGGGTTATCCGGGTGATAACACTACCCGGGGTATCCTGGGTGGATAACACTACCTGGGTTATCCTGGGTGGGATAACACCACTCCTGGGATAACCTGGCGTGGGTAACACTACCTGGGTTATCCTGGGTGGATAACTCATACCCTGGGTTTTCCTGGGTGGATAACACTACCATGGGTTATCCTGGGGTGGAATAACACCACCACTGGGTTATCTGGGTGGATAACAACCACCCTGCGGGTTATCCTGGGTGTGATAACACTACCCATGGCGTTATCCTGGGTGGATATACATACCCTGGGTTATCCTGGTGGGATAACACTACTCCTGGGTTATCCCTGGCAGTGGTAACATACCTGGGTTATCTGGTTGCGATAACACTACCATGGGTTATCCTGGGTGGATAACACTACTGGTTATCCTGGGTGGATAAACATTACCCTGGCGTTTATACTGGGTGGTAAACACTACCCTGGGTTATCCTGGGTGGATAACATACCTGGGTTATCCTGGGTGGATAACACTACCATGGGGGTTTTATCTGGGAGGATATCACTACCCTGGGTTATCCTCCGGGTGGATAACACTACCATGGGTTATCCCTAGGGTGGATAACACTTACCCTGGGTTATTCTGGGTGGTTAAACACTACCCTGGGTTATCCTAGGTGGTTAACACCACCCTGGGTTACCCTGGCGGGAGATACATCTACCCTGGGTTATCCTGGGTGGATAAACACTACCCTGGGTTATCCTGGGTAGGATAACACTACAATGGTGTATCTGGGTGGATAAACCACCTGGGTTATCCTGGGTGGATATCACCACACTGGGTTTTCTGGGGGATAACACTACCACTGGGTTATCTGGGTGGATAACACTACCCTGGGGTTATTCCTGGGTGGATAACACTACCCTGGGTTATCTTGGGTGGATAACACTATAATGGGTTATCCTGGGTGGATACTCCTTACCTGGGTTATCCTGGGTGGATAACACTTCCCTGGGTTAATCCTGGGTGGTTAACACTACCTGGGTGGAATAACACTACCCCTGGGTTATCTGCGTGGATAACACTACCCCCTGGTTATCCTGGGTGGATACACTATCCCTGGGTTATCCTGGGTGGATACACTACCATGGGTTAATCCTGGCGTGGATTAACACTACCTGGGTTATCCTGGCTGTGGTAAACACTACCTGGGTTATCCTGGGGTGGGATAACACTACCCTGAGGTTTATCCTGGTGGGATAACAACTACACTGGGTTATCCTGGAGGATAACTCTACCCTGGGTTATTCCTGGGTGGATAACACTACCATGGGTATCTGGGGTGCGATAACCACTTACCCTGGGTTGTACTGGAGTGGATAAACATACCCTGGGTTATCCTGTGTGGATAAAACAACTACCCTGGGTTATCCCTGGGTGGATAACACTACCCTGGGTTTATCTGGTGGATAAACCATACCCTGGGTTATCCTGGTCGTGGATAACAATACCCCTTGGGTTATCCTGGGTGGGATAACACTACCCTGGATTATCCTGGGTGGATAACACTACTGGGTTATCCTGGGTGGATACAACACTACCTGGAGTTTATCCTGGAGTGGATAACATACTACCCTGGGTTATCCTGGGTGGATAACACCACCCTGGGTTATCCTGGGTGGATAACACTACCCTGGGTTATCCTGGGTGGATAACACCACCCTGGGTTATCCTGGGTGGATAACACTACCCTGGGTTATCCTGGGTGGATAACACTACCCTGGAGTTTTCCGTGGGTGGATAAACTACTACCCTGGGTTATCCTGCGTGACAACACTACCCTGGGTTATCCTGGGTGGATAACACTACCCTGTGTTATCATGGGTGGATAACACTACCCTGGGTTATCCTGGGTGGTTAACACTACCCTGGGTTATTCTGGGTGGATAACACTACCCTGGGTTATCCTGGGTGGTTAACACTAACCCTGGGTTTCCTGGGTTATAACATACCCTGGGTTATCTGGGTGGATAACACTACTGGGTTATCATGGGTGGATAAACAACCACCCGGGTTACCCTGGGTTGGATAACAATACCCTGGGTTTATCCTGGGTGGATAACACTACCCTGGGTTATCCTGGGTGGATAACACTACCTGGGTTATCCCTTGGGTGGATATCCACTACCCTGGGTTATCCTGGGTGGTTAACCACTACCCTGGGTTCATCCTGGAGTGGGATAACACTTACACTGGGTTATTCCTGGGTGGATACACTACCTGGGTTAGCCAGGGTGGATAACACTACCCTGCGGTTATACCTGGGTGGATAACACTACCCTGGGTTATCCTGGGTGGATAACACTACCCATGGGTTATCCTGGGTGGTTAACACTACTCTGGGTTATCCTGGGTGGTATAACACTACCCTGGGTTATCCTGGGTGGATAACACTACCCTGGGTTATCCTGGGTGGATAAACCACTACCCTGGGCTTATCCTGGGTGGTATAACTCTACCCTGGGTTATCCTGGTGTGGGATAACAACTACCCTGGGTTATTCCTATGTGGATAACACTTACCTGGGTTATCCTGGGTGGATAACATAACCTGGGTTACCTGGGTGGTTAACACTACCCTGGGTTATCCTCGGCGTGGATACACACTTTCCCTGGGTAATCCTGGGTGGGGATAACACTTCCTGGGTTATCCACGGGCGTAGGATAACACTACCTGGGTTATCCCTGTGTGGATAACACTACCCCTGCGGTTATCCCTGGGTGGATAACACTACTGGGTTATCCTGGGTGGCCATAACACTACCTGGGTTTTCCTGGTGGATCATAACATACCCTGGGGTTATCCTGGGTGGATAACCACTACCTGGGTTATCCTGGTAGTGGACTAACACACCTAACTGGGTTATTGACCTGGGTGTGATAACACTACCATGGGTTATCCGGGTGGATAACACTACCCTGGGTTATCCTGGCGTGGATAACACTACAATGGAGTTATCCTGGGTGGATAACTCTACCCTGGGTTATACTGGGTGGATGGATTACAAATACCCCTGGTTTATCTGGGATGGATAACACTACCCTGGGTTATCCATGTGTGGATACACTTACCCTGGGTTATATGGGTGGATAAACCACTACCTGGGGTTATCCTGCGAGTGGATACACTTCACTGGGTTAATCCTGGGTGTCACGCGAAACACCGTGGGAATAACAACTTTACCCTGGTGATCCTGGAGTGGATAACACTACCCTGGGTTATCATGGGTGGATAACACTACCCTGGGTTACCCTGGGTTGGATAAACACACTATCTGGTTGGATAACAACCTGGGTGGATAACCTGGGTTATCCTGGGTGGATAACACTACCCTGGGTTATCCTGGGTGGATAACACTACCCTGGGTTATCCTGGGTGGATAACACTACCCTGGGTTATCCTGGGAGGATAACACTACCCTGGGTTATCCTGGGTGGATAACACTACCCCATGGGGTATCCTGCGGTGAGATCAAATACACCACCCTGGGTTATCCTGGGTGGGATAACACCACCCTGGGTTAACCTGGGTGGGTAACACTACCATAGGTTATCCTGGGTGGATAACACTACCCTGGGTTATCCTGGCGTGGATAACACTACCCTGGGTTATCTGGTGTGGATAAACAACACCTGGGTTAGCCTGGGTGGATATAACACTAACTGGGTTATCCTGGCGTGAGATAAAACACTACCCTGAGGTTAATCCACTGGGTTGGATAACTCACTACCTGGGTTATCATGGGTGGGATAAACACTACCTGGGTTATCCTGGGTGGATAACACTACCCTGGGTTATCCTGGGTTGGATAACACTTCACTGGTTTTCCTGGATGTGGAATAAACACTACCCTGGTTTCACTGGTTGGATAAACACTATCCTGGGTTATCTGGGTGGATAACACTACCCTGGGTTTAACCTGGGTTGGATAACATTACCCTGGGTTATCTGGGTGGATAACACTACCCTGGGTTATCCTGGGTGGATAATCAATACCCGGGCGTTATCTTGGGTGGGATATGGTTAAAACTACCTGGGTTATCTGGGTGGAGTAAACGCTACCCTTGGGGTTATCCTGGGTGGGTAACACTTCATGGGTTATCCGGGTGGTTAAACTACCCTGAGGTTATCCTGGGTGTGATAAAAACTACCCTGGGTTATCCTGGGTGGATAACACTACCCTCGGGTTATCCTGGGGTGGATAACAACTACCTGGGTTCATCCTGGGTGGATTAACACTACCCTGGGTTATCCTGACGTGGATAACTATACCATGGGTAACCTGGGTGGTATCACTACCTGGGTTATCCTGGGTGGATAACACCCACCCTGGGTTCTCCTGGCGTGCGATATCACACCATGGGTTATCCTGGGTGATATAACCCCCACTACCCTGGGTTTTACTGGGTGGATAAACCACACCCTGGGTTATTCTGGGTGGATAACATTGCCCTGGGTTATCCTGGGTGGATAACATCCACCCTGGGTTATTCCTGGGTGGCATAAACACCCCATGGGTTTTCATGGGTGTTTTACACTACCCTGGGTTATCCTGGGTGGATATCACCACCGGGTTATCCTGGGGAGATAACACCTACCCAGGGTTTTCCTGGGTGGATAACATACCCGGGTTATCATGGGTGGATAACACTTACCTGGGATACCTGGGGGGTAACACTACCTGGCGTTATCATGGAGATGGATTTCCATAACCCTGGGTTATCCTGGGTGGATAACACTACCCTGGGTTATCTGGGTGGATAACATACTCCTGGGTTTTATCATGGGTGGTTAACACTACCCTGGGTTATCCTGCGTGTGGATACACTACCTGGGTTTACCTGGGTGGATAACACTTACCCTGGGTTATCCTGGGTGGATAACACTACCCTGGGTTTTCACTGGGTGGATAACATCTATCACTGGGTTATCAAGGTAGATAACACTACCCTGGGTTATCCTGGGTGGACAAACTACCCTGGGTTATATATTATAATGGAAATCATTCTGGGGTTAAATAGGTTGTTGCGAGGCAGAGGAGGACGCTCGTCTACCTGGGAACAAGAGACCATCACGGGCATCACTACCCACCACTAGAGGGCATGAAGGTGGTCAAAGAGAGAGAAAATAAGGGTAAAAATGAGGCAGAAATCTTACCTTAACGACGCCATACTTTGTTATTGTTGGGCTGAGAGGTTGAGGCAATAGAGGAACCCAGAGTTGATTACCGTTAACTCTTTATTTCAACCCTTAAACCCAGTCAGTTTTGTGGTTTACTTAATTTGACAGTTTATTGCTGTTTATCCTGATGTAAACCATTAAAACCACACCTTATTACCGTTTTACTTTTTTCAGCCTTTGGATATTCAGACAAGCTCCAAAATAAGAGGAACTTAAAGACATTTACCATAATTTTTATATTTTCAGCAGTTAGACCCTTATATTATTAGGATCTGCTCATATTAAAGCCTTTGAAAAGCTGATTTATTACCCTATAACATATATTTGAACCTTTAAACCCAGACTTTATTACCATTTTCTTTTGTTTAGTAATTTTTATCATAGTTAATAATTGAACCAGAAGAGAAGCCGAAAACTTAATACCGTCATCTAATACTGCCCTTAAACAATGACTGTATTAGTAATTTATTGATTTAAGGAGGAGAGCCCTTATTGTTCTCTGCCTTTAACTGAACCTTTAAACTACGACTTTACTAAGGTTTTTTCTTTATTTAAGGCAGGTTACAAGTGTTGGCTACTAATGGAGAGTAACTGCTTCTATTATTATTATTAATAATAATAAACACTGTTGATGACCCTCCTGGTACTCTTGATTACCCCTAAACACAAGCTTCTCACTCGTATTATTCTGACTGTAACCTGTCTTAAACAAGAAACAATAGTACTCACTCCCAGGATACACAACAGTCTACAACTCTAGAACAAAACAAACTGGGGCAGATATTTCTATCTACTACTGTAATGAACTATCATGTTGTAACATCACTTGCTGCTGTAGTCACCAATATGGACAATATGTTTTTCCAAATTTTACTGTAAAAACCTTATGACAATTATAGCAATTACCTGGAATATACCTGGAGAGGGTTTCGGGGGTCAACGCCCCCGCGGCCCGATCTGTGACCAGGCCTCATGGTGGATCAGGGCCTGATCAACCAGGCTGTTATTGTTGACCATACACAACCAGACGTACAAACCACAGCCCGGCTGGTCAGGTACTGCCTTTAGAGTCCTGTCCAGCTCCTTCTTGAAGACAGCCTGAGGTATATTGGTAATCCCTCTTATGTATGCTGGGAGGCAGTTGAACAGTCTTGGGCCCCAGACACTTTCTGTGATATCTCTTATCATGCTAGTGGCGCCGAGTTTTTTGCTTTCATAGGGAGAGATTTTCGTGTGCAAGTTTCTTACTAATTCCTCTAGGATTTTTCCAAGTGTAAATAATTATGTATCTCTCCCTCCTTGGTTCTAGGGAGTACAGGTTGAGGAGGAACTTCAAGTGTTCCCAGTAACTGAGGTGTTTTATCACAGTTATGTGCGCCATGAATGTTCTCTGCATTTTCTAGGTCAGCATTTTCACCTGTTTTGAAAGGTGGTGTTAGTGTGCAGCAATATTCCAGCCTAGATAGGTTAGGTTAGGTAAGGTTCGTCAGGAAACAGAACAAGTATTTCCTAACACGTATTAACCAGTATTATAATGGTACTTAGTGGAGTGGAGTGACTTTCATTAGTTTCTTTTTTCTTGAAATACCAGACGTATAGTGTGAATTTCATATAACCTGTAGTTACCAGCGGTCGCAATATACACAACGAGAAGCAATTATTACTACAGAAAAAGCGTACTTCCTCCAAAATTTCCACCAGTCAACTATAGTGATAATATAGCATTTATTGTGGTGGAGACGAAAAAAAAAATAGAAAAGCTAGATACAGCGATTGATAAACAAGGGTTGAGGTCGACCGTTCGTCATTGTAGGAGTTGCCAGCAGTCACCAGTTTCTTCAACACGCAAGTTATACTTTTATATCAATCAAATCACATATTACTCGGGTAGATAATTTCCAGTAGATCCTTCATGTATTAGCTCAAATCACCGACCAGTATGTTTTAAATAAGTGTCCCACTGATGAGATCAGATCGACTGGTCCGAACCCTTGACTGGTCCGAACCCTTGACTGGTCTGAACCCTTGACTGGGCCGAACCCTTGACTGGTCCGAACCCTTGACTGGTTTCAAACGGATTCGTTGGACAATAAAGCGACTGTAAACGGAAGGGGTTGTAGGCGCCCTTATAAACACAAACATTAAATATAAATCAGGAACGTGCAGCGGTCCAATATACACAACGAAAGAGCAATTATTACTAAAAAAA
>NC_069429.1:32127287-32147734 GCF_026875155.1 Cherax quadricarinatus
AAAATAATAATTCCCCAAAAAAAAAAATTTAAACCCAGACTTTATTACCATTTTCTTTTGTTTAGTAATTTTTATCATAGTTAATAATTGAACCAGAAGAGAAGCGGAAAACTTAATACCGTCATCTAATACTGCCCTTAAACAATGACTGTATTAGTAATTTATTGATTTAAGGAGGAGAGCCCTTATTGTTCTCTGCCTTTAACTGAACCTTTAAACTACGACTTTACTAAGGTTTTTTCTTTATTTAAGGCAGGTTACAAGTGTTGGCTACTAATGGAGAGTAACTGCTTCTATTATTATTATTAATAATAATAAACACTGTGATGACCTCCTGGTACTCCTTGATTCCCTAAACACAAGCTTCTCCTGTATTATTCTGACTGTAACCTGTCTTAAACAAGAAACAATAGTACTCACTCCCAGGATACACAACAGTCTACAACTCTAGAACAAAACAAACTGGGGCAGATATTTCTATCTACTACTGTAATGAACTATCATGTTCTAACATCACTTGCTGCTGTAGTCACCAATATGTAGAATATGTTTTTCCAAATTTTACTGTAAAAACCTTATGACAATTATAGCAATTACCTGGAATATACCTGGAGAGGGTTTCGGGGGAACGCCCCCGCGGCCCGATCTGTGACCAGGCCTCATGGTGGATCAGGGCCTGATCAACCAGGCTGTTATTGTTGACCACACACAACCAGACGTACAAACCACAGCCCGGCTGGTCAGGTACTGCCTTTAGAGTCCTGTCCAGCTCCTTCTTGAAGACAGCCTGAGGTATATTGGTAATCCCTCTTATGTATGCTGGGAGGCAGTTGAACAGTCTTGGGCCCCAGACACTTTCTGTGATATCTCTTATCATGCTAGTGGCGCCGAGTTTTTTGCTTTCATAGGGAGAGATTTTCGTGTGCAAGTTTCTTACTAATTCCTCTAGGATTTTTCCAAGTGTAAATAATTATGTATCTCTCCCTCCTTCATTCTAGGGAGTACAGGTTGAGGAGGAACTTCAAGTGTTCCCAGTAACTGAGGTGTTTTATCACAGTTATGTGCGCCATGAATGTTCTCTGCATTTTCTACGTCAGCATTTTCACCTGTTTTGAAAGGTGGTGTTAGTGTGCAGCAATATTCCAGCCTAGATAGGTTAGGTTAGGTAAGGTTCGTCAGGAAACAGAACAAGTATTTCCTAACATGTATTAACCAGTATTATAATGGTACTTAGTGGAGTGGAGTGACTTTCATTAGTTTCTTTTTTCTTGAAATACCAGACGTATACTGTGAATTTCATATAACCTGTAGTTACCAGCGGTCGCAATATACACTACGAGAAGCAATTATTACTACAGAAAAAGCGTCCTTCCTCCAAAATTTCCACCAGTCAACTATAGTGATAATATAGCATTTATTGTGGTGGAGACGGAAAAAAAAATAGAAAAGCTAGATACAGCGATTGATAAACAAGGGTTGAGGTCGACCGTTCGTCATTGTAGGAGTTGCCAGCAGTCACCGGGTTTCTTCAACACGCAAGTTATATTTTTGTATCACAAATCACATATTACCGGGTAGATAATTTCCAGTAGATCCTTCATGTATTCAAATCACCGACCAGTATGTTTTAAATAAGTGACCCACTGATGAGATCAGATCGACTGGGCCGAACCCTTGGACTGGTCGAACCTTGATGGTTTCAAACGGATTCGTTGGAAAATAAAGCAGACTGTAAACGGAAGGGGTTGTAGGCGCCCTTATAAACACAAACATTAAATATAAATCAGGAACGTGCACGGTAAGCTGTCCAATATACAAAAACAGTTAGAAAAGAAATACAATAGCTAGAGCTGCATTTAGGGGGGTTATTAATAGAATATTCAAGGTTGCTAGTAGAATTGCAGTAAATCAACCATTCAAATCATTATGAAGCTGTGTGTAGTCTGTGGTAGTCAAACAAACGGGCTTCCACATGGGTAAATTGTCATTTTTGTGGAAAATTGGTGTCACGCCCCTTGTGCAGATATCCAAGAACTAGCTACAAGCAGTGTTAAAACAGGGAGTGTTTTGGTATGCCCAAATGAGATAAATCTGTGGACTAAAATCACAAGGGTATTAGAAGAGGACAACATCAAAGCTGCTTTTTAGAAAACCTGGAAGCTTTCTAAAACAGATGGGAACATAAAAAAGTCTGGGCTGAATGGTACTGCCCTTGATACTGGCCATGTAGGCAGAAACTGTAAGGCTGGGGGAATTTAAGTCCGGTAGTCAGTAAATGTGGGGCTGATAAATGCTGTCCTGGGAGACAGTAATGGGTGAAGCTGGAGGTGCTGTCCTGGGAGACAGTAATGGTGAAGCTGGAGATTTTGTCCAGGTAGTCGGGAATTAACGCAGGAAGGAATACATATAAATGACCTCATAGGGGACAGGAGCCCTAGTAGGGAAGCAAGTGTAGTCAAAGAGACAGGCGCTCCCTTTACAGGCGACGGAAAAGAATAACAGAGCGGCTAAAAGAGGTCAATATATCTGAAATGCGTAGAGAGACCCCTGGTCAGAGAAATAGCAAGCATCGAACTTAAGCTAAAAGAATCCTTTGGGAGTCAGGAATCGCGGGAAGAACAAAAAGGCCAAAAAATGAAATCGAAAAAAAACCCAAAGTATTTTTCCCTATCCCAAATAAAAATCGGAAAAAACGTCCAGTATTGGGCCCTCCCTTAAAAAAAGAGGGTCCTAACAGTGAAAAGGAAGGAAATGAGTGAGTATTTAAATTTCCCAAATATGACCAGTTTTTAGCAAGCCCTAACCAGGGCTGAGAGTTGAGATCAAAATGATTTTTTTTTTTTGAGAAAGCCCCAAAATTTTTATTAAAAAAAGCCTATCCGATGTTAAACCTGACGCCAAAAGACTTCGAAAAGGCGATAAATGACATGCCCATTTCACCTCTGCCCCAGGGCCAGACTCATGGAACTCTGTGGGTTTATCAAAAACTGCAAGAAGCCCCCATCACGAGCCTTTTTCCTTTCCCCATGGGAAAAGGGGGCATGGACCGGGGGGCGTCCACAGTTACAAAAAACAAAGGGGCTTGGGCCCCCCTCCACAAAGGGGGCAGTAAAGTAACAGCAAAGGAAAATACAGACCCAATTTGCCCCTAAAAATCCCAAAATCATAAAAATTTTTTGGGGGGTCCTAAGAAGGGAAGAATCAACCCCATCAGAAACCCCTCAGTTAAACCCAAACCCAGTGCAAAAAAATGGGTTTAAACAGGTCGCCCCCTGTCTGTCTCAACTATTGGATCATAAAGCCCAAAGGGCCCAAATCACTAGAAGACAAAAAGAATGGGATGTAATATATACGACTTTGCAAAAAACCTTGCCCAAATGTTTACCATGGCATAATAGCCCAAAATGCGTGCTAAAGGAATAAACAGGAAAAGTCGGTCGAAGGATCTATAAATTTTCCCCACTAACAGAAAACAGAGAGTAGTCGTCAACAGATTAAAAGGGCGAGGCAGTACGGTGAAAAACTCTGTTCCACAAGGGACAGTTTTCTCGCTCCCATCTTGTTCCTCACCTTTATAAACCGACATAGCAAGGATGTCAGCCCCAGCCCCCGTGTCTTTTCCCTTTTAGATGGGGCACCCGAATCTGCCCTGACAGTGTCTTCCATTGCAGAAAATTTCAAAGGTCCCCGGCAGACATCAACCAAATCTTTCAGTGGGCTGCAGAAAACAATTGAAGTTCAAGGGGAGAAATTTTTAATTCCTTTAGATATGGAAACACGAGGAAAAATTTAAAACTTCTCAGAGTACAAAAAAAAATTTTGGCCCTTTCAAGGCAGGTGAAATTGCCGCCAGAAAATGTACAGGGGAATTTTCAGGCGGCATAACGGGATAAAAAAACCTCAATTTGGGAGAGCTTGAGGTTCCTAAACTGTTTTCCCCTGGAACACAGGATGGAGAGATACATGATTATACACCTGGAAAAACCCTAGAGGGACTAGTACCGAACTTCCACGAAAATCATATACGAAAGAAAAGATTTGGGCAGACGAGCCCCATCCCCCCCAATGAAACAGGGGTGCCCACTAGCCGTTAAAGACATAAAATAAGTGTCAGGGTCCTGAGACTGTTCAACTGCCTCCCAGCACACATAAAGGGGATTACCAACAGACCCCTGGCAGTCTTCAAGCTGGCACTGGACAAGCACCTAAAGTCAGTTCCTGATCAGCCGGGCTGTGGCTCGTACGTTGGTTTGCGTGCAGCCAGCAGCTACAGCCTGGTTGATCAGGCTCTGATCCACCAGGAGGCCTGGTCACGGACCGGGCCGCGGGGGCGTTGACCCCCGGAACTCTCTCCAGGTAAACTCCAGGTAAAGATAAGATAAAACCAATATTGCAAACTTGAAATACCGCAGGAAATAGCAATCAAGAGGACTCCACTAGCAATAGTGAGGATATATTACCAAAAACAACTGGTGGGATCTCCATTGTTGGTGCTAGGGAGGATAGAAGTAAGACAGGGAAACATGCACCAACAGGGAATACAGTCACAGAAACCAAAGGCAATCGAAACCAAGCCTGTGCACATACTATGCACTTGGTATCTGCTGGCATGGGAAATCTGGAAAAACAGATGGGACGTGCAACTATGACCACCCTAGAAAATGCCATGCCCATATGACAACAGGAAAATGCAAACTCCCTGTAGTGATACTGGTCCTGTGGGGAGCAGCAGCAGGATAATACTGCACCACCTCTTGGGGCCCTTAACAACAACAACAGTTTGGTGTGTGTCATGGGCGCCAACACATGGTGTGTGATTCTCTCCTACTATATCCATTTATCAGTGATGCAGATTACATGGTGAGTTTAAATATGTGGCCTGTAGTTATAACTTTTCTCTTGACATATGCAAGACATCACCATCCCTGTAGAAGCCGTTATTAGATGTACTAGTCATTATATTTTGTTGTTGCAGAAGTACTATGAAGATTCTATGTTCAATAAAGCCTAGAGATAAGGCCTGGGGTTTCTATCACAACAATTCATTGAACATAGAATCCTGGGCTACCTGGTGGTGATCCTGCGCTAGATTACATCACAACATGGAGCGTTTACTGACCCTGAGAGGCTAGACTGTGACCCCAACTTATCAACGGCTGCTCAGGAATAAAAGCACTGGTTTTAAAACTTTCGAAAACTTTTTGGGGAGCCCTTCCTAAAAAAGATCTAGATAAACTAAGTCTGCTCTCAATTTTGTGTCACCTAAAATATTTGAGGCTATTTCTGAGTGTAATACCTATGAAGATGCTATCAAAACCCTCAAGTCTCAGAATATTAAACTTACAAATGAAATCTTCACACACTATCACCTTGCAACTCGCCGCCAGCAGACTGATGAATCCTTTGAGGAATACCTTCAAGCACTGAAAATTTTAGGTAAGAACTGTCACTTCCAAGCAGTGACAGCTGCTCAGTATTGTGAAGAGTCCATCAGGGATGCTTTTATCAGTGGCCTGCAATCACCAATAATAAGGTATCGTTTATTGGAGAATAAACTTTGCCTTTGACCAGGCAAGAGCTCTAGATTCAGCCCAGAAGAATTCTGAAGTATACAGTACCACTCAGCCTTCTCGAGTGGTAAGTGCTGCAATTCCTGACCAAGACTCTTACAATGAAGTTACTGTGGAACCTGCCTCAGTGACAGCAGCAGCGGGTACGGTGTGTTTCTTTTGTGGTTTTCAAGACTCCACGTCAAAGTGTCCTGCTCGTGAAGCAATGTGTCATAATGCCACAAGAAAGGTCACTTTGCTAAAGTATGTCGTGCTAATGCATCAACAAGAGCTAGTGCCTCCACACATTCAGTGATCATGCGACTCTAGCAACAGTGACTTCTGCGGCTACTCCAGGATTCACTGTCAAAAGGCAGTTGTGAAAGTATTCTTTCAAAGGAACAGAAGTAGATGGTCTTATTGATAGTGGCAGCTCAGAGAGTTTCATCAAACCTGGACTTATTTTAAACGTCACTCCTTGATGTACATCACTCATCAGGTACCGTTTCCATGGCATCAACATCTCTCTCTATTCAGACCTTAGGGTTTTGTAAGGTAAATCTCAGAGTTAATGGAAAGGATTATCAATTGTACATTTAGCTATTCTGCCAAAAACTGTGATTGATGTTATCCTTGGTCAAGACTTTCAGAAGCTGCATGGTAGTGTTATCTTAACATATGGAGGTGAACTGCCTCCTTCTGTTGTCTGGGGACTTAGCACTTTAAGGGTAGCCCCACCAAAGCTGTTTGCAAACTTTACCGCAGATTGCCATCCTATATCAGCTAAGTCACGCCATTATTCTTATGAAGATCGGATGTTCATTGAGAAAGAAACTCAGAGGCTGCTGAAGGAGGGTATTATAGAACGAGTAATTCCCCTTGGCGTGCACAGGTTGTGTTTTTTAAAGGATGATTATAGGAAACGGAGACTGGCTATCGATTACTCTGAGACAATCAACAAATTTACACTTCTTGAGGGGTTTACCCTCTACCTC
The DNA here is from genome assembly GCF_026875155.1 of Cherax quadricarinatus. Taxonomy (NCBI): domain Eukaryota; kingdom Metazoa; phylum Arthropoda; class Malacostraca; order Decapoda; family Parastacidae; genus Cherax; species Cherax quadricarinatus. Next base: position 32,133,832 of record NC_069429.1, read on the forward strand.
GAATTGATGATACAGTGAACAAAATTGTTCAGTACTATGTGTTTAGCACAATTGATCTACGGAGTCCCCTATCATCAAGTCCTATAAGGAATGAAGATAAACCATGCACAGCGTTTCAGGCTAGTGATGGCCTGAAATCAGTTTACCAGAGTCCCTTTTGGAGTCACCAAGGGGTAGCCTGCTTCAACGAATTATGGATTCACACATTCAGGAACAGCAGTTCATGGAACTTAGTGTATTTAGAAAATGTTACAATTTGTGGCAAGACCCAGGAGGAACATGATGCAAACCTTGAAAAGTTTTTGGAAGCTGCCAAAAGGGAAAAATATCATTTAAACAATGAGGAAAAGTGCACTTTTTCAACAAAAAGGGCTTTGCATCCTTGGTTATGTAGTGGAAGGAGGTTCAATATTCCCAGACCCTGAACGACTACGACCTCTACGGGAATTTCCCAAATGCCTCAAGACAAAAAGTCACTCCGAAGAACTCTTGGTCTTTTTGCTTTTACTCACAATGGATCTACAACTATTCAAGTAAAGTCCGCCCATTGAGTGCTACTACATTTCCTTTGACAAAGGGAAAGCAGAAGCCGCTTTCCATACTCTTAAACAGGACATTGAAAACTCAGTAGCTCAAGCCATTAATGAGTCCCTACCATTCGAAGGGAACGGATGCATCTGACATTGCCATTGCTGCAGTCTTATCTCAGGCAGGACGGCCAGTAGCCTTCTTTTCGAGAACTTTTCGGGATAAGAGAAGTGTTACACTGCTGTAGAAAGGAAAGCCCAGGCCCATAATAGAAGCAGTTCGCCACTGGAGGCATTTTTTAAAACTGGAGACATTTCACCATAAGGCTGACCAACGGTCCGTGACGTATATGTTCGACAAGAAGCAAAAAAGTAGGATAAAGAATGACAATATATTACGCTGGAGGATGGAAGTATCGTGTTACGACTTTGATATTCTGTACCGCCCAGGTCAAGAAAAACATCTCACCTGATGCATTCTCTAGGTCCCACTGTGCAGCAGATGTCATGATTTGCAATCACTCTCAGCTCTCACAAAGCTTTGTGTCCCCCAGGATTTACACGCCTGTCCATTTTGTCAAATCAAAGAAAAATGCCCTACTCAGTGGAAGATGTGCGACAAGTGATCAGAGCATGCAGAGTATGTGCAGATTTGCAAGCCAAACTTTCATCAGCCAGAGAAGACTCATTCAAAAAAATCCACCCAGCCTTTCGAGAGATGAATATAGATTTCAAAGGACCTCTGCCAAGCAAAAAATCAGAATAGATATTTCCTTAATATAGTAGATGAATATTCAAGGTTTTCCTTTGTGTTTTCCTGTGCAAATATGACTGCTTCAACTGTTATTAGTTGTCTTTCACAGTTGTTCTCTATTTTTGGTATGCCAGCTTATATCCATTCAGACAGGGGATCCTCGTTCATGTTAGAAAACATCTTATCTCCCTGATCCACCCCGACAACTAACTACATGATAACCACCTGGGGGTTTTCACAATTACACTCACCCACTGACTATAAACCCAGAAATACTGATCTTAAGATAAGATAAGATAAGATTTCGTTCGGATTTTTAACCCCGGAGGGTTAGCCACCCAGGATAACCCAAGAAAGTCAGTGCGTCATCGAGGACTGTCTAACTTATTTCCATTGGGGTCCTTAATCTTGTCCCCCAGGATGCGACCCACACCAGTCGACTAACACCCAGGTACCTATTTGCTGCTAGGTGAACAGGACAACAGGTGTAAGGAAACGTGTCGAAATGTTTCCACCCGCCGGGAATCGAACCCGGGCCCTCCGTGTGTGAAGCGGGAGCTTTAGCCACCAGGCCACCAGGCCACCGGGCCACTTAATCTTAAAATAATAAATCCTAACTAGTCTTAAGTTTGCCTATGATACTTCAGTATAGACACTTTGTATTGTGCCAAAACAAAAGCATTCACATTGCTAAACTCACAAATTATGATGTAGTTACTTAGCCTTAATACCATAATCTGTAAGGATTTAATGTTAAGAATTAATCTAAGTCTGCCCGAAATGCTAGGTGTCCTAGGTGTCCTAGGTGTCCTAGTGGCCCCCTGTGTAATTAGTATTTTATAACATGTAAACCACACAATACCCAAAACCGGTAAACCCCGCATTGAACCCTTATAGAGAAAAAACTTGAACTGAATTGAATTCAATTGTACTATATTATACACTATTTGTATCTCTGTCTCTCACATGTACTCATAAATCATTTAAATTATATATAATGTAAATTACCTAGGATAACCCAAAACCCCAGGCCAAGGTGCATACAGTTTACCTGGAGTTTACCTGGAGGGGGTTCCGGGGGGTCAACGCCCCGCGGCCCGGTCTTTTGCCCAGGCCTCCTGGTGGATCAGAGCCTGATCAACCAGGCTGTTGCTGCTGGCTGCACGCAAACCAACGTACGAGCCACCAGCCCGGCTGATCAGGAACTGACTTTAGGTGCTTTTTCCAGTGCCAGCTTGATGACTGCCAGGGGTCTGTTGGAAAATCCCCCTTACGTGTGCTGGGAGCAGTTGAACAGTCTCGGGCCCCTGACACTTATTGTATGGTCTCTTAACGTGCTAGTGACACCCCTGCTTTTCATTGGGGGGATGATGCACGTCTGCAAGTCTTTTGCTTTCGTAGTGAGTGATTTTCGTGTGCAAGTTGGTACTAGTCCCTCTAGGATTTTCCAGGGTATATAATCATGTATCTCTCCCTCCTGCGTTCCAGGGAATACAGGTTAGGAACCTCAAGCGCTCCCAGTAATTGAGGGGTTTTATCTCCGTTATGCGCGCCGTGAAAGTTCTCTGTACATTTTTTCTAGGTCGGCAATTTCACCTGCCTTGCAAGGTGCTGTTAGTTTTGCAGCAATATTCCAGCCTAGATGGGAACAAGTGACCTGAAGAGTGTCATCATGGGTTGGCCTCCCTAGTTTTGAAGGTTCTCATTATCCATCCTGTCATTTTTCTAGCAGATGCGATTGATACAATGTTATGGTCCTTGAAGGTGAGATCCTCCGACATGATAAACTCCCAGGTCTTTGACGTTGGTGTTTCGCTCTATTTTGTGGCCAGAATTTGTTTTGTACTTGATGAAGATTTAATTTCCTCATGTTTCCCATATCTGAGAAATTGAAATTTCTCATCGTTGAACTCATATTGTTTTCTGCAGCCACTGAAAGTTTTGGTTGATGTCTGCCTGGAGCCTTGCAGTGTCTGCAATGGAAGCACTGTCATGCAGATTCGGGTGTCATCTGCAAAGGGAAGACGGTGCTGTGGCTGACATCCTGTCTATGTCGGATAGAGGATGAGGAAAAATGGGAGCGATTTACTGTGCCTTGGGGAAAAACAGAGCTTTTCACCGTAGCTGCCTCGGACTTTACTCTGTTGGGGCTACTCTCTGTGTTCTGTTAGTGAGGAAATTATAGATCCATCGACCGATTTTTCCTTTTATTCCTTTAGCACGCATTTTGTGCGCTATTACGCCATGGTCACACTTGTCAAAGGGTTTTTTGAAAAGTCTGTATATATTACATCTGCATTCTTTTTGTCTTCTAGTGCATTTAGGACCTTGTCGTAGTGATCCAGTAGTTGAGACAGACAGGACCCGACCTTTTCTAACCCATGTTGCCTGGTTGTGTAAACTGATGGGTTTCTAGATGGGTGGTGATCTTTCTTCTTGGGGACCCTTTCAAAGATTTTTATGATATGGGATGTTAGGGGCTATTGGTCTGTAGTTCTTTGCTGTTGCTTTACTGCCCCCTTTGTGGAGTGGGGCTATGTCTGTTGTTTTTAGTAACTGTGGGACGACCCCCGTGTCCATATAAGATATAAATAAACATGACGCAAACAAAGCATTGTCACTTGCTCAGCAATCAGGGAGCAGCAATACACCACAAACCAACAGGTTTACTAGCTGCTCCGCAGATGGAAAGAGAGACACACAGGCAGACAGAAAGACAGATAAGCAGAACTAGACAGACAGATAAGCAGAGCTAGGCAGACAGATAGATGTAGGGGGTGCCATCCGACTTACGACCAAGCTTGGTTCCGACCAACCGGTCGTAAGTCAAAATGGACGTAAGTCGAACCTTGAAAATTGGCCCGACATACTGGGGGAGGGCATAATGGGCAAACCTTACAGTACTATGTAGGTAGTTTTTATAGATAAACTACCTACATAGTACTGTAATTTTAATGTGCAATATTATTTCATTCTTTTTACCATAATTTCTTCTACTGATATATTTTATGTTTCTGTATAATATGAATACATGGTAGTGAACTGTACTGTAAATTTTACATCGCATACAATATCATTTTTACTATTATCTTTATGTATTGTCGACACGTGAATGGGAGAATACCCCTGGTAGTGTTTATCCTGGCAGAATTGTTGTTAACCTATACCCTAAGTAAAAAGAAACAACTCGGAACATGTGTAATACATATCTGGCTGGCTGGCTGGCTGGCAGGGTGGGGGGGTGGTTTGGCTGACTGGCTGACTGAATGTGGCTGTCTCTCTATCTGTATCTCTATCTCTCTCTCTCTCTCTCTCTCTCTCTCTCTCTCTCTCTCTCACACACACACACACAGGTACACATAAGTAAAGTTATCATACATAGTATAAATTTTCTAGGATAACTTAAAAAATCCAGACAGTGCTACACAGTGGATCTCCACAGTGGGTCTTAAACGGTCCAAACGTATATACGTTCACTCGCACAGCGCCCTGAATATTTTGAAAAAAAAAATTATATAGAAAAGAAGAGCACATTTTTTTTAAGTATTATAGAATAAAAAAATTTTTTAGGGTCAGTACTTACCGAATTATGAGGCCAAGAAGTTGGCACTGGATGCTCATGTGGTGGCAACATGGAGTCCTGGATGCTCATGTGACAGCAACATGGAGTCCTGGATGCTCATGTGGTGGCAACATGGAGTCCTGGATGCTCATGAGACAGCAACATGGAGTCCCGGATTGTCATGTGACAGCAACCCTGGAGTCCTGGATGCTCATGTGACAGCAACATGGGTCCTGGATGCTCATGTGGTGGAACATGGATCCTGGATGCTCATGAGACAGCAACATGGAGTCCTGGATGCTCATGTGACAGCAACATGGAGTCCTGGAGTCATGGACAGCAACATGGAGTCCTGGATGCTCATGTGGCGGCAACATGGAGTCCTGGATGCTCATGTGGTGGCAACATGGAGTCCTGGATGCTCATGTGACAGCAACATGGAGTCCTGGATGTTCATGTGGCGGCAACATGGAGTCCTGGATGCTCATGTGGCGGCAACATGGAGTCCTGGATGCTCATGTGGCGGCAACATGGAGTCCTGGATGCTCATGTGATAGCAACATGGAGTCCTGGATGCTCATGTGGCGGCAACATGGAGTCCTGGATGCTCATGTGGCGGCAACATGGAGTCCTGGATGCTCATGTGACAGCAACATGGAGTCCTGGATGCTCATGTGACAGCAACATGGAGTCCTGGATGCTCATGTGGCGGCACATGGAGTCCTGGATGCTCATTGGGGCAACATGGAGTCCTGGATGCTCCCTGTGGCGGCACATGGAGTCCTGGATGCTCATGTGACGCAACATGGAGTCCTGGATGCTCATGTGACCCGCAACATGGAGTCCTGGATGCTCATGTGGCGGCAACATGGAGTCCTGGATGCTCATGTGGCGGCAACATGGAGTCCTGGATGCTCATGTGGCGGCAACATGGAGTCCTGGATGCTCATGTGATAGCAACATGGAGTCCTGGATGCTCATGCGGCGGCAACATGGGGGTACTGGATGCTCATGTGGCGGAACATGGAGTCCTGGATGCTCATGTGACAGCAACATGGAGTCCTGGATGCTCATGTGACAGCAAAATGGAGTCCTGGATGCTCATGTGGCGGCAACATGGAGTCCTGGATGCTCATGTGGCGGCAACATGGAGTCCTGGATGCTCATGTGGCGGCAACATGGGTCCTGGATGCTCATGTGGCGGCAACATGGAGTCCTGGATGCTCATGTGACAGCAACATGGAGTCCTGGATGCTCATGTGACAGCAACATGGAGTCCTGGATGCTCATGTGGCGGCAACATGGAGTCCTGGATGCTCATGTGGCGGCAACATGGAGTCCTGGATGCTCATGTGGCGGCAACATGGAGTCCTGGATGCTCATGTGACAGCAACATGGAGTCCTGGATGCTCATGTGACAGCAACATGGGGGTCCGGATGCTCATGTGGCGGCAACATGGAGTCCTGGATGCTCATGTGGCGGCAACATGGAGTCTGGATGCTCATGTGCGGCAACATGGAGTCCTGGATGCTCATGTGATAGCAAAAATGGAGTCCTGGATGCTCATTGTGGCGGCAACATGGAGTCCTGGAAAGCTATGTGGCGGCAACATGGAGTCCTGAGCTCATGTGACAGCAAAAATGGAGTCCTGGATGCTCATGTGACAGCAACATGGAGTCCTGGATGCTCATGTGGCGGCAACATAGAGTCCTGGATGCTCATGTGGCGGCAACATGGAGTCCTGGATGCTCATGTGGCGGCAAAAATGGAGTCCTGGATGCTCATTTGACAGCAACATGGAGTCCTGGATGTCATGTGACGCAACATGGAGTCCTGGATGCTCATGTGGCGGCAACATGGAGTCCTGGATGCTCATGTGACAGCAACATGGAGTCCTGGATGCTCATGTGGCGGCAACATGGAGTCCTGGATGCTCATGTGACAGCAACATGGAGTCCTTGGAGTCATGTGGCGGCAACATGGAGTCCTGGATGCTCATGTGGCGGCAACATGGAGTCCTGGATGCTCATGTGGCGGCAACATGGAGTCCTGGATGCTCATGTGGCGGCAACATGGAGTCCTGGATGCTCATGTGGCGGCAACATGGAGTCCTGGATGCTCATGTGACAGCAACATGGAGTCCTGGAATGCTATGTGGACAGCAACATGGAGTCCTGGATGCTCAGTGGCGGCAACATGGAGTCCTGGGGTGTCATGTGACAGCAAAAATGGGTCCGGATGCTCATGTGGCGGCAACATGGAGTCCTGCCGCTTGCAGAAGTGTTGCCGATATACCTTTTTTTCTATTTTTCATATTATTTTATGTAATTTTTATGTTCTGATAATTACAATTTATAGTAGTTCTTGTCATTTTATAACCAATCTTTGTTCTGACACTAGTATTAGGTACTGAAATTGTACTCCAGTTGTCACAAACACACTGACAGGTGGAATTTCACTGCCTTGGTCATTTACTATTGTCTTGGAATATATGTCCTAGCAATGTTTTGGTTATGTGGAACTATATAATAATAATGAGGAGGAGGAGGAAGAGGAGGAGGAGAAGGAGGAGGAGGAGGAGAAGGAGGAGAAGGAAAAGGAGGAGGAGGAGGCAGCAGAAGAGGAGGATAAGAGGAAAGGAGAAGAAGGAGAATAATAATAATGATAATAATAATAATAATAATAAAAAAATAATAATAATATAATAATAATAATAATAATTTAACAATAATAATAATAATAATTAATAATTATAATAATATAATAATAATAATAATAATAATAATAATAATAATAATAATAATAGGTAATAATAATAATAGGTAATACTAAGTTGCCTTTCTAGGTGGTAGGTTGGTAGACAGCAACCGCCCAGGGAGCTAATACCGTTCTGCCAAGTGAGTGTAAAACGAAAGCCTGTAATTATTTTACATGATGGTAGGATTGCTGGTGTCCATTTTTCTGTCTCTTAAGCATGCAAGGTTTCAGGTACGTCTTGCTACTTCTACTTACACTTTGGTACACTACACATACATGACAAGCATATATATACACACACCCCTCTGGGTTCTCTGCTATTTCCTTTCTAGTTCTTGTTCTTGTTTATTTCCTCTTATCTCCATGGGGAAGTGGAACAGAATTCTTCCTGCATAAGCCATGTGTGTTGTAAGAGGCGACTAAAATGCCAGGAACAAGAGGCTAGTAACCCCTTTTCCTGTATAAATTTAAAAAATTTGAAAAGAGAAACTTTTGTTTTTTTTTTTTGGCCACCCTGCCTTGGTTGAATACAGCCAGTTTGTTGAAAGAAGAAGAATAAGTTGCCTTGAAGCATGAAAAACAAAGTCCACCCCTGACAGTGACATGATAAGATAACATCTGATAAGAGCTGATGTTTGATGAGCATACACAAGGGTGGGGGGAGGGTGCAGCAGATAAAAAAAAAATTAGATGACCATCCCTCTAGCTTTGTTTTTGCTGATACACAAACATTTCTGTCTGTTTTTGTCTGTATGTCAAGCTCCCGTCTATCTGTCTATCCACCTAGCTCTCTGTCTCAGAGAGCCACGAGACTGCCCTCATCACCTTTACTCATATCTTCAAGCAGGAGTACAGACTTTGTTGGATTTTTTGGTTATCCTAGGTAAAATTTTTACTACGTATACTTGTGTTTATGTGTATTTGTGAGACAGGGAGAGGGCAAAGACAGATTGAAAGAGATAGACAGAGACAGAGACAGATAGAGACAGAGACAGACACAGAGACAGAGACAGAGGCAGATAGACAGAGACAAAGACAGAGACAGATAGAGACCAGACAGAGATAGACAAAGACAGATCGATAGGGCCCCCTAAATTGGGGTTAACATCACTTTCCTCTTAAAAGAGAAGTGTTAATATGACAATTCATCAGTGAATCCTTGGTGTTTGCTGCACTGTTTGCTCAAGCTGGTGCTCATTTAACTGGTTGCTCCCACAAGGTACTAAGTGGGTCTCAGATTTTTTAATACTGCACACCCCGAGTGTTAAGACCAATTCTATGTGGCCAGGCATCTCAGGCCCAAACGTGCCAAATTTTTGGGGGCAAGGCTCCCGGGGGACATCAACCAAATCTTTCAGTGGGCTGCAGAAAACAATATGAAGTTCAACGATGAGAAATTTCAATTACTCAGATATGGTTTAAAAATGAGGAAATTAAATCTTCATCAGAGTACAAAAAAATTCTGGCCACAAAATAGAGCGAAACACCAACGTCAAAGACCTGGGAGTGATTATGTCGGAGGATCTCACCTTCAAGGACCATAACATTGTATCAATGCATCTGCTAGAAAAATGACGGATGGATAATGAGAACCTTCAAAAAATAGGGGGCCAAGCCATGATGACACTCTTCGGTCACTTGTTTTATCTAGGCTGGGAATATTGCTGCACACTAACAGCACCTTTTAAGGCAGGTGAAATTGCCGACCCAGAAAATGTACAGAGAACTTTCATGGCACACATAACGGGGATAAAACACTCAATTACTGGGAGCACTTGAGGTTCCTAAACCTGTATTCCCTGGAATGCAGGAGGGAGAGATACATGATTATATACACCTGGAAAATCCTAGAGGGACTAGTACCGAACTTGCACACGAAAAATCACTCACTACGAAAGCAAAAGACTTGGCAGACGATGCACCATGCCCCCAATGAAAAGCAGGGGTGTCACTAGCACGTTAAGAGACCATACAATAAGTGTCAGGGGCCCGAGACTGTTCAACTGCTCCAGCACACATAAGGGGGATTACCAACAGACCCCTGGCAGTCTTCTAGCTGGCACTGGACAAGCACCTAAAGTCAGTTCCTGATCAGCCGGGGCTGTGGCTCGTACGTTGGTTTGCGTGCAGCCAGCAGCAACAGCCTGGTTGATCAGGCTCTGATCCACCAGGAGGTCTGGTCACTGACCGGGCCGCGGGGGCGTTGACCCCTGGAACTCTCTCCAGGTAAACTCCAGGTAATACGTTGGGGCACTACGAGTAAGTATGTATAATACGTTTGGACCGTTTAGGGGTTATTAATAATAATAATAATAATAATAATAATAATAATAATAATAATAATAATAATAATAATTATTATTATTACAATAATGTGTATGTGGTAATATTAAAATATTATTAAACTATAATAATCGTGCTCACTAATTACTTACCTTAAAATATCTGTGTTTATTGTAGAGTGAGAGGCGAGTAAACAAGATTAAATAGAATATAAACGAGAGAGAGAATGAGTGTGTAGAAGGTTTGCGAGTTATGTAAACAAACGTTGTTGTTGTTACGAGCCCGGACATGAATGGCTTTTGTTCTCTCTGTCAAGCCGACCAGAAAAGCATCTCATATTCGTTAATTTATATGTTTATATGTTATGTAGCATGTTTATTATATAATTTTGAAAAAAAAATCATAGATGGATTAAGCATTATTATTATTATTATCAAAAAAGAAGCACCAAACCACAAGGGCTATACAGCACTGCAGAGCAGAAGGAAGCGAGGGTTATCAGTTGGTAAAAGGGGATGGATGAGTAATAGGTTACGGAGAACAGTGGGGCAGTGGATGGTGAAAGGTAGAGGGCAGCAAGAGATTGAGGTGAGAAAGGGCTGAGGGGAGTGTGAAAGGTATCATCATCAGAGTTTGTGGGAGTAAATCAGTCATTGTCAAGAAGTCAATGAGAGAGTCAGGATTAAAGGAGGGTCCATTGGCAAGAAGGGAAGGTAAAGAGAGAGTAGTAGAGCGGAGAGAACGTTGGAGGTAAATTCTGCATGCTTGTTGATAGAGAAAGCAGGCACACAGAATGTGCTAATCGATACTGGGAACTTGGGACCACTTCTCACAGAGAGGAAACATGTGATTGCCTCTCCATGAAATACCATGAGTAAGGGACGAGTTGTGGCCAATGTGAAGGGAGGAGAGGTAGTCTCCCAGCCTCGGCACTGTGATGACAGATGACGGCCAGTCTACCTTGCTTGGTTTAATGGAATTGAATGTTATGTTACCGAGTAGAGTTGACCAACGTTGTTGGACAATGGGTGATGATGTGGATAGCTATTACAGCAAAAAATAGTATGGACATGGAACACCTTCTATATGAAATTGGTGGTCATGTACTGCTGACACGCAGCAGTGTCTGCTGTTCATTGCCCTGATGTCAAAACGATGACAGGGACCCAACAAAACACATATCTTTATGCTTTGGAGAGATACGGGGTACCAAAGTTGGATATGGAGAATAGGGGGGATGGTGAATCAAATTTCAGTATGCCTACAGGAGCCAGCACTAAGGGAGTCTGAAACAACCACAAATGATGACACAGCTAGATGTGACATGACTAAGTGCTCCAGAATGGCCGTTCAATTCAGCAGTAAAAATGCTTGCCGAAGATAGTAAAATGCCTCACACGACGCTGTCCAGAAACAAAGCTGCGAATCCGACACCGTCAGAAAGACTTAGAGCCATCTGTGTACACTTTGATGACATGAGAATGAGTGCAGAATGTGGTCTCAAAAAAAAAAAAAAAAAAAGAGTGGAATGCCTCTGCCCGGCAGTGGGCTTTCGAGCAAGGGCGTGAGAAAGAACAGGACCGCCCGAACAGCTGGAACTTCCAGGGGGGAAGGGAAAAAGTGCTGATGTTACATGGACATATAAAGGTGGTAAGTGAAGGTAAGACAAGGAGCGAAGTCAGGGTGAAGAGAGAATGGATGGAGCAGACAGTGGTGCAACAAATAAAGAATGTCTTAACTAATATCAGTGGACATTCTATTAAATGAGGATTGCGGAGATCGTGTGAGAGCACATTGTAGCAATGGCAATGTGCATCACGGCGATCAGACAAGGATGAACATTCGCTTCTGCATAGAAGATATCAACACGGGAAGAGCGAAAAAAGCAAAGGCATAATAGTAATCCTTGGTGATGGATGGGTTAAGGCTAGGAGAGTAGCAGGAGAAGGTGCTGAATGATCTGGTCACCATAATCGAGTTTCGATAAAATGAGGGCTGAATGTAGGCGAAGGAGAGTTCGATGATCAGCTCCCATAAAAGATGAGAAGGGTCTTAAGAAGGTTCAGCCGGCTGTGATAAGTTGCCTTTAGAGAGGTAATGTTGGGTTTCCAGGATAACTTACGGTCAAAGAGAAGGCCTAGAAACCCTGATCGCATCATGTTCAGGAATACAGGAGCCATAGAGATACAAAGGATGATCAGAGATGACAGAGCATTAGTGAAAGTAATTTGGTGAGTTTTGGTACTGGAAAATTTAAACCCATGCATGGTGGCCCAGTTGGAAACACGGTCGACACATGCTGGAGAGAAACTGTAATGAGGTGACAGCGCCTGCACAAGCAATAGCGAGGTCATCAACATAGAGTGATGACCAAATATTGGATGGAAAAAACAGAGGCCAAAATCATTTATAGCAAGGAGAAAAAGTGTGCTCAGAAAAACATCACTGAGGGACACCTTCAGCTTGGACCAAAGTCGGGGAGAGCACATTATTGACTCAAACATGGAAATGTCCGTCAGTTAAAAATTTCTTAAGGAAAGATGATAGATTGCCTCGGATGTCTAAGGAGAGGGCTTGGGCCAAAATATTATACCTCCAAGTTGTGTCATATGCCTTCTCAAGGTCAAAAAAAATATGGCAATAACTGAGTGGTTATTTGCAAAGGCATTACGATCATAAATATCCAAGCGTAGTAAGGGGTCTATTGTAGAACGGCCCTTACAAAAGCCATATTGACAAGTGGAGAGACTGTTGTGTGTCTCTAAATACCACATTAAAAGCCTATTTACCAGAAATTCCATCACTTTGCAAACTGCACTGCTAAGAGCGATGGGATGATAGTGGGAGGCTTCATGTCCCGTAGTACCCAGTTTGCGGAAATGGAGAACAATGGCAGATTTCCAAAGCTGTGGAAGAACTCCTTGTGACCAAATAAGATTGAAAAGGTGTAAGAGGACTGCAAGGGCTGACTGATGTAAATGTTGTAACAAACGAATGTGAATGTCGTCGGGCCCAGCTGTCGACGATCGGCAAGCTGAAGTTTGCCTCCAGTTCCTGAAGTGTAAAAGGCACATTATACTGTTCTTCTCTGAGAGAAGAAAAGTCCAAGGGTGCTATCTCTCTGGCAGACTTTGAGGAAAGAAACGAGGGGCAAATATGGAGCCCCAGAGAAATATGGACCAGATGATTGCCAATTTCATTGGCAACATCTAGAGGGTTTGCTATATCAACACCGGCAACCTGCAGAACAGGAGCCAGGTCAGGAGAATATTTACCACTCAGTTTTCATACTTTTTTCCAGACTGCACTTATAGAGGAAGCAGAGGTGATGGTGAAGACACAATCTCGCCAGCAAGTGCGTTTAGCATCACAGATGACACGGCAAGTGATCGCACACTTCTGCTTGAAATCAAGAAGTTTCTCCGAGGTTCTATTGTACCAGTACCTGCCCCACACAGCGCGTTTCAAATGTACTGCACGAGCACAAGCAGAAGACCACCAAGGCACGCATTTCTGAAAATGCCTACCCAAAGTTTGGGGTATAGAATGAGAAGCTGCGGTTAAAATGGAGGACGAGAAGAGGTGTAAAAGTTCATCAATGGAGGACGAGAAGGAACCTCTCTAAAAACAGTTAGATGTGAGTAAAGGTTCCAATTTGCCTGATCAAATTGCCAGCGTGGGTTATGAAGAGGTGGTAAATATGAAGGGGAAGTAAGAATGATTGGAAAATGATTGCTGTCATGTAAATCCGGGAGAACAGACCAGGTGAAGTCTAATGTGGTGGAGGAAGAGCAGACTGAGAGATCAATGCAAGAGAGGGGTAAGAGTCCCAGGATCAAATGGGTGTGAGTACCTGTACTTAAAACATGGAGGGGGACGGAAGAAAGAAAAGCTCTGATTGAATGCCACGGGAATCACAGTGAGACCCCCAGAGGAAATGATGGGCATTAAAATCGCCAAGCAACAGAAGTGGTGGCGGAAAAAACAAAAATGGGCAATATCCCGGGATAGAAAAAAAG
>NC_069429.1:32148234-32184450 GCF_026875155.1 Cherax quadricarinatus
TTTCGGGGGATACAAAAGTGTCAAAACCCTCAAGCCCTCAGATATTAAACTTACAAATGAAATCTTCACCACACTATCACCTTGCAACTCGCCGCCAGCAGACTGATGAATCCTTTGAGGAATACCTTCAAGCACTGAAAATTTTAGGTAAGAACTGTCACTTCCAAGCAGTGACAGCTGCTCAGTATTGTGAAGAGTCCATCAGGGATGCTTTTATCAGTGGCCTGCAATCACCATAATAAGGCAGCGTTTTATTGTGAGAATAAAACTCTCGACTTAGCCACTGCCTTTGACCAGGCAAGAGCTCTAGATTCAGCCCAGAAGAATTCTGAAGTATACAGTACCACTCAGCCTTCTCGAGTGGTAAGTGCTGCAATTCCTGACCAAGACTCTTGCAATGAAGTTACTGTGGAACCTGCCACAGTGACAGCAGCGGCAGGTACAGTGTGTTCTTTGTGGTTTTTCAAGACATCCACGTCCAAAGTGTCTGCTCGTGAAGCAATGTGTCATAAATGCCAAACAAGAAAGGTCACTTTGCTAAAGTATGTCGTGCTAATGCATCAACAAGAGCTAGTGCCTCCACACATTCCAGTGATCATGCGACTCTAGCAACAGTGACTTCTGCGGCTACTCCAGATTCACTGTGAAAGTATTCATCAAAGGAACAGAAGTAGATGGTCTTATTGATAGTGGCAGCTCAGAGAGTTTCATCAACCTGGACTTAGTTAAACGTCACTCCTTGACTGTACATCACTCATCAGGTACTGTTTCCATGGCATCAACATCTCTCTCTATTCAGACCTTAGGGTTTTGTAAGGTAAATCTCAGAGCTAATGGAAAGGATTATCAATTGTACATTTAGCTATTCTGCCACAACTGTGCTCTGATGTTATCCTTGGTCAAGACTTTCAGAAGCTGCGTGGTAGTTGTTATCTTAACATATGGAGGTGAACTGCCTCCTCTTGTTGTCTGGGGACTTAGCACTTTAAGGGTAGACCCACCAAAGCTGTTTGCAAACTTTACCGCAGATTGCCATCCTATATCAGCTAAGTCACGCCACTATTCTTATGAAGATCGGATGTTCATTGAGAAAGAAACTCAGAGGCTGCTAAAGGGAGGGTATTATAGAACCGAGAAATTTCCCCCTTTGGCGTGCACAGGTTGTTGTTGTTAAGGATGATTATAGGAAACGGAGACTGGCTATCGATTACTCTGAGACAATCAACAAATTTACACTTCTTGATGGGTACCCTCTACCTCGAATTGATGATACAGTGAACAAAATTGTTCAGTACTATGTGTTTAGCACAATTGATCTACGGAGTGCCTATCATCAAGTCCCTATAAGGAATGAAGATAAACCATGCACAGCGTTTCAGGCTAGTGATGGCCTGTATCAGTTTACCAGAGTCCCTTTTGGAGTCACCAAGGAATCCAACGAATTATGGATTCACACTTTCAGGAACAGCAGTTCATGGGAACTTATGTGTATTTAGATAATGTTACAATTTGTGGCAAGACCCAGAAGGAACATGATGCAAACCTTGATAAGTTTTTGGAAGCTGCCAAGAAGAAAAATATTAGTTACAATGAGGAAAAGTGCACTTTTTCAACTAAAAGGCTTTGCATCCTTGGTTTTGTAATGGAAGGAGTTCAATATTCCCAGACCCTGAACGACTATGACCTCTACGGGAACTTCCAATGCCTCAAGACAAAAGGTCACTCCGAAGAACTCTTGGTCTCTTTGCTTATTACTCATAATGGATCTACAACTATTCAAGTAAAGTCCGCCCATTGAGTGCTACTACATTTCCTTTGACAAAGGAAGCAGAAGAGCCGCTTTCCATACTCTTAAACAGGACATTGAAAACTCAGTAGCTCAAGCCATTAATGAGTCCCTACCATTCGAAGTGGAACGGATGCATCTGACATTGCCATTGCTGCAGTCTTATCTCAGGCAGGACGGCCAGTAGCCTTCTTTTCGAGAACTTTTCAGGGATAGAGAAGTGTTACACTGCTGTAGAAAGGAAGCCCAGGCCATAATAGAAGCAGTTCGCCACTGGAGGCATTATTTAACTGGTAGACATTTCACCATAAGGACTGACCAAAGGTCCGTGACGTATTTTGTTCGACAAGAAGCACAAAAGTAGGAAAAGAATGACAATATATTACGCTGGAGATGGAAGTATCGTGTTACGAAATTTGATATTCTGTACCGACCAGGTCAAGAGAACATCTCACCTGATGCATTCTCTAGTCCCACTGTGGATGCAGCATGTCATGATTTGCAATCACTCTCAGCTCTCCACAAGGCTTTGTATCACCCAGGAGTTACACGCCTGTACCATTTTGTCAAATCAAAGAACATGCCCTACTCAGTGGAAGATGTGCGACAAGTGATCAGAGCATGCAGAGTATGTGCAGAGTGCAAGCCAAACTTTCATCAGCCAGAGAAGACTCATCTCATAAAATCCACCCAGCCTTTCGAGAGACTGAATATAGATTTCAAAGGACCTCTGCCAAGCATAAATCAGAATAGATATTTCCTTAACATAGTAGATGAATATTCAAGGTTTTCCTTTGTGTTTCCCTGTGCAAATATGACTGCTTCAACTGTTATTAGTTGTCTTTCACAGTTGTTCTCTATTTTTGGTATGCCAGCTTATATCCATTCAGACAGGGGATCCTCGTTCATGTTAGAAAACATCTTATCTCCCTGATCCACCCCGACAACTAACTACATGATAACCACCTGGTGGTTCACAATTACACTCACCCACTGACTATAAACCCAGAAATACTGATCTTAATCTTAAAATAATAAATCCTAACTAGTCTTAAGTTTGCCTATGATACTCCAGTATAGACACTTTGTATTGTGCCAAAACAAAAGCATTCACATTGCTAAACTCACAAATTATGATGTAGTCACTTAGCCTTAATACCATAATCTGTAAGGATTTAATGTTAAGAATTAATCTAAGTCTGCCCGAAATGCCTAGCCATGCTAGGTGTCCTAGTGGCCCCATGTGTAATTAGTATTTTATAACATGTAAACGACACAATACCCAAAACCGGTAAACCCCGCATTGTAACCCTTATAGAGAATAAACTTGAATTGAATTGAATTCAATTGTCTATATATCTATACACTATTTGTATCTCTGTCTCTCACATGTACTCATAAATACAGTTATTATATATAATGTAAATTACCTAGGATAACCCAAAAATCCCAGGCCAAGTGCTATACAGTTTACCTGGAGTTTACCTGGAGAGAGTTCCGGGGGTCAACGCCCCCGCGGCCCGGTCTGTGACCAGGCCTCCGGGTGGATCAGAGCCTGATCAACCAGGCTGTTGCTGCTGGCTGCACGCAAACCAACGTACGAGCCACAGCCCGGCTGATCAGGAACTGACTTTAGGTGCTTGTCCAGTGCCAGCTTGAAGACTGCCAGGGGTCTGTTGGTAATCGCCCTTATGTGTGCTGGGAGGCAGTTGAACAGTCTCGGGCCCCTGACACTTATTGTATGGTCTCTTAACGTGCTAGTGACACCCCTGCTTTTCATTGGGGGGATGGTGCATCGTCTGCCAAGTCTTTTGCTTTCGTAGTGAGTGATTTTCGTGTGCAAGTTCGGTACTAGTCCCTCTAGGATTTTCCAGGTGTATATAATCATGTATCTCTCCCTCCTGCTTTTCCAGGGAATACAGGTTTAGGAACCTCAAGCGCTCCCAGTAATTGAGGTGTTTTATCTCCGTTATGCGCGCTGTGAAATTTCTCTGTACATTTTCTAGGTCGGCAATTTCACCTGCCTTGCAAGGTGCTGTTCATGTGCAGCAATATTCCAGCCTAGATACAACAAGTGACCTGAAGAGTGTCATCATGGGCTTGGCCTCCCTAGTTTTGAAGGTTCTCATTATCCATCCTGTCATTTTTCTAGCAGATGCAATTGATACAATGTTATGGTCCTTGAAGGTGAGATCCTCCGACATGATCACTCCCAGGTCTTTGACGTTGGTGTTTCGCTCTATTTGTGGCCAGAATTTGTTTTGTACTCTGATGAAGATTTAATTTCCTCATGTTTACCATATCTGAGTAATTGAAATTTCTCATCGTTGAACTTCATATTGTTTTCTGCAGCCCACTGAAAGATTTGGTTGATGTCCGCCTGGAGCCTTGCAGTGTCTGCAATGGAAGACACTGTCATGCAGATTCGGGTGTCATCTGCAAAGGAAGACACGGTGCTGTGGCTGACATCCTTGTCTATGTCAGATATGAGGATGAGGAACAAAATGGGAGCGAGTACTGTGCCTTGTGGAACAGAGCTTTTCACCGTAGCTGCCTCGGACTTTACTCTGTTGACGACTACTCTCTGTGTTCTGTTAGTGAGGAAATTATAGATCCATCGACCGACTTTTCCTGTTATTCCTTTAGCACGCATTTTGTGCGCTATTACGCCATGGTCACACTTGCCCAAGGCTTTTGCAAAGTCTGTATATATTACATCTGCATTCTTTTTGTCTTCTAGTGCATTTAGGACCTTGTCGTAGTGATCCAATAGTTGAGACAGACAGGAGCAACCTGTTCTAAACCCATGTTGCCCTGGGTTGTGTAACTGATGGGGTTTCTAGATGGGTGGTGATCTTGCTTCTTAGGACCCTTTCAAAGATTTTTATGATATGGGATGTTAGTGCTAAATTTGGGCTGTAGTTTCTTTGCTGTTGCTTTACTGCCCTTTTGTGGAGTGGGGCTATGTCTGTTGTTTTTAGTAACTGTGGGACGACCCCCGTGTCCATATAAGACATAAATAAACATGACGCAAACAATAGCATTGTCACTTGCTCAGCAATCAGGGAGCAGCACATACACCACAAACCAACAGGTTTACTAGCTGTTCCCGCAGATGGAAAGAGAGACACACAGGCAGACAGAAAGACAGATAAGCAGAACTAGACAGACAGAATAAGCATAGCTAGGCAGACAGATAGATGTAGAGGTGCCATCCGACTTACGACCAAGCTTGGTTCCGACCAACCGGTCGTAAGTCAAAATGGACGTAAGTCGAACCTTTGAAAATTGCCCGACATACTGGGTAGGGCATAATGTCAAACCTTACAGTACTATGTAGGTATTTTTATATAGATAAACTACCTACATAGTACTGTAATGTAATGTGCAATCATTATTTCATTCTTTTTACCATAATTTACTTCTACTGATATATTTTATGTACTGTATAATATGTATACATGGTAGTGAACTGTACTGTAAATTTTACATCGCATACAATATCATATGTTACTATTATCTTTATGTATTGTCGACACAGTGGAATGGGAGAATACCACTGGTAGTGTCATCCTGCCAGAATGTTGTGTAACCTATACCCTAAGTAAAGAGAAACAACTCTGGAACATGTGTAATACATATCTGGCTGGCCGGCTGGCTGGCAGGGTGGGTGGGTGGTTTGCTGACTGGCTGACTGAATGTGGCTGTCTCTCTATCTGTATCTATATCTCACTCTCTCACTCTCTCTCTCTTCTCTCTCTCTCTCTCTCTCTCTCTCTCTCTCTCTCTCACACACACACAGGTACACACAAGTTAAAGTTATCATACATAGTATAAATTACCTAGGATAACTTAAAAAATCCAGACAGTGCTACACAGTGGATCTCCACAGTGGGTCTTAAACGGTCCAAACGTATATACGTTCACTCGCACAGCGCCCTGAATATTTTGAAAAAAAAAAATTATATAGAAAAGAAGAGCACATTTTTTTTAAGTATTATAGAATAAAAAAAATTTTTAGGGTCAGTACTTACCGAATTATGAGGCCAAGAAGTTGGCACTGGATGCTCATGTGACAGCAACATGGAGTCCTGGATGCTCATATGACAGCAACATGGAGTCCTGGATGCTCATGTGGTGGCAACATGGAGTCCTGGATGCTCATGTGACAGCAACATGGAGTCCTGGATGCTCATGTGACAGCAACATGGAGTCCTGGATGCTCATATGACAGCAACATGGAGTCCTGGATGCTCATGTGGTGGCAACATGGAGTCCTGGATGCTCATGTGACAGCAACATGGAGTCCTGGATGCTCATGTGACAGCAACATGGAGTCCTGGATGCTCATGTGACAGCAACATGGAGTCCTGGATGCTCATTAACAGCAACATGGAGTCCGGATGCTCATGTACAGCACATGGAGTCCTGGATGCTCAGTGACAGCAACATGGAGTCCTGGATGCTCATGTGGCGGCAACATGGAGTCCTGGATGCTCATGTGGCGGCAACATGGAGTCCTGGATGCTCATGTGACAGCAACATGGAGTCCTGGATGCTCATGTGACAGCAACATGGAGTCCTGGATGCTCATGTGGCGGCAACATGGAGTCCTGGATGCTCATGTGGCGGCAACATGGAGTCCTGGATGCTCATATGACAGCAACATGGAGTCCTGGATGCTCATATGACAGCAACATGGAGTCCTGGATGCTCATATGACAGCAACATGGAGTCCTGGATGCTCATGTGGCGGCAACATGGAGTCCTGGATGCTCATATGACAGCAACATGGAGTCCTGGATGCTCATATGACAGCAACATGGAGTCCTGGATGCTCATATGACAGCAACATGGAGTCCTGGATGCTCATGTGGCGGCAACATGGAGTCCTGGATGCTCATGTGGCGGCAACATGGAGTCCTGGATGCTCATGTGACAGCAACATGGAGTCCTGGATGCTCATGTTGCGGCAACATGGAGTCCTGGATGCTCATGTGGTGGCAACATGGAGTCCTGGATGCTCATGTGGCGGCAACATGGAGTCCTGGATGCTCATGTGACAGCAACATGGAGTCCTGGATGCTCATATGGCGGCAACATGGAGTCCTGGATGCTCATGTGACAGCAACATGGAGTCCTGGATGCTCATGTGACAGCAACATGGAGTCCTGGATGCTCATGTGACAGCAACATGGAGTCCTGGGTGCCATGTACAGCAACAATGGAGTCCTGGATGCTCATGTGGCGGCAACATGGAGTCCTGGATGCTCATGTGGCGGCAACATGGAGTCCTGGATGCTCATGTGACAGCAACATAGAGTCCTGGATGCTGATGTGGCGGCAACATGGAGTCCTGGATGCTCATGTGACAGCAACATGGAGTCCTGGATGCTCATGTGACAGCAACATGGAGTCCTGGATGCTCATATGGCGGCAACATGGAGTCCTGGATGCTCATGTGACAGCAACATGGAGTCCTGGATGCTCATGTGACAGCAACATGGAGTCCTGGATGCTCATGTGGTGGCAACTGGATCCCCCATTGGCGCAACAGGAGTCCTGGATGCTCATGTGACAGCAACATGGAGTCCTGGATGCTCATATGGCGGCAACATGGAGTCCTGGATGCTCATGTGACAGCAACATGGAGTCCTGGATGCTCATGTGACAGCAACAAAGGAGTCCTGGATGCTCATGTGACAGCAAACATGGGTCCTGGATGCTCATGTGACAGCAACATGGAGTCCTGGATGCTCATGTGGCGGCAACATGGAGTCCTGGATGCTCATGTGGCGGCAACATGGAGTCCTGGATGCTCATGTGACAGCAACATGGAGTCCTGGATGCTCATGTGACAGCAACATGGAGTCCTGGATGCTCATGTGGCGGCAACATGGAGTCCTGGATGCTCATGTGGCGGCAACATGGAGTCCTGGATGCCATATTTACAGCAAAATGGAGTCCTGGATGCTCATATGACAGCAACATGGAGTCCTGGATGCTCATATGGACAGCAACATGGAGTCCTGGATGCTCATGTGCGGCAACATGGAGTCCTGGATGCTCATATGACAGCAACATGGAGTCCTGGATCTCATATGACAGAAACAGGGAAAGTCCTGGTCCCTATAGCCCGCAACATGGAGCCCGGGGATGCTCATGTGGCGGCAAATGATTTCCGGGAAATGCTCTTTTGTGGCGGAAAATGGAGCCCTGGATCCCTCATGTGACGGCAAACATGGAGTCCTGGTTGCTCATTTTGGGGCCCAAAAGGGGAGTCCTGGATGCTCATGTTGGGGGAAAAACATGGAGTCCGGGATGCTTCATGGGGCGGAAAATGGAGCCCTTTGGATGCTCATGTGACAGAAAACAGGGGAGCCCGGAGCTCATATGGCGGCCCAACATGGAGCCCTGGATGCTTTTTGGGGACGGGCAACATGGAGTCCGGGATGCTAAAGTGACAGCAACATGGGCCCTGGATGCTCATGGGGACAGAAAACCGGGGTTTTCCTGGATCCCCATGTGACAGAAAAATGGGTCCTGGATGCTCATGGGGCCGGCAACATGGAGTCCTGGATGTTTCATGTGGGGGGCAAAAAATGGAGTCCTGGATGCTCATGTACAGCAACATAGAGTCCTGGGGGGCCTGATGTGGCGGAAAACAGGGAGCCCTGGAGGGGCTCTTTTGTAAAAGGGCAACATGGCCCGTCCGGATGCCATGGACGAAAACATGGAGTCCGGGGTTTTGCTAAATTTTTTTGGGGGGGGGGGGGGGGGGGGGCCCAAAAGGGGAGCCCTGGATGTCATGTGACACCCAACATGGAGCCCGGGGTTTGCTCATGGGGCAGAAATGGAGTCCTGGATGCTATGGGGTTTGGCAACAGGGGAGCCCCGGATCTATGTGGCGGCAACATGGAGTTTTGGATGCTCATGTAAACAGCAAATGGGTCCGGATGTCTTTATGGGGCAACATGGAGCCCTGGATGCTCATTTTGACAGCAACATGGAGCCCTTGGTTGCTTTTGGGGACAGCAAAAGGGAAATTTCCTGGATGTTTCCATGTGACAGCAACATGGAGTCCGGGAAAGGGCCCTCATGGGGACAGAAACATGGAGTCCGGGATGCCCCCATGTGGCCGGAAAACTTTGGAGTCCGGGAAAATGCTCATGTGGCGGCAACATGGATTTTTTTATTATTATTAAAATTGGGCGGTTTATTTCCCCGGCCCGGGCCTGCCCAAGGGGTTTGGCCCCGGGGGCCTTGGGAAAAAGTTGGGGCCCGGGGCCGGGGCCCCTCTTTAGGGGTTTTTGGGAGACCTAATTCTCCCATGGGAGGGGGCCCAAAAAGTACCTCCTCATTTTTGGGGGCCCAATTTTCCCCGGGCCAGCCACAAGCTGGGGGCCCTCTTGGTCTGCCTTCCCCGCCCAAGGGGGCTAAGGGGAAGGACAGTCTTATGAGCAAAAGGCTGGGAAACTCAGGACCTCCCCTACCCTAGAAGGGTTATGCATTGGTTGTCGATCGGCCATGGGGGTCCTGCCGTTTCCCAAGAATTGTTGCCGATATACCTTTTTTTTCTATTTTTAGGGTTTTTTTTTATGAAATTTTTATGTTTTGATAATTCCCAATTTATATTTGTTTTTGGGTCATTTTTAAAACCCTTCTTTGTTTCTGACATATATAGTAGTTTTTTGTTTTTTTTAAAACCCAAATTTCTTTTTTCTGACACTAAAATTTTTATTTCTAAAAATTGTACTCCAATTGTCCCCAAACACCCATTAACTAAATGGCCCCTTTTAAAACCCTGCCTTGGCCCCCCAATTTCCCCCCTTTGTTTTGGAAAAAAAATGCCCTAGCATGTTTTTTTAATGTGGAAACATATTAAACAAAATAGGAGGGGGGAAAAGGGAAAGAAAATTTTTGGAGGAGGAAAAAATTTAATAATAAAATAATAATTTAATTTTTTTTTAATAAAAATTAATTAATAATTAAATAATAATTGATAATCCCTGGGTTTACCTTTTGGAGAGGTTTCGGGGGCCCCCCCAAACCCCCGCCCCCCCCCGGGCCCGGTCTGTAACCCGGGCCCTCCCTGGTGGCCCAGCGCCCTGATAAAACCAAAGGGCTTTGTGCTGGCTGACGCAAAAAAAAGTCCCCGGCCCCCAACAGCCCGGCTGTCGGGAATGATTTGGGGCCCCCTTGCCAGTTGCCACCCCTTGAAGGACTCCCCCCAGGGGTTGGTTGAAACCCCCATGGGGTCCCTGGGTGGAAAGGAACCCGGGTCTCAGGCCCCCTGGCCCCCCCTTCCTATTTTAGGGTTTCCCCCTTAAACCCCGTCCCCCTGGGGCCCCACCCCTGCTTTTCTTTGGGGGGTGGGTCCCCCCCATGGGCCCCCGGGCCTTTTCCCCCTTTGGGGTAGGATTTGTTTTTCGTGTGCAAGTTGGGTTTACTATTTCCCCCCTAGGATTTTTCCGGGTTTTAATAAAAAGTATCTCTCCCCCCTGCTTTTCCAGGGAATACGGGTTTTTGGGAAAACCTAAAGCGCTCCCAGAAATTTGAGGTGTTTTATCTCCGTTATGCGCCCCGGGAAAAGTTTCTTTTTAAAAAATTTTTTTTCTAGGGGGGCAATTTCCCCTCCCCTTTGGGAAAAAGGGGGCTGTTAGAGTGCAGCAATATTTCCCCCTAGATAGAACAAGTGCCCTTTAAAGATTTGCCCTTCAGGGGGTTTGGCCCTCCCTGTTTAAAGGTTTTCTCATTTCCACCCTTTTTTTTTTCTGGGCAGATGCAAATTTGATCCCAATTGTTAGGGTCCTTAAAGGTGAGATCCCCCGACAAAATTCACCCCAAGGTCTTTGAGTTGGTTTTTCGCTCTTTTTTGCCCCCAAAGAATTTTTTTTTTGAAATTGATGAAGATTTTATTTCTCATGTTTCCCAAATTTTTCCTGATTTAATTAAAATTTTCATCGTTGAATTTCCCATATTGTTTTCTGAAGCCCACGGGGAAAGATTTGGTTGATGTCCGCCTGGAGCCCTTTCAGTGTCTGCAATTTGGGAAAAACTGTCATGCAGATTCGGGTGTCATCTGCAAAGGAAGACACGGTTTCGTGGCTGAAATCCCTTTCCTATGTCGGTTTTGAGGATGGGAACAAAATGGGGGGCTGTACTGTGCTTGTGGAACAGAGCTTTTTTACCGTAGCTGCCCGGACTTTTTCTCTGTTTGGGATACTTCTGTGTTCTGTTTTGTGAGGAAATTTTAGATCCATCGACCGATTTTCCTGTTATTCCTTTTAGCGCGCATTTTTTGCGTTTACGCCTTTGGGCAAAAACTTGTCAAAAAATTTTGCAAAGTCTTTTATAAAAATTTTCATCTGCATTCTTTTTGTTTCTAGTGCATTTAGGCCTTGTGTAGTGATCCAGTAGTTTAGGGCAGACAGGAGCGACCTGTTCTTTAAACCCCTGTTGGGCCCCGGGGTTTTTGTAACTGATGGGTTTCTAGATGGGTTGGGGGATCTTGTTTTAGGACCCTTTCAAAGATTTTTTTTTGATTGGGTGTTAGTTTCTATTGGGGCTGTTTGTTTTTTGCTGTTGCTTTACTTTTCCCCCTTTTGGAGTTGGGGGTTTGGGCTTTTGTTTTTGTAAATGAGGGGGACCCCCCTGTCCATGCCCCTTTTCCCTAGGATTGGGGGAAAAGGGTGTGATAGGGGGGTTCTTTCCCGTTCTTGATGAACACAGAGTTCCCTGAGTTTGGGCCCCGGGGCCCGAGGCATGGGGGATGTCATTTATCGGGCCCGTTCGAAGCATTTTTGGGGTCGGATAAAATGGATAGGCTTGTGTTAATCAAATTTTTTTGGCCCCTATAAAAAAATTCATTTTGATCTTTGAATCTCAGTCTGGTTTGCGGCTTGCTAAAAACTGAGGGCATATTGGGACTTGAGTTTTTTCACTCATTTTCCCTTTCTGTTTATCTGTGTAGGAACATCTTGTTTAAGTGGGGCCCAATACTGGGGAGTTGTTCTCGATTTTTATTTTTGGCATAGGAGAAGAAATACTTTGGGTTTCTTTTTGATTTCATTTATGGCTTTTGTTCTTTTTCCCGATTCCTGATCCTAAAGGGGGTTTTTTTTAAACTTAAGTTCGATGTTTTAAAATTTTTAGACCAGTGTCTCCCTGGGCATTTAAAATTATTGACCTTTTTGCCCCTCTGTTATTCTTTTTTCCCTCGCCTGGTTTAAAGGGGGCGCCCTGTCCTTTTATTTTACATCTACTCTCCTTTTTCTTGAGGAATAAGCCTTGTGCATCATGGGTTTCCCCCGAGTTTAATTGTTCTGATAATTTTGGGGCTGTGTTGCTTAGTATATTTCCAGTTTAGGGTTTAGGATTGGGTTTTTTACTTGGTCCACTTTTTTTTTTTGTTTTTGAAGTTGAATTTGGTGAAGCTCCTCGTGACTAGTCTCTTTTTGTGGGTCTGGGGCCCCAAGCATACTGTCTGAACCTCAATTATTTGTGTCTGAGTTTATTGTTTTTGATATGGTGACATTTTTATCAGATAAACATTGTTGTAAAAGTGGGGTTAGTGTTTCTCCAGTCTGTAGGCTCTTTTATTTGGGGTTTTAAATTGAATTTTGTGCGGGATTTAAAAAGCTCTTTGTGAGTGTGAGTTTTCATCAGGTGCCTCCTGTTTTATTACTGAAACAATATTTTTGCTTATTCCTCCATTTTAGGTGCCTTAAGTTGAAATCCCCAGGAGCAAGTGGGGTGCAGGAGCTGGAAGATTTTCCAAAGGGAAACACCGGAATTTCTGGGGTGTTGCATCCCCAGGCTTGTAGACTCCCCAATGCTAGGTTTTGGTTTCGACCTTTCTGCTAAAACTTTTTTCGTCATTTGAGGCATTAAGCGTTCTGTGAAAAATGACTTGCAATGTACAGGCCAACCCCCCCCCTTTTTCCTGTTCACTCTGTCACATCTGTATAGGTTGTAACCCGGGGATCCAAATTTTTTGTTTTCCAAATGTCCTTTATGTGGGTCTCGTGAAGCGGACATTGCCTTTGCCTCTGCAAGCGTCACGGATTTAAAGTATTTTGTTGTTTTTGCTGGCTTTAGCCTGTATTTTGCAAAAAAAAGAATGTTATCAGACTGGTGGTTTGTTTGGGATGGGGGGGGATTTTTTTTCCCGGCATTAGTATCTGTTTTGTTGGTTTGGGTGGAGGCCACGACTGTGGGTTCCCCCAGGAATGACTGGATTTGGGTGTACGATTTCTGCCATTTCCTGCCAGTTTTTTTTCCTTCCTGGCCTAAAAAAATCCTCCCCCTTTTGGAGGGGTGTGGTACCCGGGTTTTTCCCCATGGCCTGGTTTGTTTTGTATTTTTTTTCCCTTTAGAGGGTTTTGCCGGGCCCAATTTTAAAGGGTTTTTGCACGGTCTTTCCTGTATGAAGGGTCCCACATTTCAGGGTGAAAAAAAAGCTTACGGGAAGGGAGTTTGCATTTTCCGGGTTGTCTTAGGGGCCCTTGGCATTTTTAGGGTGGTCATTTTTTCCCTGTCCCACCCTTGTTTTTCCAGATTTCCCCCATGCCAGCGATCCCAAGTGCATAGTATGTGCACAGGCTTGGTTTCCGCTTGCCTTGGGTTTCTGTGACTGTTTTCCTGTTGGTGCATTTTTTCCACCCCCGCCCCCCGGGGTTTCTCCCCAGCACCAACCCCCAATTAACCCCAAACCCCCCGGGTTTTTTTTGGTTAAATTTTTCCTCACTTTTGCATTGTTGGGCCTCTTGTTGCTATTTCTGCCCGGGATTTTCAGGGGTTTTAATATTTTGGGTTTTATTTTACTTTGACCCCACTGGTTTTCCCCACTATGGCTTCCCGTCCCCCATGAAAGGGGCATTTATAAAGTTTTCCTTCCTGCCCTTGGGGTTTTCCCGTACCTTTGGAAAAAAATCTCCCCGCTTCACCATTACTGTCTTTCCCCGGGCCGTATCTCCCGCTTCACCATTTTGTCTTCCCCCGGACGCACTCCGCTTTACCATTACTGTCTCCCAGGACGGCCCCTATCAGCCCCACATTTATGAAATACCGGGGGCATCACCTCCCAGCCTTACAGTTTTTGACTAAAGGCCAGTATTTAAGGGGAGTACCCTTTAGCCCAAAATTTTTATTTCCCATCTGTTGTAGAAAGCTTCCAGGTTGTCTATGAAAGCAGCTTTGATGTTGTCCTCTTTTAAAACCTTGTTTTTTTTGTCCACAGATTTTCCCTCATTTGGGCATACCCAAAAACACTTCTCTGTTTTAATATTGCTTGTAGCTAGTTCTGGGATATCTGCACAAGGGCGTGACACCAATTTCCACAAAAATGACAATTTATCCATGTGGACCCCGTTTGTTTGACTGACCACAGACTACACACAGCTTTCATAATGATTTGAATGGTTGATTTACTGCATTCTACTAGCAACCTCTTGAATATTATATTAAAAACCCTTAAAATGAAGCTCTAGCTATTTGTATTTCTGTTTCTAACTCTTTTTGTATATTGGACAGCTTACCGTCACTTTTCCTGATTTTTAATGTTTGTGTTTATAAGGGGCGCCTACAACCCCATCCGTTTACAGTCTGCTTTATTGTCCAACGAAACTGTTTGAAACCAGTCCCGGGTTCGGACCAGTCAAGGGTTCGGACCAGTCAAGGGTTCGGACCAGTCGATCTGCTCTGATCAGTGGGTCACTTATTTAAAACATACTGGTCGGTGATTTGAGCTAACACATGAAGGATCTACTGGAAATTATCTACCCGAGTAATATGTGATTTGACTGATACAAAAGTATAACTTGCGTGTTGAAGAGCCGGTGATATCTGGCAGCTCCTACAATGACGAACGGTCGACCTCCTTGTTTATCAATTAATAGGTAATAATAATAATAGGTAATACTAAGTTGCCTTTCTAGGTGGTAGGTTGGTAGACAGCAACCGCCCATGGAGCTAATACCGTTCTGCCAAGTGAGTGTAAAACGAAAGCCTGTAATTATTTTACATGATGGTAGGATTGCTGGTGTCCATTTTTCTGTCTCTTAAGCATGCAAGGTTTCAGGTACGTCTTGCTACTTCTACTTACACTTAGGTCACACTACACATACATGTACAAGCATATATATACACACACCCCTCTGGGTTCTCTGCTATTTCCTTTCTAGTTCTTGTTCTTGTTTATTTCCTCTTATCTCCATGGGGAAGTGGAACAGAATTCTTCCTGCATAAGCCATGTGTGTTGTAAGAGGCGACTAAAATGCCAGGAACAAGAGGCTAGTAACCCCTTCTCCTGTATAAATTAATAAATTTGAAAAGAGAAACTTTTGTTTTTCTTTTTGGGCCACCCTGCCTTGGTGGGATACAGCCAGTTTGTTGAAAGAAGAAGAATAAGTTGCCTTGAAGCATGAAAAACAAAGTGACATGATAAGATAACATCTGGTAAGAGCTGATGTTTGATGAGCATACACAAGGGTGGGGGGAGGGTGCAGCAGATTAAAAAAAGATTAGATGACCATTCCTCTAGCTTTGTTTTTGCTGATACACAAACATTTCTGTCTGTCTATTTGCCTGTGTGTCAAGCTCCCTGTCTATCTGTCTATCCACCTAGCTCTCTGTCTCAGAGAGAGCCACGAGACTGCGTCATCACCTTTACTCATATCTTCAAGCAGAGTACAGCACTTTGTCTGGATTTTTTGGTTATCCTAGGTAATTTATACTATGTATACTTGTGTTTATGTGTATTTGTGAGACAGAGAGAGACAAAGACAGATTGAAAGAGATAGACAGAGACAGAGACAGATAGAGACAGAGACAGACACAGAGACAGAGACATAGGCAGATAGACAGAGACAAAGACAGAGACAGATAGAGACAGACAGAGATAGACAAAGACAGATCGATAGACCCCCTAAACTTGGGGTTAACATCACTTTCCTCTTAAAAGAGAAGTGTTAATACGACATTACATCAGTGAATCCATGGTGTTTGCTGCACTGTTTGCTCGAGCTGGTGCTCAATTTAACTGGTGCTCCCACAAGGTACTAAGTGGTCTCAGATTTTATTAATACTGCACACACCGAGTGTTAAGATCAATTCTATGCTGGCCAGGCATCTCAGGCCAATCGTGCCAAATTTGGAGGCAAGGCTCCAGGGGGACATCAACCAAATCTTTCAGTGGGCTGCAGAAAACAATATGAAGTTCAACGATGAGAAATTTCAATTACTCAGATATGGTAAACATGAGGAAATTAAATCTTCATCAGAGTACAAAACAAATTCTGGCCACAAAATAGAGCGAAACACCAACGTCAAAGACCTGGGAGTGATTATGTCGGAGGATCTCACCTTCAAGGACCATAACATTGTATCAATCGCATCTGCTAGAAAAATGACAGGATGGATAATGAGAACCTTCAAAACTAGGGAGGCCAAGCCCATGATGACACTCTTCAGGTCACTTGTTCTATCTAGGCTGGATATTTTGCACATAAAAAGCACCTTCAAGGCAGGTGAAATTGCGACCTAGAAAATGTACAGGAACTTTATGGCACACTTTAACGAGATAAAACCCTCAATTACGGGGAGCGCTTGAGGTTCCAAAACCCTGTATTCCCGGGAAATGAGGGGAAAGGATAATGATTATATACACCGGGAAAAAAATCCTAGAGGGACTAGTACCGAACTTGCCACAAAAATTTCACTCACTACGAAAGAAAAAGATTTGGCAGATGATGCACCATCCCCCCAATGAAAAGCAGGGGTGTCACTAGCACGTAAGAGCCCATACAAAGTGTCAGGGGCCCCGGACTGTTCAATGCCTCCCCGCACATAAGGGGGGTTACCAACAGACCCCTGGCGTCTTCAAGCTGGCATGGCAAGCACCTAAAATCAGTTTGATCAGGGGTGTGGCTCGTAGTTGGTTTGCGTGCAGCCAGCAGCAAAGCCTGTTGATAGGGTTGTCCCCCAGGAGGTCGGTCCTGACCGGGGGGCGGGGGCGTTGACCCCCCCCCCGGAACTCTTCCCGGTAAAATCCCGGTATCATTTTGGGGGAACGAGTTGTATATATAGTTTGGGACCTTTAGGGGGTTAATTAATTTAAAAATAATAATAATAATAATAATAATAATAATAAAAAAATAATAAAAATAATAATTATTATTATTACAATAATTGTTTGTGCTAATTTAATAATATTTTATTAAACTATAATAATCGTGTCACTAATTTTCTTACCTTAAATATCTGTAGTTTATTTTAGATTTAGAGGCGAGTAAACAAGATTAATGAATAAACGGGGAGAGAGAATGGAATGTGAAAGGGTTTTCGAGTTATGAAAAAAAAACGTTGTTGTTGTTTCGGCCCGGCTGAAAGGCTTTTGTTCTTCTATCAAACCCACCAGAAAAAGCATCTCTATTCGTTAATTTTTTGTTTATATGTTTTGGATGTTTTTATATAAATTTTTAAAAAAAAAAAACATAGAGGATTAAGATTATTATTATTATTATCAAAAAAGAAGCACCCAAACCCCAAGGGTATCAGCACTGCAGGCAGGAAGGAAGCAAGGGGGATCGTTGGTAAAAGGGAGATGGGTGAGAATAGGTTTCGGAGAACCCGTGGGGGCAGTGGGGTGGGGAAAGGGGAGAGGGCAGCAAGAGATTAGGTGGAAAGGGCTGAGGGGAGTGTGAAAGGATCATCATCAGAGTTTGTGGAGGAAATCAGTCATTGTCAAGAAGTCAAAGGAGAGTCGGATTTTAAAGGGGGGTCCCTTGGCAAGAAGGGGAAAGGGAAAGAGAGTAGTAGAGCGGAGAGAACGTTGGAGGTAAATTCTGCATGCTTGTTGATAGAGAAAGCAGTCAAACAGAATGTGGCTAATCGATACTGGAACTTGACACTTCTCACAGAGAGGAACAGGGTGCCTCTCCATGAAATACCCATGAGTAAGACGAGTGTGGCCAATGTGAAGGAGGGAGAGAGTAGTCTCCCAGCCTCGGCACTGATGACAAGAAGACGGCCAGTAACCTATGCTTGGTTTAATGGAATGAAGTTTGTTACCGAGTAGAGTTGACCAACGTTGTTGACAATGGGTGTGATGGTGGATAGCTATTACAGCAAAATAGTATGGAAATGGAACACCTCTATATGAAATTGGTAGGTCATGTACTGCTGACCACGCAGCAGTGTCTGCCTGTTCATTGCCCTGCATGTCAACATGACCAGGGACCCAACAAAAAACAATATCTTTATGCTTGGTAGAGATACGGGGTACCCAAAGTTGGATATGGAGAACTAGGGGGTGAGGTGAATCAAATTTCTGTATAGCCTACAGAGCACTAAGGGAGTCTGAAACAACCACAAATGATGACACAGGCATAGATGTGACATGAATAAGTGCTCCAAGAATGGCGTACAATTCAGCAGTAAAAATGCTAGCCGAAGATAGTAAATGCCCTCGCACGACGCTGTCCGGAAACAATGCTGCGAATCCGACACCGTCAGAAGACTTAGAGTCATCTGTGTACACTGCAATGACATGAGAATGAGTGCAGAAGTGGTCAAAAAAAAAAAAAAGAGAGTGGAAAGCCTCTGCAGGCAGTTGGGCTTTCGAGCAAGGGAGTGAGAAAGAACAGACCCGAACAGCTGGAACTTCCCAGGGGGGAAGGGAAAAGTGAGATGTTACATGGACATATAAAGGTGGTAAGTGAAGGTAAGACAAGAGCGAATGTAGGTGAAGAGAGAATGGATGGAACAGACAGTGGTGGCAAACAAATAAAGAATGTCTACTAATATCAGTGACCATTCTATAAATGGAAGGATTGCGGAGATCGTGAGAGAGCACATAGTAGCGATGGCAATGGGCATCATGGCGATCAGACAAGGATGGAACATTCGCTTCTGCATAGAAGCTCTCAACACGGGAAGAACGAAAAGCACCAAGGCACAAACGTAATCCTTGGTGATGGATGGGGTTAAGGCTAGAGAGAGTAGCAGGAGAGGCTGTGAATAGATCTGGTCCCCAAAAATCGAGTTTCGATAAAATGAGGGCTGAATGTAGGCGAAGGAGAGTTCGATGATCAGCTCCCCATAAAAGATGAGCAAGGGTCTTAAGAAGGTTCAGCCGGCTGTGATAAGTTGCCTTTAGAGAGGTAAATGTGGGGTTTCCAGGATAACTTACGGTCAAAGAGAAGGCCTAGAAACCTGATCGCATCATGTTCAGGAATACAGGAGCCATAGAGATACAAAGGATGATCAGAGATGACAGAGCATCTAGTGAAAGTAATTTGGTGAGTTTTGGTACTGGAAAATTTAAAACCATGCATGGTGGCCCATTTGGAAACACGGTCGACACATGCTGGAGAGAAACTGTAATGAGGTGACAGCGCCTGCAAAAGCAATAGCGAAGTCATCAACATAGAGTGTGCCCAAAATTTTTGGATGGAAAAAACAGGGGCCCAAAATTCATTTATAGCAAGGAGAAAAAGGTGTGCTCAGAACACATCACTGAGGGACACCTTCAGCTTGGACAAAGTCCGGGGAGAGCACATTATTGACTCAAACATGGAAATGTCCGTCAGTTAAAAATTTCTTAAGGAAAGATGATAGATTGCCTCGGATGTCTAAGGAGAGGGCTTGGGCAAAATATTATACCTCAAGTTGTGTCATATGCCTTCTCAGGTCAAAAAATATGGCATTAACTGAGTGGTTTTTTGCAAAGGCATTACGATAATTAATATCCAAGCGAGAAAGGGCAAATTGTAAACGCCCTTAAAAAACCCAAATTTTGCCAAGTGGAAGGACGTTGTTTTTTTTTAAATACCACATTAAAGTCTATTTTACCAAAATTCCTCCTTGTGTAGTGATACTGGTCCTTTTGGGAGCAGCGCGGAAATACTGAAAACCCCCCTCTGGGGGGCCCCTTAAAAACAACAAATTTGGTGGTGCTGGGCACCAAACATGTGTTGATTCCCCCACTTTATCCATTTACAGCGATGCAGATTACAGGGTGAGTTTAAATATGTGGCCGAGTTATAACTTTTCCTCTTGACAATGCAAGACATCACCATCCCGTAGAAGCCTTTATTGATGACTAGTCATTATATTTTGTTTTTGAGAAGTACAGAAATTCTATTTCAATAAAGCCTAAGAAAGGCCTTTTTTTCTATCACAACAATTTTTTTGAAATAGAACCCCTGGGCTACCTGGTGGTGACCCTTTCGCTAGACTACACACAACATGGACTTTTTACTGAAACCTGAGAGGCTAACTGTGACCCCAGTTTATAAACGGCTGCTCGGGAATGGAAGAAAATGGTTTAAGACTTTCGAAAATCTTGGGAGCCCTTTTCCTAAAGAAGACCCTAGATAAACTAAGTCTTCATAAATTTTTTGTGTACCAAGTATATGAGGCTATTTCTAGTGTAATCCTACAAAGACATAAAAAAACCCTCAATCTCATATTTTAAAACCCTAAAAATGAAATCTTTGCACGCTATCCCCTTTGCAACTCGCCGCCAGCAGATTGATGAGCCCCTTGGGAATACTTTCAAGCACGAAAATTTTAGGTAAGGACTGTCATTTTCCAAGCAGGACACTCTCAGTATTTTGAAGGTCCATCAGGGATGCTTTTATCAGGGGCCCTGCAATCCCCAATAAAAAGGCAGCGTTTTTGGAGAATAAAACTCTCGACTTAGCCACTGCCTTTGACCAGGCAAGAGCCTAGATTCGCCAGAAAAATTTCGAATATACAGCCCCTCACCTTTCGAGTGGTAAGTGCTGCAATTCCCGGGGACCAAGACTCTTGCAATGAATTACTGGGGAACCTGCCTCGTGACAGCACCCAGGTACGGTTGTTTTCTTTTGTGGTTTTTAAAAGACATCCACGTCCAAAGGTCCGCTCGTGAAGCAATGTGCCAAAACCCCACAAGAAAGGTCACTTTGAAAAAGTAGTCGGCAAATGCTCAAAAAAGGCAGTGCCCCCACACTTTCCCCAGTGATCATGCGACTCTACAACATGACTTCTGCGGCTATCCAAATTCATGAAAAGGGCAGTTGTAAAAGTATTCATAAAAGGGAAACAAATAGAGGGTCTTATGATAGGGACTCAGAGAGTTTCATAACCTTGCTTAGTTAAAGGGGCTTCCTTGACTCTACACATCATCAGTACCGTTTCCAGGCATCAACTTTCCTCTTTTAAAAACCTTAGGGTTTTGTAAGGTAATCTCAGAGTTAAGGGAAAGGAACAAGAGTCATTTGAAATTCTGCCACAACTGTGCTCTGATGTTACCCCTTTGGTCAGGACTTTCAGAAGCTGCAGGTAGTGTCACCTTAACATAGGGAGGGAACTCCTTCCCTTTTTGTCTGGGACTTAGCATTTTAAAGGGGTAACCCACCAAAGTTTTTTGAAAATCTTACCGCGGATTGCCACCCTTAATCGCTAATCACCCGCTTTCTTAGAGGATCGGATGTTCATTGAGAAAAAAACTCAGAGGCTGCTAAAGGGAGGGATTATAGAACCGAGTGATTCCCCTTGGCTGCACGGGTTGTTGTTGAAAGAGGTTAAGGAAACGGAGACGGCTATCGATTATTTGAGAAATAAACAAATTTTACACTTCTTGAGGGGTACCCCTACCTCAAATTGACGTACAGTAAAAAAATTTGCTCAGTACATGTTTTTACACAATTGATCTGCAGAGTGCCACCCAAAAAGTCCCTAAAAGGGAATAAGATCCTACACGGGTTTTTCGGGCTGTGATGGCCTGTATCAGTTTACCAGGCCCCCTTTTGGAGTCACCAATGGGGGCCTGCCCCCAACGAATTAGGGATTCACTCATTCGGGAAGAGCAACCTGGAACCTAGGGTATTTAGATAATTTTTACCATTTTGGCAAGACCCAGAGGAACAGATGAAAACCCTTGATAATTTTTTGGAACCCGCCAAGAAGAAAAATATCATTTACAATGAGGAAAAAGTCACTTTTTTAAACTAAAAGGTTTAGCATCCTTGGTTATGTATGGAAGGGGGTTTCAATTTCCCAGCCCCTGAACGACACGACCCTACGGGAATTCCAATGCCTCAAACAAAAAGTCCCCCGAAGAACTTTGGGGTCTCTTTGTTTATTACTCACAATGGATCTAAAACTATTCAAGTAAAGTCCCCCCATTGGGTGCTACCACATTTCCTGTAAAAAGGAAGCAAAGCCGTTTCCCATACTCTCAAACAGGCATTGAAACTCAGATTCAAGCCTTTGATGATCCCTACCATTCGAAGGGAAATGGATGCATCGACTTTGCCATTGCCAGCTTTCTCAGGCAGACGACCGTGCCTTCTTTTCGAGAACTTTTCAAGGATCAGAAAAATGTTTTGCTGCTGTAGAAAAGGGCCCGGCCCATCAAAAACAGTTGCCACGGGGGCATTTTTTAAAGGGTAAACTTTTCACCATGGACTGACCAAGGTCCGTGAGTAAATGTTCGACAAGACACAAAAGTAGGAAAAAGAATGACAAGAAATTACGCTGGGGGAGGGAACTATGTGTTTATAAATTTTGGAAATTCCCGACAATATGTAAAAAAAAGGACAAAATGAACAATGTGACATTTATTTGGCAACGTTTCGCTCTCCAGGACTTTATCAAGCCATTAAAAAATACAGACACAAGGGTAAAAAGGGCTCGATGGGTGAATACTAGTGAGGTACCAAATTTCATGTTCACTAGTGGTAGTAGTAGTAGAAAGATAGTAGTAGGGGTATGAAAAAAGTAATAAATAGGTAAGAAATTTAATTTCGACTGAGTAAAAGGATATAAAAGCTATTACTGGGTAAAAAAAAAATGGGTTTGGCAAATATAAACTAATGAGGGAGGGTTTTTTCAGTGTTCACTCTCTGTGCTTTGTGTAGTATAACGGGGAACTATGTAAAACCCCGCCATCACTAGTCTCTCCCGTTATACTACACAAAGCCAGAGAGGAAAAACTGAAACAACCCGCCCACCCGTTTATATTTGTCCAACCTATTTTTATGTTACCCAAAAAGCTTTTATTCCTTTACTCATTACGAATAATTGCTCTACCATATTGTATTACTTTTGTCATACCACTACTTCTATCTACCACTAGTGAACATCGAAAAATGGGGGACCCCACAATTCACCCCACTCGACCTTTATATACCCCCTGGTCCATGTATTTTTTGTAAGGGTTGATAAAGTCCCGGGAGCGAAACGTTGCCACAATAAATGCACATTATTGCACTTGTGTCCCTTTTACTTTAATATCGTGTTTTGATTTGATATTCTGTACCCCCGGTCAAGAGAAAACTCACCTATGCTTCCTTTGGTCCCATTGGAGCAGCATGTCATGATTTGCAATCCTCTCAGTCTCCCAAGGGTTTTGTCACCCGGATTACACCCTTACCATTTTGTCAAAACAAAGAACATGCCCCCCTCAGTGGAAGATGTCGACAAGTGATCAGAGCAGCAGAGTATGTGCAGGTGCAAGCCAAAACTTTCATCAGCCAGAGAAGACTCATCTCATAAAATCCCCCCGCCTTTCGAAAGTTGAATATAGATTTCAAAGGACCCTACCAACACAAATCAAATAGGATTTTTAACATAGTAAAAATATTTTAAGGGTTTCCCCTTTTTATTCCCCCGTGCAAAAATGGCTGCTTCAACTGTTATTATTGTCTTTCACATTGTTTTCTTTTTTTGGGATGCCCGCTATACCATTTAGACAGGGGATCCTCGTTCATGATAAAGAAATTCGGGTTTTTGGCTAGCAAAGGTTTGCCTGCGCAGAACAACAACTACAACCCCCAAGGCAATGGTCAAGTGGAGCGGGCAATGGTACATATGGAAGGGAGTTACAAGACTTAAAGTCGCGCAATCTACCCGTTCAACACTGGGAAAAGTCCTACCTGATGCTCTTTCCCCTTTTTAGACACTGCTGTGCAAGCTACTAAGCAAAACCCCCCATGAAAAACTCCTCAATATTCACGTCGTTCCCCTCGGGAGCCTCCGGCCCACTTGGTTTTGTCATCCTGGACCCTTCTCCTGAAAGTCACCGTAGATGAACGACGGTCCTTTAGTGGAAGAGGTGAGCTCCTGCAAGCTAATCCACATTTCCCCCACATTCGTACCAAAATGGTAAGAGACTACAGTATCAAAGACATTTGCCCCCCCTTAAATCCCCAAGTGTGGAATCTCAAGATCACCAAAAGATGTAAAGATGCTTCGTTTTCCCTGGAAAGCCCCTTTAGCACCCTATGGGGAAAAAGAGGATTCTCTCCAGCAGTTAATCAAAAACCCCCGGAAAAAACGAACCGGTGAAGAGGTCAAGGGTACGAAGGTCGGGAGTGTACGTCGCCCACCTAACGTTTGGGGGATTACTGCCTGAAAATTTTGAAGGGGGAGATTGTAGGATACTGGGCCTGTGGGGGGAGCAGCAGCAGGATAAACTCACCACCTCTAGGGGGCCCTAACAACAACAACTTTGGGGTGTTCATGGGGACGAACACTGGGGTGTGATTCTCCCTACTTTTCCATTTATCAGCGATCAGATTACATGGTGATTTTTTAAAAAATGTGGCCCTTTGTTATAACTTTTTCTTTCTATGCAAGACACACCATCCCTGTGAAGCCTTATTAGATGTACAGTCATTATATTTTTGTTTTGCGAATACAGAAGATTTTATGTTCAATAAAGCTAGAGATAAGGGCCTGTTTTCTATCAAACACTTTGCAAAATGCACTGCAAAGAGCGATGGGGTGATAGTGGGAGGCTTCATGTCCCCTATACCCAGTTTTCGGAAAGGAAACAATGGGATTCCCAAAACGTGGAAGAACTCCCTTTTGCCAAAAAAAGATTGAAAAAGGTGTAAAAGGGCTGCAAAGGGCGCGATGAAAAATTTTAACAAACGAATGGAATGTTCGGGGGCCCCTGTCCGATCGGCAAACTGAAAGTGTTGCCTCCCGTTTTTCCGAATGTAAAAAGGACATTATTCTGTCTTCTTGAAGAAGAAAAGTCCAAGGGTGCTATCTTCTTGGGAGACTTTTAGGAAAGAAACGGGGGGCAAATATGGGGCCCCAGAGAAATATGGGCCCAAAGATTGCATTTCATTGGAACATCTAAGGGTTTTCTATACAACACCGCAAACCTGCAGAACAGGAGCCAGGTCAGGAGAATATTTACCACTCAGTTTTCATACTTTTTTCCAGACTGCACTTATAGAGGAAGCAGAGGTGATGGTGAAGACACAATCTCGCCAGCAAGTGCGTTTAGCATCACAGATGACACGGCAAGTGATCGCACACTTCTGCTTGAAATCAAGAAGTTTCTCCGAGGTTCTATTGTACCAGTACCTGCCCCACACAGCGCGTTTCAAATGTACTGCACGAGCACAAGCAGAAGACCACCAAGGCACGCATTTCTGAAAATGCCTACCCAAAGTTTGGGGTATAGAATGAGAAGCTGCGGTTAAAATGGAGGACGAGAAGAGGTGTAAAAGTTCATCAATGGAGGACGAAGAAGGAACCTCTCTAAAAACAGTTAGATGTGAGTAAAGGTTCCAATTTGCCTGATCAAATTGCCAGCGTGGGTTATGAAGAGGTGGTAAATATGAAGGGGAAGTAAGAATGATTGGAAAATGATTGCTGTCATGTAAATCCGGGAGAACAGACCAGGTGAAGTCTAATGTGGTGGAGGAAGAGCAGACTGAGAGATCAATGCAAGAGAGAGTAAGAGTCCGAGGATCAAAGTGGGTGTGAGTACCTGTACTTAAAACATGGAGGGGGAGGGAAGCAAGAAAAGCCTCTGATTGAATGCCACGGGAATCACAGTGAGACCCCCCCAGAGGAAATGATGGGCATTAAAATCGCCAAGCAACAGAAGTGGTGGCGGTAATGACAAAACAAGAAAGGCAATATCCGGGATAGATAATGCTCGAGAAGGAGAGAGATACAAAGAACAGAGTGTATACCACCTATGCAATTGGATACGGGCTGCTCTGTAATGCAGCAAGGTACGAACAAATAGCTGATGGTATGGAATATCAGTGTGCAGAAAAAGGGCACTTTCATTAAAGGTCCCATCAGGAAAAGGATCTGAAGAATACAATAAATTATAGCCTGAGATGGGATAAATAACAGCAGAGTGTAATTTTGGTTCCTGTAAGCAAACACCAACAGGGGAAAACTGGGAGAGCAACATCTGAAGCTAACCCTGATTTCCCATGTATATTCCACTGTTAATAGGCCATGATTGGCAATGATAAAGATAATAGAAATCTGCAGGTAAGGGTACCTATTGATTAGAGGGGTTAGAAAAGTCCACATGCAGTGGCAACGGAAAACATTCAAGCAGCGAAGGAATGGTGCGCTGTGAAGAAAGAAGTTGTTCAGATGGAGAAGAGGAAAGAAAAGGAACAGAGGGGGATCAGTGTCCATTTATGGTTTGGTCTCTGCATATATTCAGAGATTGCTTCAAGTACATCGGAGTTCAGAGACGTCGTATGGGAGACAATATTGGAGATGGAAGGTTGAGGTGTTTGAGTAAAGATCAGAACTGTAATGGACTGTACCAAGGTAGGGGGGGCAAAAGGGTGGAGGGAACTGGAGAAGTGTGGTAGGGGACAGAAGAGGCAGAAACGTGGGAGGTGGAAGAAGAGGAAGAAACTTGGGAGGGGACAGGGGAGAAAAGCACAGTATGAGGAGGAGGATGAGCCTCCACACTTGTAACAGAGCCAGTGAAAGGGGAAGACC
The DNA here is from genome assembly GCF_026875155.1 of Cherax quadricarinatus. NCBI lineage: Eukaryota > Metazoa > Arthropoda > Malacostraca > Decapoda > Parastacidae > Cherax > Cherax quadricarinatus. The sequence continues at coordinate 32,174,789 of NC_069429.1, forward strand.
CAGGTAAAAGGACCTGGAAGGTAAAATGTGGAGGTGGATGAAGGAAGGAGGAGTTTAAGGAGATTTTTTGGACCTCTGAGAAGTAGAGGGACGATTGGGAGTTGTACGAGGTCTTGTTGATACCAGGGTTTGTGAGGGAGAACACAAAGAAGTGGGAACAGACTGAGGTGTTGAAGAAGGGACGTCTGAGCCCAGGACAGCAAAAGAATTAGATACATGAGTGACTGTGGGACTGGCAACCACAGAGGAGGCTGCAGAAGATGGGACCCCAGAAGTGGGGGGACGTTTTGAAACACAAGAATAAGAAACACAGGATAGTCTCCCTTGGAGGCAGAGATGAGAAACTGCCATAGCATAAGGGAGACCTTCTGCCTCTTTGAGGCAACGAATTTCCCACCATTTAAGTAGACCTGGCAATGGCGAGAGTACGAAGGGTGAGCCTCATGGCAATTAAGGCAAGAGGGAGGTCGACTGCAAGACGTGTTAGAATGGTCATCGGCACCACAGACTTGGCATTCGGCTATAGATCTGCAATATTTTGCTGGGTGGCCAAATCGCCAGCAATTTCTACACTGTTGCAGTGTAGGGATCACGTTTCTTACTTGTAACAGATGTCCTGCTACATAAACAGAGGATAGGAATTCACAGCTGTCAAAAGTTAAACGAGCCACATTGCAAGAGTATCATCTTCGCCCACAGGCAGGAAGAACATAACTGTTTACCTTGAGAATTGGGAGATCTTGAAATTCCAGCTGTTTGACAATGTCATTGCCACATGTCTGGAAATTATGTTGGACTATGGTATGGGGCAGAATGACAGTACCACTACAAGAATTGAGGGAATGATGTTTTTCGATAGTGATAGGAATAGTATCGATATGTGAAAGAAGAGAAAGATCATGAGCTTGAGTAACATTCTGGACTGGATGAGGCACATACCACTCTTAGGAGCATAAAAGGAAATATATCTACCATCATGGCGTAGGAGTGCTTTGTCAATACTATGGTTGGAAAGACAGGCAGTACAAGAAGTCGGTCTTAAAGTAAAGAATTTAGTCCGTTGCATTTTAGAATGGGAAGGTAACGAAGTAACATCATCAGGAGATCGTCGTTGCCCTTTAGAAGTGGGACCAGAGTTGGTCCTATGTGGGACCGGCTGGCAATTCAAAAACTGCCGCACCATAGAGGGAGAAGCCAGAAGCATAGTCAGAGAGCAGAGGTCAGACAAATAGAAGGAGTCAGTCGAAACCCCGGCACCTGAATCGGGTGATGAAACAGCACCAGCAAGAGGTACAGGGGCCTTAGGAGTGTCTGAAGAGTGGTCAAAAGATGAGGTGAGATCAGAACAGGGTGCGGTAACAATAAGGGGCCCGGGGGTGGAGTGGTCATGGATTGTTAACTCCATGGTTAGGTTACTTTCTTTTTGTTTTTAAGAAAAAAAAAAGAAGAAAAGAAAATAAAAATAAAAAAAAGAATAAAAAAAGGGGGGGACTGGGGAGGGACAGTTCCTAGGAGGAATGAAAGGGCCAGAAATCTTCCTCTGCACCAAAGAGGACCTCGGCACCACAAGTAGCGCAGATGCAGTGTGGAACCCATGCCATACCCTACCCTTCATGCCAGCCAGTAAACCAGCAATCCGGGATAGCAATCTCACATCTGCCGAGCTACTTCAGTGGACAAAAGAGAGGGTGGCCTGATATCCACCACAAAGCATACCTCCTTCAGCCACCACCCCAGGAATCTGAAAGGTGGCTTCCAGAGATACACCCGTCACCCGAAAGACACCCAAAGCCACCCTCCAGGATACCGGAGATGGATCGGGACATCCCCAGGCGATCCAGATTCCACAGTAAACTACGCCACCGCCAAGAACCTCAATGGAATGGGGTGGGCCCCGGCACCCTTTCCCTACCTAGGAACTAGTGCACCTGTGGGAAAAATCCCAAAGGCCAAAAAGAGGAAGGGCAAAAGGGAGGGGTGGGGAGGAGGAGGAGGAAAGGAAAATGGGGAGGATGGGATAGGGAAGGGGGGATTTGGGGGTAATTAGGTTCGGTCTGAGGAATGAGACTGACAGGTCTAATTCCTCAGACCAAGAGCCTCTTCACCACGCCAAGGAGCCCCCCTTGAAGAGTACAGACACACAGAGATACAGACAGACACAGATATACAGGCAGACAGATACAGACAGGTTTATGTACAACAGTGAAAACAAATAGAGAGTTCGAGAGTAAGAGCCTTTCTTGCCACAATCTCCAGTGCAAGATTCAGACTTCATCTTAGGGGCCATGGTGAAATTTATTGTCCAATTAGTACAGTTAATACAGTATGATGCTGCTGATAGGACAGGGTTACTCAAACTGATGCTGCCTACGTGACGCATTGCTGTCGCGAGTATTGTCAAATATTGTACAGTCGGCCGGGCCACCACTTGGAAAAGGCCCGGGCCGGGAGAATACCGGCGAATCTTTAATAATAATAATTGTACAGTGATATGCATCAGCTGGCCCAGCCCAGCTGCCAGATGCACGGTTGTAAGTCGAGTGGACGTATGTCGAGCAGGTCATTAAGTCCGATGATAGGTGTACAGAAAGACAGATAGATGTACAGATAGACAGACAGATAGATGTACAGATAGACAGACAGATAGAGAGACACACACAGACAGACAGATAGACAGACTGACAGACAGACATACAGAGACATGTTTGAGTGCAAGAGTAAAACATATGAAGGCAAGGTTCCACCCTCCTGCAAGGCACATTCTGACCCTTGTCATAACAACATGCTTCAAGGAGGTTCACACTCCAGTGTGTCTAAAGCATTGCTGGGAACTATAAATACTTTGTATATATTTTTAGACAATAGTAAATGACCAAGGCAGGTAAAAATGTTCACCTGTCAGTGTGATTGTTACTATTTGAGTACTATTTCAGTACATAATATTAGTGTCAGAACAAAAATTGGCTATGAAACCACAAGAACTATTATAAATTGTAATTATCAGAACATAAAAATTATATAAATTAAAATAAAAACGAGAAAAAAAGGAAAATTGGCAACACTTTTGCAAGTGGCAGGACTGGATGTTGACATCAGGTGAGCATCCAGAGCCAACTTCATGGTCTTATATCTTGGTAAGTGTAAAGTAAAAGGACACAAGTGCAACTAATGTGACGTTTTATTGTAGCAACGTCTCGCTCTCCAGGAGCTTTATCAAGCCATTACAAACAATACATGGACACAGAGGGTATATAAAGGCTCAGAGTGAGGTGCAATACTAGTGAGGTACCATATCGATGTTCACTAGTGGTAGTAGTAGTAGTAGTAGTAGTAGTAGTAGTAGTAGTAGTAGTAGTAGTAGTGGTAGTAGTAGTAGTAGTAGTAGTAGTAGTAGTGGTAGTAGTAGTAGTAGTAGTAGTAGTAGTGAGTAGTAGTAGTAGTAGTAGTAGTGGTAGTAGTAGTAGTAGTAGTAGTAGTAGTAGTGGTAGTGACAAAAATAATACAATATGGTAGAGCAATTAATTCGTACATGAGTAAAAGGATATAAAAGCTATTACTTGGGTAACATAAAAATAGGTTGGACAAATATAGACTGGAAAGAGGCAGGTAATTTCAGTATTCACTCTCTGTAATGTGCTTTGTGTAGTATAACAGGAGAGACTATGTGATGGCAGGGTTTACTGTTTTCAGGAGGATTCTTGCTAAGACTTCGGAGATGGTGAAGCTGCCGTTGTTTTGTTTAATTGTATTCGAAACAGCGATCAGTGCTGATTCAAGGCACTTGAATCAGCACTTGTGTCCTTTTACTTTACATATTGTCGGTAATTCTACCAACTTTATTACAATCTTGGTAAGTACTGGATCAAAATTATTTTTTTGGTCTTATCCCACACAAAAATACAGTCCCCCTCTTTAATTTTAAAAAAAAAACAATTTTTTTTTTTAAATATTTTCGGAGTGACAAGCAGGTGAAAGTAGCCTAGTTTGGACGTTTAACCCTTTCAGGTTCCACAGGCCCCCCAAACTTGTTTCAAGGTCCCCCAAATTTAAAAAAAAAAAATTATTTTTTTCTTATAAAAAATTTTTTTTTTTTTTTTTTTCTAAACATTAAAGGAAAAAAAAAAATTTTCCCCACAATACTTACCGAGATATGGGTGTAATTACAAAAAATGCCGGTATATGGTATCATCGCCGACGCGTCCCCCAGTATTATTTGTTTTTTTTTTTTGGGTACTATTTTCTAATATTTTTTAATTTTTTTTTTCAAAGTAATTTTTTTAGGGGCCTATGAGACTAATATTGGCAGTATTTTAAATTTTTTTCCTTTATTACTTACAAAAAACCCACAAACATTTTTTGTCCTTTTTTTTGTTTTAATTGTTGTTTTCACACCAAACAATATAAAAATTTGTTTATTATATTTTTTAATTTTTATATACACATAACATAAGGAATTTTCATAAAATTCTGCAGCCTGGGAAGTCTTTGAAAAATGGGGTCATACACAGTGGGGTTTTACACTCCCACACATAAAACATGGGTCATACACAGTGGTTTTAAAACTCTCACACATAAAAATGGGGTCATACCATGGGGTTTTACACTCCTCACCAAAAAAAAAATGTGTCATACCTTTGGTGGTTTTTTTACCTCCCCACAAAAAATGGGGTCGCACAGTGTGTTTTTTCACTCTCACACATAAAACATGGTGTCAGGGCAAGGGTGTTTTACCTCTCACACATAAAACATGGTGTTGCACATGGGTTTTACATTCCTCACACATAAAAATGGGGTTTTGCAAGTGTTTTTTACACTCCACACATAAAACTGGTGTCATACTGGTGTTTTTTCTTTCCCACACATAAAAAATGGTGTCATACACAGGGGGTTTTACACTTCACACATAAAACATGGTGTCATGCACAGTGGTGTTTTACACCTCAAATAAAACATGGTTCATGCAAGTGGGTTTTAATTCCTCACACATAAAACATGGTGTCATACACAGTGGGTTTTACCTCTCACACATAAAACATGGTCATCACAGTGGTGTTTTACACTCCACACAAAAAACATGGTGTCATGCACATGGGTTTTACATTCCTCAACATAAAAAAATGGGGTCTGCACAGTGGTGTTTTAACATTTTCCCCAACATAAAACATGGGTCATGCACATGGTGTTTTACATTCCTCACACATAAAACATGGGTCATGCACAGTGGTGTTTTACATTTCCCACACATAAAAATGGGGTCAACACATGGTGTTTTACCTCCTACACATAAAACATGTTTTCATACACAGTGGGTTTTACACTCCTCACACATAAAAATGGTGTCATAACAGGGGGTTTTAAAATCTCCCACAAAAACATGGTGTATACACAGTGGTGTTTTTCACTCTCACACAAAAAAACCCGGGGGTACAAAAACATTTGGGTTTTACACCCCTCCTCCACATAAAAAATGGTGTCCCCACACAGTGGTGTTTTACACTCTCACCATAAAAAATGGTTATACACGGGGTGTTTTACACTCCCCACACATAAAAAATGGTTCATGCACGGGTGTTTACACTCTCACACAAAAAACATGTGTCATACACATGGGTTTTACACTCCTCACCCAAAAAACATGGTGTCATACCACGGGTGTTTTTACACCTCACAATAAAACATGGTGTCATACCAGTGGTGTTTTACACTCTCACACATAAAACATGGTTCATACACATGGTTTTTTTACACTCTCACACATAAAACATGGGGCATACACAGTGGTGTTTTACAACCCAACATAAAAAATGGTTCAAACACAGGGTTTTTACACTCTACACATAAAACATGGTGTCATCACATGGTGTTTTAACTCTCACACATAAAACATGGTGTCATGCACATGGTTTTTTACACTCTCACACATAAAACATGGTGTCATGCACAGTGGTTTTACCTGGAGTTTCCCGGGAGAGTTTTTGGGGGGGGTCAACGCCCCCGCGGCCCGGTCTGAGACCGGGCCCTCCGGGTTTGGTCAAGCCGATCAACCGTGTTGCGCGGGTGACCAAACAACATACGAGCCACACCCGCTGACCGGAACGACTTTGGTCTTTTTCCATGCCAGCTTGAAGACTGCCAGGGGTCTGTTTGGGAAACCCCCTTTTTTGTGGGGAGGCAGTTGAACATCTCGGGGCCCCCGACCTTTTGTATGTCTCTAACGTGCTAGTGACACCCCTGCTTTTCATGGGGGGGTGGGTGCATCGTCTGCCCAAGCTTTTGCTTTCGTATGGGTGATTTCGTGTGCAAGTTCGGTATATCCCTTAGGATTTTCCAGGTGTAATAATCAGTATCTCTCCCTCCTCGTTCCAGGGAATCAGGGTTTTGGAACCCAAGCGCTCCCAAAATTTAGGTGTTTTTTTCTCCTTAGCGCGCCGTGAAAGTTCTCTGTACATTTTTTATCCGGCAATTTCACCTGCCTTAAAGGTCTGTTAGTGTGCAGCAAAATTTCCCGCCTAGATAGAACAAGGACCTGAAGAGTGCATCTGGGGTGGCCTCCCTAGTTTTGAAGGTTTTCATTATCCCTCCCGCATTTTCTAGCAGAGCGTTTATACTGTTATGGTCCTTTTAAGGGGAGATTCCGACATATCACTCCCCCGGGCTTTGACGTTGGTGTTTTGCTCTATTTTGTGGGCCGAAATTTTTTTTGTCTCGATGAAGATTTAATTTCCCATGTTTCCATATCTGAGTAATTGAAATTTTTCCCTTGAAATTTAATTGTTTTTCTGCAGCCCACTGAAAGATTTGGTTTATGTCTCCTGGGGCTTTTCGTGTCTGCAAGGAAGACACTGTCATCGATTGGGGTGTCATCTGCAAAGGAAGACAGGGTGCTTTTGCTGACACCTTGTCTATGGGGATATAAGGATGAGGAACAAGAGGGGGCGGTACTGTCCCTTGTGGAAACAGAGCTTTTCCCCCGTAGCTCCTGGGATTACCTGTTGACGACTACTCTCTGGTTCTGTTAGTGAGGAAATTATAACCATCGACCGACTTTCCTGTTTTTCCCTTTTGAGCTTTTGTGCGCTATTCGCCATGGTCACACTTGTCAAAGGCTTTTGCAAAGTCTGTATATTTTACATCTGCTTTCTTTTTGTCTTCTAGTGCATTTAGGCCTTGTCGTAGTGGTCCAATAGTTGAGACAGACAGGGCGACCCGTTCTAAACCCAGTTCCCCGGGTTGTGTAACTGGGGGTTTCTAAGCGGGTGATCTTGCTTCTTGGGCCCCTTTCAAAGTTTTTTTGATATGGGATGTTAGTGATTGGTCTGTATTTTTTGCTGTTGTTTTTACTGCCCCCTTTGTGGGTGGGGCTATGTCTGTTTTTTTTTAGTAACTGGGGGGCGCCCCCCGGTCCTGCTCCCTCTCCATGGAGGGAAAAAGGGCTCATGATGGGGGGTTTCTTGCAGTTTTGATGAACACAAGTTCCATGAGTCGGGGCCGGGGGGGCAGGGGGCAGGGCATGTCATTTATGCCTGTTCGAAGTTTTTTGGGCGTCGGAAAACATCGGATGGGGCTTGTGTTAATAAAAATTTTGGGGCTTTTCTCATAAAAAATTCTTTTGATCTTCGACTTCAGTTTGTTAGCGGCTTGCTAAAAACTGAGTCATATTGGGACTTGAAGCCTCCCTTTTCCTTTGTTGTTTCTGTGTAGACCCATCTTGTTTAAGTGGGGGCCCAATCGGAGTTGTTCTCGTTTTTGTTTGGCATAGGAGAAAAATATTTTGGGGTTTTCTTTCGATTTCTTTATGGCTTTTAGTTCTTCCCGCATTCCGACCCTAAAGGTTTTTTTAGCTTAAGTTCATGCTTGCTATTTCTCTGACCCTGTTCCCTACCATTTCAGATATATTGACCTCTTTTAGCCCTCTGTTATTCTTTTTTTCCCTCGCCTGTAAAGGGGGCGCCTGTCTTTTCAGTTTTACATCTACTCCTCCTTTTTTTTAGAGGAATAAGCCCTTTTGCATACATCGAGTGCACCGAGTTAAAACTGTTTAGGGATAATTGGGGTCTGTGTTTTCCCCTTTGTAAAAACTTCCCAGTTATATCGGTTAGACTTGGTTTACTTGGTCCCACTTTATGTTTTTGTTTTTGAATTTTTAATTTGGTGAATGCTCCCTCGTGACTAATCTCATTTTTGTCGGGCGGGGGTCCCGATACTGACTGAACCCAAAATTTTTTTTTTTGTGAGTAATTGTTTTTGATATGGTGATATTTCTTACAGATCATCATTGTTAGTGAAGATGAGGGCTAGTGTATTCTCCCCTCTAGTAGGCTCTATTATTTTTGGTTTAAAAATTTAATTTTGTGCAGAGATTTAAAAGCCGCGTGAGTGTGAGTTTTCATCAAGCTGCCCCCCTGGGGTTTTACTGCAACAAAATTTTTTTGCTATATTTTCCCCCATTTTAGGGGCCTTAAGTTGAAATCCCCCAGGAGCAAGATGTTGGGTCAGGACTGGGAAGGTTTTTCCCCGCCCCGGGGTCAATTTTTACAGCTGTTTTTGGAAAAAAAACTGGGGGTTTGCTCCGGAGGCTTGTAGACTACACAATGACTAGGTTTTGGTTCTCGACCTTTACTGCTAAAACTTCCATACATCATTTGAGGCATTTTGCAGTTCGGCAAACAAGGACTCGCAATGTACAGGGGCCCAACCCCCCCCTTTTTTCCTTTCACTCTGTCACTCTGTATAGGGTTTTAACATGGGGGTCCCTATTTCGTTGTCCAAGTGATCCTTTAGTGGGTTCCCGTGAAAGCCCCCAACATTGCCCTTCCCTTTCAAGCATCCACGGATGAAAGGTTTTTGTTGTTTTTCTGGCTTTAGACCCTGTTTTTTGCAAAGAGAATGTTATCGGACTGTGGTTTGTGGTACTGGGGGGGTGTTTTTTTCACTCTCACACATAAAACATGGTGTCAGCACAGTGGGGGTTTTTTCCTCCACCCTAAAACCTGGGGTTTATACACAGGGGTGTTTTTCCCTCACACATAAACATGGGTCATACACAGGGGGTTTACCTCTCCACAAAAACATGTGTCTTTTTTTTTCACAGTGGTGTTTTACATCTCACACATAAAAAAAGGGTTTTATACAAAGGGGTTTTTCACTCCACACATAAAACATGGTGTAGACAGTGGTGTTTTACACTCTCACACATAAAACATGGGTCATGCACGTGGGGTTTTTTCACCTCACACATAAAACTGGGTCATGCAAAGTGGGGTTTTTTCACTCTCACACATAAAACATGGGTCATACACAGTGGTGTTTTACACTCTCAACATAAAACATGGTGGCAACACAGTGGGTTTTTACACTCTCAACATAAAACATGGGTCAAGGCACAGTGGTGTTTTACATCTCACACATAAACATGGGGTCATCACAGTGGGTTTTACACTCCACACATAAAACATGGTGTCATCACAGTGTGTTTTTTACCTCTCACAATAAAACATGGTGTCATACAATGGTGTTTTACACTCTCACCTAAAAAATGGTGTCTCACTGGTGTTTTACACTCTCACACATAAAACATGGTGTCATGCACAGTGGTGTTTTACATCTCACACATAAACAGGGGGGGATCACAGTGGTGTTTTACATCTCACACATAAAAAATG
>NC_069429.1:32184950-32203801 GCF_026875155.1 Cherax quadricarinatus
CAAACCCCATTTTTTTATGGTGAGAGTGAAAAACCTTTTGTGAGACACCATGTTTTATGTGTGAGGAGTGTAAAACACCACTGTGTATGACACCATTTTTTATGTGTGAGTGTAAAACACCACTGTGTATGACACCATGTTTTATGTGTGAGAGTGTAAAACACCACTGTGTATGACACCATGTTTTTATGTGTGAGAGTGTAAAACACCACTGTGTATGACACCATGTTTTATGTGTGAGAGTGTAAAACACCACTGTCCCTGACACCATGTTTTATGTGTGAGAGTGTAAAACACCACTGTGTATGACACCCAGTTTTATTGTGAGAGTGTAAAACACCACTGTGTATGACACCATTTTTTATGTGTGAGGAGTGTAAAACACCATTGTGCATGAACCATGTTTTATGTGTGAGAGTGTAAAACACCACTGTGTATGACACCATGTTTTATGTGTGAGAGTAAAACACCACTGTGTATGACACCATGTTTTATGTGTGAGAGTGTAATACACCACTTGGCATGACACCATGTTTTATTGTTTGAATTTAAAACACCACTGTGCATGACACCATGTTTTATGTGTGAGAGTGTAAAACACCACTGTGTATGACACCATTTTTTTATGTGTGAGGAGTAAAAACACCACTGTGCATGACACCATGTTTTATGTGTGAGGAGTGTAAAACACCACTGTGCATGACACCATGTTTTATGTGCGAGGAGTGTAAAACACCACTGTGCATGACACCATGTTTTATGTGTGAGGAGTGTAAAACACCACTGTGCATGACACCATGTTTTATGTGTGAGAGTGTAAAACACCACTGTGCATGACACCATGTTTTATGTGTGAGGAGTGTAAAACACCACTGTGTATGACACCATGATTTATGTGTGAGGAGTTTTAAAACACACTGGTATGACACCATGTTTTATGTGTGAGAGTGTAAAACACCACTGTGTATGACACCATGTTTTATGTGTGAGAGTGTAAAACACCACTGTGCATGACACCATGTTTTATGTGTGAGAGTGTAAAACACCACTGTGCATGACACCATGTTTTATGTGTGAGGAGTGTAAAACACCACTGTGTATGACACCATGTTTTATGTGTGAGGAGTTTAAAACACCACTGTGTATGACACCATGTTTTATGTGTGAGAGTGTAAAACACCACTGTGTATGACACCATGTTTTATGTGTGAGAGTGTAAAACACCACTGTGTATGACACCATGTTTTATGTGTGAGAGTGTAAAACACCACTGTGCATGACACCATGTTTTATGTGTGAGAGTGTAAAACACCACTGTGTATGACACCATGTTTTATGTGTGAGGAGTGTAAAACACCACTGTGCATGACACCCATGTTTTATGTGTGAGAGTGTAAAACACCACTGTGTATGACACCATGTTTTATGTGTGAGAGTGAAAACACCACTGTGTATGACACCATGTTTTATGTGTGAGGAGTGTAAAACACCACTGTGATGACACCATGTTTATGTGTGAGAGTGTAAAACACACTGTGCTATGACACCATGTTTTATGTGTGAGGAGTGTAAAACACCACTGTGTATGACACCATGTTTTATGTGTGAGGAGTGTAAAACACCACTGTGTATGACACCATGTTTTATGTGTGAGAGTGTAAAACACCACTGTGTATGACACCATGTTTTTGTGTGAGAGTGTAAACACCACTGTGTATGACACCATGTTTTATGTGTGAGAGTGTAAAACACCACTGTGTATGACACCATGTTTTATGTGTGAGAGTGTAAAACACCACTGTGTATGACACCATGTTTTATGTGTGAGAGTGTAAAACACCACTGTGTATGACACCATGTTTTATGTGTGAGAGTGTAAAACACCACTGTGTATGACACCATGTTTTATGTGTGAGGAGTGTAAAACACCACTGTGTATGACACCATGTTTTATGTGTGAGAGTGTAAAACACCACTGTGTATGACACCATGTTTTATGTGTGAGAGTGTAAAACACCACTGTGCATGACACCATGTTTTATGTGGTGAGAGTGTAAAACACCACTGTGTATGACACCAGTTTTATGTGTGAGAGTGTAAAAACACCACTGTGTATGACACCATGTTTTATGTGTGAGGAGTGTAAAACACCACTGTGTATGACACCATGTTTTATGTGTGAGAGTGTAAAACACCACTGTGTATGACACCATGTTTTATGTGTGAGGAGTGTAAAACACCACTGTGTATGACACCATGTTTTATGTGTGAGGAGTGTAAAACACCACTGTGTATGACACCATGTTTTATGTGTGAGAGTGTAAAACACCACTGTGTATGACACCATGTTTTATGTGTGAGAGTGTAAAACACCACTGTGCATGACACCATGTTTTATGTGTGAGGAGTGTAAAACACCACTGTGTATGACACCATGTTTTATGTGTGAGAGTGTAAAACACCACTGTGTATGACACCATGTTTTATGTGTGAGAGTGTAAAACACCACTGTGTATGACACCATGTTTTATGTGTGAGGAGTGTAAAACACCACTGTGCATGACACCATGTTTCAAAGACTTCCACAGGCTGCAGAACTTATAGAAACATTCCCTGTGACTGTATATGAGTATATAAAATATAGAAAAATAGTAATAAACAATATTTCATATTGTTTATGTGTGAAAACAACAATTATAAACAATATAAGGACAACAGTGTTTGTGGAGTTATTGTATAGTAAATAAAGAGAAAAAATTATAAAATACTGCCAATATTAGTCTCATAGGCCATAAAACTTACTTTGAAAAAAAAATTAAAAAATATTAGAAAATAGTACCTAAAAAACAAAAACAAATAATACTGGGTGACGGCAGTCGGCGATGATACCATATACCGAGCATTTTGTGTCAACTTCACACCTCCATATCTCGGTAAGTATTGATGGTGAAAATTTTTTGTTTAGCCTATAATGTTTAGAAAAAAAAACTATATTTTCATAAGAAAATTTTTTTTTTTTTTTTAAATTTGGGGGACCTTGATAACAAGTCTCTGAGAGGGCCTGTGGAACCTGAAAGGGTTAAACTGTCCAAACATAGGTCTACTTTCACCTGCTTGGCACTCCGAATATATTGAAAATAAAAAATTGTTTTGTTTTTAAATTAAAGAGGGGTACATGTATTTTATGTGTGGTATAAGACCAAAAAAATAATTTTAGATCCAGTACTTACCAAGATTGTAATAAAGTTGGTAGAATTACCGACAATATGTAAAGTAAAAGGACACAAGTGCTTATTCAAGTGCTGTTTCGAATACAATTAAACAAAACAACGGCAGCTTCACCATCTCCGAAGTCTTAGCAAGAATCCTCCTGAAAACAGTAAACCCTGCCATCACATAGTCTCTCCTGTTATACTACACAAAGCACATTACAGAGAGTGAATACTGAAATTACCTGCCTCTTTCCAGTCTATATTTGTCCAACCTATTTTTATGTTACCCAAGTAATAGCTTTTATATCCTTTTACTCATGTACGAATTAATTGCTCTACCATATTGTATTATTTTTGTCACTACTACTACTACTACTACTACTACTACCACTAGTGAACATCGATATGGTACCTCACTAATATTGCACCTCACTCTGAGCCTTTATATACCCTCTGTGTCCATGTATTGTTTGTAATGGCTTGATAAAGCTCCTGGAGAGCGAAACGTTGCCACAATAAAACGTCACATTAGTTGCACTTGTGTCCTTTTACTTTACACTTACCAAGATATAAGACCATGAAGTTGGCTCTGGATGCTCACCTGATGTCAACATCCAGTCCTGCCACTTGCAAAAGTGTTGCCAATTTTCCTTTTTTTCTCGTTTTTATTTTAATTTATATAATTTTTATGTTCTGATAATTACAATTTATAATAGTTCTTGTGGTTTCATAGCCAATTTTTGTTCTGACACTAATATTATGTAGTACTGAAACAGTACTCAAATAGTAACAATCACACTGACAGGTGAACATTTTTACCTGCCTTGGTCATTTACTATTGTCTAAAAATATATACAAAGTATTTATAGTTCCCAGCAATGTTTTAGACACACTGGAGTGTGAACCTCCTTGAAGCATGTTGTTATGACAAGGGTCAGAATGTGCCTTGCAGGAGGGTGGAACCTTGCCTTCATATGTTTTACTCTTGCACACAAACATGTCTCTGTATGTCTGTCTGTCAGTCTGTCTATCTGTCTGTCTGTGTCTGTCTCTCTATCTGTCTATCTGTACATCTATCTGTCTTTCTGTACACCTATCATCGGACTTAATGACCTGCTCGACATACGTCCACTCGACTTACAACCGTGCGTCTGGCAGCTGGGCTGGGCCAGCTGATGCATATCACTGTACAATATTTGACAATACTCGCGACAGCAATGCGTCACGTAGGCAGCATCAGTTTGAGTAACCCTGTCCTATCAGCAGCATCATACTGTATTAACTGTACTAATTGGACAGTAAATTTCACCATGGCCCCTAAGATGAAGTCTGAATCTTGCACTGGAGATTGTGGCAAGAAAGGCTCTTACTCTCGAACTCTCTATTTGTTTTCACTGTTGTACATAAACCTGTCTGTATCTGTCTGCCTGTATATCTGTGTCTGTCTGTATCTCTGTGTGTCTGTACTCTTCAAGGGGGGCTCCTTGGCGTGGTGAAGAGGCTCTTGGTCTGAGGAATTAGACCTGTCGGTCTCATTCCTCAGACCGAACCTAATTACCCCCAAATCCCCCCTTCCCTATTCCATCCTCCCCATTTTCCTTTCCTCCTCCTCCTCCCCACCCCTCCCTTTTGCCCTTCCTCTTTTTGGCCTTTGGGATTTTTTCCCACAGGTGCACTAGTTCCTAGGTAGGGAAAGGGTGCCGGGGCCCACCCCATTCCATTGAGGTTCTTGGCGGTGGCGTAGTTTACTGTGGAATCTGGATCGCCTGGGATGTCCCGATCCCTCTCCGGTATCCCGGAGGGTGCTTTGGTGTCTTTCGGGTGACGGGTGTATCTCTGGAAGCCACCTTTCAGATTCCAGGGGTGGTGGCTGAAGGAGGTATGCTTTGTGGTGGATATCAGGCCACCCTCTCTTTTGTCCACCGAAGTAGCTCGGCAGATGTGAGGTTGCTATCCCGGATTGCTGGTTTACTGGCTGGCATGAAGGTAGGGTATGGCATGGGTTCCACACTGCATCTGCGCTACTTGTGGTGCCGAGGTTCTTTGGTGCAGAGGAAGATTTCTGGCCCTATCATTCCTCCTAGGAACTGTCCCTCCCCAGTCCCCCCCTTTTTTTATTCTTTTTTTTATTTTTATTTTCTTTTCTTCTTTTTTTTTTCTTAAAAACAAAAAGAAAGTAACCTAACCATGGAGTTAACAATCCATGACCACTCCACCCCCGGGCCCCTTATTGTTACCGTACCCTGTTCTGATCTCACCTCATCTTTTGACCACTCTTCAGACACTCCTAAGGCCCCTGTACCTCTTGCTGGTGCTGTTTCATCACCCGATTCAGGTGCCGGGGTTTCGACTGACTCCTTCTATTTGTCTGACCTCTGCTCTCTGACTATGCTTCTGGCTTCTCCCTCTATGGTGCGGCAATTTTTGAATTGCCAGCCGGTCCCACATAGTATCATGTGGGAGTTCGATACGTGGATTAGGTAAGAAATACTCACGTAGGCTGTTATTACGTATAATTGCAGTTATGTGGACAGAGCCCTTGCCAGCCGTACCTATCTCACTCGCTCCTCTCGTAATACTGACTGGCCGCCCACAGTACCCTATGTGAGGGGGCCTTTAATACTGCTGAGGTCAGCACAATATGAATTCAGATAGTGACTCAGGCAGAGACGGTTGGTCGTTGAGTCAACGGTACCTGGTTACTGGTAGCTGGTTACTACTACTGAGAGCTCGGCGACGCTAACGTATGTCGTCCCGACATACCACTAATACAAACTAGAGATGGCAGGTATACGGCTTGGGCTGATTCTATACAATGTCAAAGTACACAACAATTAAACATTATATATACATAAGTAGAACATTGAAATGAAAGCTTACGTAACTGAAACTGTAATGCAATACAAGGTATACTATAGTACAACTTAAAACTCAACAAATGAACAACAAACTCAACGTTGAGATTACAAGTGATAAAAATAAAAAAAAAATTTTTTTTGATCGATCGATCTGTATTCGTGTGATCTACGGATTCTGAGGAAGGAATATATACAAAGAAAGAGTGTTTAACAGAAAGACAGATTCGGTGCACGCAAATCTAGACTGTTAACTCTCAGAATGCGGAGAGAACATGAACACAAAAAAAAATTCTTGAATACTGATAAGTTGATACTGTAATTATTCATCTATACAGGTTATTTACATTTAACCCCAACTCTGCTAGGGTAAGATTGGCATATGCAGAATGGGTGTCATCTCTGGGAGGATCAAACTCTGTAGCATTGGCTAACTCATGCTGCATTTGAGGCAAATCTGAATTGGAAGTTACAAATGATACTTGAGGATTTCTCAATACCTGTCGTGTACGTAGGGAATAACGACATTCAGGTTGATCATCTGACTGAGTATCAGAGGAAGGGAGTACAGGATCAGGAGGATTGTCAGAGTCTGTCACATTAGTCTGGGTTGGAACATCATTATCATCACATACTAACTTCATATGATCCAAATGCGATTCTTTATACTGACCAGTACTAATCTCTCTAACCTTATATTATTACCAGTGATATGTTCAACTACTCGATAAGGACCAACAAACTTTTGATCAAGTTTTGGCATTGCAGACGTTTTTTTAAAGTTAATCAGCATAACTCTCGAACCTACTTGGGGGGGGTGGTTTGCCGAGTGTTTGCGACTTTTAAATTCACTGTTGATTATGAAGTGTTTCCGGTTTCTTCAAAAAACACTTTACTAACGGGTACGATTTTGCTATAAATCATCGGGGTTGAAATTTTGGGTTTCGATTAGAATATAACAACTCGAAAGGCAAACTTTTTATCTACACCAACAATGCATAATGGGGAGTGTCCCTATAGAAACTTGTAAGAAAAAAATTTTATACAACTGCACATCAGGTATAATTTCATCCCAATTTTTCACTATTGGATGATAGGGGTCTCAAGAAAAAGTACTTTCTTTTTTGGTTCGTTCCGCAACCCATTGCTGCGGGAGATGGGGAAAAATGGGATTTAGAAAATTTTTAAAAGGGTACACAAATTTCAAAATTTCTTTACAGAATTCACCTCCATTATCTGTTACTAGGATTTAGGGGGGGTATGCCTGCAATAACTTTCTTTAAACGCTTTAGCACTGTCTCGGCAGTCTTATCTGCAATAGGAACTAACTCACAATATCTGGTGAAAGGGGTCTACCATAACACACAATTTTGTTCCCTTTTGGGGGGAACTTTGGAAATTAGTTAACAAATCAGCGAAACTCTTCCCAAGGTTCCTATATTGGTACACTTGGATTTGGATTAGGACCATTACTTTCCCTTTTATTTGCATCAGACACTACTTTTCCAACATACCAGAAATACATGCCATACGGGGCCAAAAATTTCAATCGGCTTTTTTTACAAACGATCCATCCCAGGTGTGAAACACCTGGTACATCGGAACACTGAAGGCTACATTCACAGGACGGGGAATTAAACTGTATACCTTCTGCGGGATACCCAACTGGGCTGTTCGATACAGTAATTCTTGTTCTGACAAAGTCATTTTGGGGTGCTGGTGGTTTTCACTTTCAAAATAAGATCTTCCTGGAGCGGGAATCGAAATCCACCAACCACATACTTTTTTCGTTTAGCATTCTTTACATTTTCAGCACAAATGGGGGGTCTGCAGTTACTATACTAACATTCGCGATAAGGCATCTGCGACTACATTTGATTTGCCGGGTAAATGCTCAAAGGGTGGGATTGAACTTTTGATATCAAGGCCCATCTAGCTCCTTCCAGTAGGTTTTTGTTCGGGAATAAGGGTATCATGGAGCATACTTCAAGACATGAACAAGTACTAAAATAATGTCTCGGAAGTGCTTTAAAGACCCCATCTTTCTAGCTTCTTGCTCATTTTACTGTAAATTATGTTCACCTTTGAAAGGGACTGGGTAGCAAATGAAACTGCTTTTATTTGCCATGGGTCTTCGAGCTAGTAGGCCCCCTATGCCAATTGAACGTCTTTTGTCAGAAAAGGGCTTAGAAAAATCGGAAAATTTTAAAAATTGGAGCAATGTTAGCTTTTTTTTTTTAATTTTTTGGAATGCTTTTTTCTTGCGGAAGGCCCCCAAACAAAAGGAGCATCTTTTTTTAACAACCAGTTAGAGGACAGCTATGGAAAAAAATTTGGCATGAAAGATCTAAAAAAACCCGCTAAGCCCAAAAAGGGTCTTAGGAAACAGCAGTTTTGGGGAGTTGGAAAATTTAGTACTGCTTACTTTATTGGTCATCAAACCCCCTCAGGATGACTACTGACCAAAAAATTAATTTCTGATCTGAAAATTGACATTTGACATTTTGATCTTTAAATTGCTTTTTCAAGCTTACCAAGTACACATCAAGCTTTTCAATTGATCCACGCTTTAGACAGATATTAGTCATCTAATACACCAAAGTCTTTCCTAGAGACCTCAAAAGATATTAGTCATGAGCCTTGAGAACTGATAGGGGAAAGATCGTAACCCAAAATGCCATACGGGGGAAGTATAATGCCCTGTAGGAGGGGAGAATGCAGTTAGCTTTTTGGCTGCCTCGTGAAGGGGGGACTTCCAAAACCCTTTTTTAACAAATCGGGGGTTGAAAAACTTTTTTTATCTCCGATTTACTAAAAGATCCCCCATACGGGATGGAAATGATCGGGAAAGGTTTTTTCGCGTTTAACCCCTAAAGTCAATTACGGGGCCCATACCATCCTTCTTAGGTACAGTATCAAGGGGTGCACCCCAAAGGGGGAATTGCTGGGTGCAATAACTCCACAAAAGCATTTGATTGATCAATTCTTCTCGACAGCAACTTGGAATGGGGGCATTCTTAGCGGGTATGTAGATGGGTCTAGTCCCATTAAAGTGGAAACGATGGGAAAAATAAGTTGTTATACCCATCTTCCACTGGTAAAGAAAAGGTTTCGACTTTGTTCAACAGAGTCAAAAAACGCTGACTTCACTAATCAGTGGGGCAAAGTCTTTCTCCTCAATGTGGAACAGATGTTTCCTGAAGTGATAGTCCCCCCGGGCAGAAATAGCACCGACCCACTGGTCAGGTGACAACTCACCTCTACCTAAACGGGGTAAGATGTGAACAAGGTCAAAAAATTTGGTATTTGCTCTGGGAAACACGTGACCAAAGGTTGGCCAGTAGAAATGGTCTTACTTCTCTTACAACATGAAGGATGGTTCAAAAAATAACCTTTTACTTTGCGGGAATCACTGTCAACTAGACGTTATCACCACGGGAACACTGGGAACAACACAGACACTCTAGTGGAGACTAGCCGCAACAAGACTTTTTTCGCAGACGGCATGGACATCAACAAGAGATGCATTACATTGCAAGTAATTTTTTTTTCCGAAAAGGCGTCCCCTTGGAGAAACACTACCAACAGCGGGCATTGCAGGGATGGGTTTGTGCACTAAAGGGAAATCTGAGCGTCCTCGACACGAGGCACGGACTATCCTCAAACTAAGGTATAGGGAACACTGATGGGTAAACAGAATTACCATGCCTGCCCCGTTTGGGGTACCTACTGAGAATGCATTAGTTTTAAAGGGGACTTAATCCGTCATCATACCTCAGCAGTAAACAGATTTCTGATCCAAGCTGGTAACCCCAGAAGGGAACGATCAATCGCAATTTGTCATGCCATCGATAAGGTCAGCACAATGCGTAATCTCGCATGGAACAAACCCATAAAGGTCACCGGGGAAAGAAATCGGGTCGACAAAAAGGGAAAGGGGAAACATGAAGTCTCTTTTTTTGGGAAAAAAAGGTTGGGGGAAGTCCAACCTCGGACACGCAGGTGAAAACCAATACCCACAAGGGGAGGACACGGATGGGTTCTACAAAAGGAATGTCGAAAACTTCTATCCTTAAACAAACTCCCTAATAATATTGACTTGCGCACCAAGTCCAGAAAAATGAAGGGGCGCATTAAAACAATGTTTGCACAAGGGGCCTATTTTTTCATTGAATTATGTGCAAACAAAAAGGGGATTGTCATCAGAAAAGACTTGTTCTACTCCATCCCCCCAAAATCACTATTAGAGACATGTGAAGCAAAATCATCAGCAGGGTGTCTTTTCCCAGACTGCTTTAAACTTTAAAAATTTTGGGAAAGGGGAGGGTTTCTCATTACACCTACGTCACCCGGGGCGGTTTGACTGGGGGGCTCGAATTCCCCCCAATTGGGAAAAACAGCCTGGTTCTGGTTTTGTTTGAGAAATTTAAAGAATACCCGGTTCTGGTTATTTTTAAACCACAGATCTGTTTCCTCTACAGTTCTGCGTTGAAAAAACCTAGGTACTGAAGGTTAAGAAGCATTTCACTCGAGTGTCATTCCATGTTTTTTATGATAAGTACAGAGGGAAGATCTGAATACTCACATCATACGACGTCTCTTTGGGGGAACTATCAGACAATTTAAATTTCAATATGGCCAGGAAAACACAGTTGTAACAATTCCGCCGACAGGTTACTGAATGTACTATGAATACAAATGTATAACACCTGTACACTGGGTTCTTGGTGATCTCGGGGATGGTTACGACCACATTTGTCTCTTGGCGCAAACAAGAGGTGGGCAGACTGAGGCATATTTTGACATTTCTTTTAATACAAGGGGAAAATACCCTGGGGGGACAAAACGTACATGATTTAAGCTTTAATGGTCCATCGTCACAGTTGGGGGATGACCTCTAAGACACCAGATCAGGGGGCATTAGTTCTTTAATTCTCCAAAACTGCTATTTAGCAATGATTTCTGTAAATGGTTGCCCCTTCAGGAAAAAGATATAATTGGACAGCTTTTTAAATGATGATAAAAAATTTTTTTTAATCTAACAGCAAATGCCTCAAGATTCTTTTTCATGGTTACATCACTAGTTTCTCTAAGAACGACATATGGGTCATTTTTTTACTGGGGCAAGGGAAAAAACAATCAGTTCCTCTATTGTGACCCCTTAGAAAAAATCCTGAAGCTCGATATCAAGGAGATCAACAACTAAAAGCACCCGGAGATCATAAAAACTTCTTTCAAGTCTATAAAGGTTTCCTTGAAGGGGGACCTTCACCAGAGCACTAGCACGAGAACGAATGGGGCCCAAACCAGCTTCAAACATGTACAGCCATTGATAAAAGGGAACCATCAAAGGGAATCACAGTATAAAATATAATTCTCGGGCTGGGGCGCTGTCGTTGTAAGGGAAAAATTAGGACGATGACAAACCAGCTAGCTTGAGAGGGCTGAGTGCCCCATTACTAAAGTACACTTACGGGATGTAGACCCTAATGGCAAAGTACACGAAACAAATAAAGGGAAAAAAAAGAACAATAAAAATGATATAAAATTCAAATTGAGATAAAAGATATACAACTAATTTTTTCAGAAATAAAAAAAATTTAAAGTCTAAGATACACTGCAAAAAGGAAAACTCAAATTTTAAAAGGGCTATTGACCAAAAAAAAAAATTTACATTTTAAATATACAATAAAAATATTACGGAGACTGAATAAATTTAAAAAGAGCGTCTTTACTCTTTCTAATAAAAAATTAATTTTAATTAAATTTTAAATCAATGTAAAAAAATAAATAAAATTAAAAAATTGTTAACGGGGAAAATTTTTTATTTTCAAGAATCTAGACAAAATTTAAAAAATAATTCATAAAAATACAATAAAAAAAAAGAATTCACTGCAGAACAAATGCAACAAAAAATTCAATGCTGAAAAAAGAACAAAAAAAAGTGTAAAATAATCACTGCAGTAATAAAGTTCACTGGGGGGAAACCAGGTAAATAATGAAATTTAAAAAATAAAATCAAAAAAAAAAATTTAAATGATTGAACCTTTAACTCTTTTTTGTAAATTAAAAAAACAATTTACTCAAACCCAAGAAGGAAAACACTTTACGTTTAAAAATAATTGAAATTTCATCAAGAGTGAATTTGTTTTAAGAATTAAAAAATATAATAAAATAAAACACAGGGAACAAAAAAGTAATAAACACTTTTCAGTGGCAGCACACTTCATTTTAATATATTTTTCAACAAAATCCTGCTGTACTATACAACAAAATCTTCTGTACTGATACGACAAAAATTTTGCTGGCAAAAAAAATGGTACACATCGCGAAAAAAAAAAGGAAAGACCGCTGGCATCAAAAAAAAAGACACACTAGAAATAAATGGGTAATTTAGATACTGGGTGAAATCACGCATAAAACAATGACAAATTACTGGAGAATACAACCTGAAAGAATCAATAAAAAAATGAAAACCTTCACACAGAGTGACTGACTGGGACACACCAAAAAACTTACAACGACGAGTAGCATAAGAAAAAACCCGAATAAAAAAATATAAAAATGAAAAAACCGAAAAATTTCTAAAAATAATGATCAAAAAAATACTGCGTTTTACACTGAAAAAAACCCAAATTTAAATACACAAACAATTTACTATAAATTTCTCACACATGCAAAAGTCTTTAAAGCAAAAAAATGTCTCAAGAAAATTATCACTGAAGTCTGGGGTAGTAACGGGGGGTGATTTCGGTATGGGGCGGGTGGGAGGGTCCCGCCGGGGATACTGACCCTCCACATTCACGTTGCGGGAAAATCCGTTCTCGGGGGAAATCACATAATTAGATTTTTTTTGGCGCCACTACAATTCTTGACCAATTATTTGGCCAAAAAAGTACTAGGACCCGGTACAAGGTACAAACAACCACAGGTAATAAGGGGTCTAGGGTGGTGTGGATAGTAGTGGGAGAGGGTGGGGGTGGTGTGACTCTGGACACCACTGACGCCACCCCCACCTCCCACGAAGGTGGCTTATAACCCCTCTAACCACAAATGGGAAAACCCCCTTAGCATCCAACAGGAGCACAAAGCAATAGACAATACTCAGAGGAACTTGGCTTACTTTTTACTGCGTCTTTCTTCCTCTCTCACTGGTTAGAAGCTGGTTGGCTGACTGGCTTACCCCACGAGAAGGGTGACTGGAAACGTTAACGATCACAAAGCACGGGGGACATTTTTATACAGGGGACAGGCGGATGATAGGCTGACTGGCGTTTCCCTTCCACATCTGGTTCTGACTCTTAATGCAAAATCCGGGGCAAAACCCCCCGGGATTGAAGCAAAACACCCAATTAAGCCGGAAGCTTTAAACGGCTGCAACACTTGCAGGCGTAGGTTGTGGGGGGAGTCAGGGGGCTGGTGGGTGGAGTGCTGAGGGGAGTAACGGTGGGTGGAGGTTCACCTTTGACCCGCCGCTACTCTCACAAACCCTTCTAACTTCTTGAATTACCCTTAAAAAAGAAATCCACCTCCAACCGGGGGCCCACCATTTACATTTGGGGGTTCGATCTGGGTTAGGGAAGAAATACTCACGTAGGCTGTTATTACTAAATTGCCGTTATGTGGCAGAGCCCTTGCCAGCCGTACCCACCTCACCCTCCTCTCGAAAAACGACGGCCCCCACAGTACCCCCAGTGAGGGGGGTTTGATACTGGAGGGCAGCAAATATAATTTAGATAGTCTCGGGGAAAACGTTGGGCTTGAGTCAAAGGTCCTGGTTCTGGGAGCTGGTTTCACTACTGAAATAGGACCAACCTGGCCCACTTCTAAAAGCCCAAAGACGACCCTGAATTTACTTCGTTTTCCTTCCCATTTTTAAAATCAACACTAAATTTTTTACTTTAAAACCGACTTCCATACTGCCCGTCTTTTCCCAACCATGTATTGACAAAGCACTCCTACGCCATGTGGTAGATATATTCCTTTTATCTCCTAAGAGTGGTATGTGCCTCATCCAGTCCAGAATTGTTACTCAACTCATGATCTTTCTCTTCTTTCACATATCGTTTACTATTCCAAATCACTATCGCAAAACATCTTCCCCTAAAATTTTTTGTAGTGTACTGTCATTCTGCCCCATACCATAGTCCAACATAATTCCAGACATGGGGCAATGACATTGTCAAACAGCTGGAATTTCAAGATCTCCCAATTCCAAGGTAAACAGTTATGTTCTTCCTGCCTGGGGCGAAGACGATACTTTTGCAATGTGGCTCATTTAACTTTTGACAGCTGTGAATTCCAAATCCTCTGTTTTATGTAGCGGACATCTGTTACAAGTAAGAAACGTGGATCCCTACACTGCAACAGTGTAAAATGCTGGCGATTTGGCCACCCAGCAAAATATTGCAGATCTATAGCCGAATGCCAAGCCCTTGGGTGCCGATGACCATTCTAACACATCTTGCATCCAAACCTCCCTCTTGCCTTAATTGTCAAGGGGCTCACCCCTTCGTACTCTCGCCATTGCCAGCCCTACTTAAATGGTGGGAAATTCGTTGCCTCAAAGAGGCAGAAGGTCTCCCTTATGCTATGGCAGTTTCTCATCTCTGCCTCCCCAAGGGGGACTATCCTGTTTTCTTATTCTTGTGTTTCAAAACGTCCCCCCCACTTCTGGGGTCCCATCTTTTGCAGCCTCCTCTGTGGTTTCCAGTCCCACAGTCACTCATGTATCTAATTCTTTTGCTGTCCCCGGCTCAGACGTCCCCTTCTTCAACACCTCATCTGTTTCCCACTTCTTTGTGTTCTCCCTCACAAACCCTGGGATCAACAAGACCTCGTACAAACTCCTCCCAAACGTCCCCCTCTACTTCTCAGAGGTCCAAAAAATCCCTTAAACTCCCCTTCCCTTCATCCACCTCCACATTTTACCTTCCAGGTCCCTTTTACCCCGGGTCTTCCCCTTTTCACTGGCTCCGTTACAAGTTGGAGGCTCATCCTTCTCCTCGTACGTGCTTTTCTCCCCTGTCCCCTCCCAAGTTTTCTTCCTCTTCTTCCACCTCCCACGTTTCCCGCCTCTTCTTCCCCTACCACACTTCTCCAGTTCCCTCCACCCTTTTGCTCCCCCTACCTTGGTACAGTCCATTACAGTTCTGATCTTTACTCAAACCCCCTCCTCCTTCCATCTCCAATATTTTCTCCCATACACGTCTCTGAACTCCGATGTACTTGAAGCAATCTCTGAATATATTGCAGAGACCAAACCATAAATGGACACTGATCCACCCTGTTCCTTTTCTTTCCTTCCCCCATCTGAACAACTTCTTTCTTCACAGCGCACCATTCCTTCGCTGCTTGAATGTTTTCCGTTGCCACTGCATGTGGACTTTTCTAACCCCTCTAGTCAATAGGGACCCTTACCTGCAGATTTCTATTATCTTTATCATTGCCAATCATGGCCTATTAACATGGAAAATAAAATGGGAAATCAGGGGTTAGCTTCAAAAGTTGCTCTCCCAGTTTTCCCCTGTTGGTGTTTGCTTACAGGAACCAAAATTACACTCCTGCTGTTATTTATCCCATCTCAGGCTATAATTTATTGTATTCTTCAGATCCTTTCCTGATGGACCTTTAATGAAAGTGCCCTTTTCTGCACACCCGATAAATTTCCCTACCATCCCGCTTTGTTCGTACCCGCTGCATTACAGAACAGCCCGTATCCAATTGCATAGGTGGTATACACTCTGTTCTTTGTATCTCTCTCCTTCTCGGGCATTATCTATCCCGGATATTGCCTTTCATGTTTTGTCATTACCGCCAACCACTTCTGTTGCTTGGCGATTTAATGCCCATCATTTCCTCTGGGGGTCTCACTGTGATTCCCGTGGCCATTCATCAGAGGGTTTTCTTTCTTCCGTCCCCCTCCATGTTTTAAGTACAGGGACTCACACCCATTTTGATCCTGGACTCTTACTCTCTCTTGCATTGATCTCTCAGTCTGCTCTTCCTCCACCACATTAGACTTTCACCTGGGCTGTTTTTCCCGGATTTACATGACAGCAATCATTTTCCATCATTCTTACTTTTCCCCCTTTATATTTACCACCTCTTCATAACCCACCCCGGGGAATTTGAATCAGGCAAATTGGAACCTTTACTCACATCTAACTTTTTTAGAGAGGTTCCTTCTTCGTCCTCCATTGATGAAAATTTTACACCTCTTCTCGTCCTCCATTTTAACCGCAGCTTCTCATTCTAACCCCAAACTTTGGGTAGGCATTTTCAGAAATGCGTGCCTTGGTGGTCTTCTGCTTGTCTCTGCAGTACATTTGAAAAGCGCTGGGGGGGCAGGTACCGGTACAATAGAACCTCGGAGAAACTTTTTTGATGTCAAGCAGAAGTGTGCGATCACTTGCCGTGTCATCTTGATGCTAAACCCCACTTGCTGGCGAGATTTTGTCTTCAAACCATCACCTCTACTT
This sequence comes from Cherax quadricarinatus, assembly GCF_026875155.1. Lineage (NCBI taxonomy): Eukaryota > Metazoa > Arthropoda > Malacostraca > Decapoda > Parastacidae > Cherax > Cherax quadricarinatus. The sequence goes on from NC_069429.1 coordinate 32,201,499, forward strand.
CCCTCTATGAGTGCAGTCTGGAAAAAATATGAAAACTGAGTGGTAAATATCCCCTGACCCGCTCCTGTTCTGCAGTTTGCCGTGTTGATATAGCAAACCCTCTAGATGTTGCCAATGAAATTGGCAATCATCTGGTCCATATTTTTTCTTGGGCTCCATATAGGGCCCCTCGTTTCTTTCCTCAAAGCCTGCCAAGAGATAGCACCCTTGGACTTTCTCTCTCAGAGAAGAACAGTAAAAAATGTGCCTTTTACACTTCAGGAACTGGGGCAACACTTTCACTTGCCGATCGTCGACAGCTGGGCCCGACACATTTTACATTCGTTTGTTTTCCCAAAATTTACATCAGTCGCCCCTTGCAGTCCCCCTTACCCTTTTTAATCTTAATTTGGTCCCCAAGGAGTTCTTTTTCCCCACTTTGGAAATCGCCATTGTTTTCCCTTTCCGCAAACTGGGGACTACGGGACATAACCTCCCACTTCATCCCATCGCTCTTAGCATGCAGTTTGCAAAGTTTATGGAATTTCTGGTAAATAGGCCTTTTTAAAGGGGATTAAGAGACACACAACATCTCTCCACTTGTCAATATGGCTTTTGTAAGGGCCGTTCTACAATAGACCCCTTACTAAACGCTTGGATATTTAGATCGTAATGCCTTTGCAAATAACCACTCAGTTATTGCCATATTTTTTGACCTTGAGAAGGCATATGAACACAACTGGAGGTAAAAATATTTGGGCCCAAGCCCTCCCTTAGACCTCCGAGGCAATCTATCATTTTTCCTTAAGAAATTTTTTAAACTGACGGACATTTCCTTTGTTTGAGTCAATAATGTGCTCTCCCCGGACTTTGTCCAAGCTGAAGGTGTCCCCATAAATTGTGTTCTGAGCACACTTTTTCTCCTTGCTATAAATGATTTTGGCCTCTGTTTTTCCCATCCAATATTTGGTCATCACTCTATGTTGATGACCTCGCTATTGCTTGTGCAGGCGCTGTCACCTCATTAAAGTTTCTCTCCAGCATGTGCCCGACCGTGTTTCCAACTGGGCCACCATGCATGGTTTAAATTTTCCAGTACCAAAACTCACCCAAATTACTTTCACTAGATGCTCTGTCATCTCTGATCATCCTTTGTATCTCTATGGCCCCCTGTATTCCTGAACATGATGCGATCATTTTTCTAGGCCTTCTCTTTGACCGTAAGTTATCCTGGAAACCCAACATTACCTCTCTAAAGGCAACTTATCACAGCGGCTGAACCTTCTTTAAAACCCTTCTCATCTTTTATGGGGAGCTGATCATCGAACTCTCCCCTTTGCCTACATTCACCTCATTTTATCGAAACTCGATTATGGTGACCAGATCTATTCAGCAGCCTCTCCTGCTACTCTCTCTAGCCTTAAAACCCCCTCCATCACCAAGGATTACATTTATGCCTTGTTGCTTTTTTCGCTCTTCCCGTTTGAGAGCTTCTATGCAGAAGCGAATGTTCCATCCTTGTCTGATCGCCGTGATGCACATTGCCATTGCTACTATGGGGTCTCTCTCACGATTCTCCGCAATCCTTCCATTTATAGAATGGTCACTGATATTAGTAACATTCTTTATTTGTTTGCCACCACTGTCTGCTCCATCCATTCCTCTTCACCTACATTCGCTCTTTTCTTACCTTCACTTACCACCTTTTATGCCATGAACATCGCACTTTTCCCTTCCCCCCTGGGAAGTTCCAGCTGTTCGGGTCTGTTCTTTCTCACTCCCTTGCTCGAAAAACCCAACTGCCTGCAGAGGCTTCCACTCTCTTTTTTTTTTTTTTTTTTTTGACCACTTTTTGCACTCATTCTCATGTCATCACAGTGTACACAGATGGCTCTAAGTCTTTCCCGACGGTGGTCGGGTTCGCAGCATTGTTTTCTGGACAGCGTCGTTTTAGGGCATTTACATCTTCGGGTACCCTTTTTTACTGCTGAATTGTACGCCCTTCTGGAGCACTTATTCATGTCACATCTATGCCTGTGTCATCATTGTGGTTGTTTCAGACTCCCTTAGTGCTCTGTAGGCTATACAGAAATTTGATTCACCCTCACCCCCTAGTTCTCCATATCCAACTTTGGGGACCCCGTATCTCTACCAAGCATAAAGATATTGTTTTTTTTTTTGGGGCCCTGGTCATGTTGACATGCAGGGCAATGAACAGGGAGACACTGCGCGTGGGCAGCAGTACAATGACCTACCAATTTCATATAGAGGTGTTCCATTTCCATACTATTTTGCTGTAATAGCTATCCACCACACACCCATTG
>NC_069429.1:32204301-32226600 GCF_026875155.1 Cherax quadricarinatus
GTAATAAACCACCAAGGATAACCCATGATAGTGTTATTAACCCTGGATAATGCTGGGTTGTTTTATCCACCCAATGTAACCTAGTGTAGTGTTATGCACCCTGGATAACCCAGAGTAGTGTTATCCTCCCTGGATAACCTAGGATAGTGAGTGTGAAACACCCAGGAGAGTGTTATCCACCCAGGATAACTTAGGATAATGAGTTTTCCACCCAGGATAACCCAGGGTAGTGTTATCCATCCTGTATATACCAGGGTAGTATTATCCACCCAGGATAACCTAGGGTAATGAGTGTTATACTCCTAGGATAATCAATTCAAAGTTTATTCTCTATAAGGATTACAATGCTGAGTTTACAGAAATTTGGTTATTGTTTGGTTTACATGTAGTAAAATTGAGATTACAGAGTGTACCACTAGAACGCTTAGCATGGCTAGGCATTTCGGGCATACTTAGTTTTATTCTTAAATGTAAAATATTACAAATTATGAGGTAAGTTGGTATTATGGCTAAGTGACTAAATACTATTTTGTGAGTTTAGCAATGTGAATGCTTTGTTTGGCACAGTATATAGTTTCAGTATTGGAGTATCACAGGATTCATTATTTTAAGACTGAGATTAATATTTCTGTTTATGGTCAAATGAGTGAGCGAGTGTAAGTGTGAACCACCAGGTGGTATTCGTGAAGTTAGTTGACGGGGTGTATCAGGGAGATAAGATGTTTTCTAATGGTAGTTTTGAAGGTGATGAATGTGTCTGCAGTTCTAGAGTTCTCAGGTAGGGTATTCCAGATTTTAGGGCCTTTGACATACATTGAATTTTTGTAAAGGTTTAGTCGGACACGGAGAATGTCGTAGAGATGTTGTTTCTGGTGTTATGCCTGTGGGTTCTGTCACAACTATCAAGAAAGCGTTTTAGGTCAAGGTTGATATTAGAGTTTAAGGCCCTGTAGATATAGATTGCACAGTAGTAAGTGTGGATGTACTGAACTGGGAGTAAGTTTAGATCTTTGAAGAGTGGGGGGGGTGTGCTGCCAGGAATGGGATTTAGTGATTATTCTTACTGCAGCTTTTTGTTGGGTATATTATTGGCTTTTAGGTGTGTTGCTGCAGTTGATCCCCAAGCACAAATAGCATAGGTGAGGTATGGATAAATAAGTGATGGTATAGTGTGAGAAGGGCATTTTTGCGGCACGTAGTATCGTATCTTGGAGAGGATCCCAACTGTTTTGGATACTTTTTTGGCTATATGCTGGATATGGGTTGCTGAAATTCAGGTTATTGTCAGGTTAAGCCTAAGAATTTTCCCCATTATTTCTGGTAATTAGAGTGTTGTCAATCTTAATGTTAATTTGTGCATCTCCTGCTCTGCTACCAAACATAATATAGTAAGTTTTGTCAGGTTAACGTAAGTTTATTGGCTGTCATCCAAGTCGAATTTTAATCAGCTCCTCATTCACAATGGTTTAGGTGGCAGATTAGGGTGAGAGATGACATAAGTCTGTCATCAGCAAAAGATGGTTTCAGGTGTTGGATACGTTTGGAAGGTCATTGATGTATATGAGGAAGAGCAGGGGACCAAGGACACTTCCCTGCGGAACTCCAGTATCAAGTGGCCGTGTTGCTGATGCTGTGTCTTTAATGGTGACGTACTGATACCTATTAGTAATGTAAGATTTGAAATAAGCAAGCGCATGGCCTCTTATACCGTAGTGGTCAAGTTTGTGGAGTAGGATTTCGTGGTTTACTGTGTCAAAAGCTTTTTTTAGGTCAATAAAAATTCCTAGTTTATATTCCTTATTTTCCATTGCTGTGTAAAGCAGATCTAGCATTTTTATGATTGCATCATTAGTGCTTTTATTTTTCCTGAATCCAAACTGGCAGGGGTTGAGTATGTTTTGAGCCGTTATAAATGAATACAGTCTCCTGTGCACGAGTTTCTCAAAGATTTTGGATAGCAATTGTAAGTTAGATATTGGCCTATAGTTGTTTAAGTCTGTAGGGTCACCACCTTTATGTATTGGTGTAACCCTTGCCATCTTGAGTAGTTTCGGGAAGGTGCTAGTCTCTATTGACTTGTTAAAAAGTAATGAAATAGCATGCGAAAGGGACATGGGCCGCTCGCTTGTACAGTAATGGTGGGACATGAGACAGATTCCCCGAGGTTTTTTTAAGTGACTTTATGATCTCAATGACTTCCGTGGGCTCAGTTGTGCAAGATAGAAGAATTAGGGAAATTTCCATCTAGGTAGTCCCCAGCATGGCATTGGTATGTGGGATTTTTACTGGCTAGTTTAGATCCTATGTTTGAGAAGAAGTCGTTTATCTTGTTAGCTGTGTCAGTGGGATGTAGTGGTGTTTCATTAGGTTTAGTTAGGACAATATTCTTGGTTTTTCTCTAGTTTGTGGGTCCCTAGAATCTGAGAGAGAGTTTTCCAGGTCTTTTTTATATCTCCTCTAGTGTCTGTGAATCTACTGGAGTAGTATAGTTGTTTGGCTTTTTTTATTACTTTGGTGAGAGCTGATGAATAGTGTTTAAGAATACTTTGTGTATTAAGCCCTGTCTATATTGCTTTTCATATTGGTGTTTCTTGTCAATGGATTTCAGAATGGTGCTGGTTAGCCATGGGCAACCACGCCGTTTGTTTGTGATCTGTTTTGTTTTTTATAGGACATGTTTGTTGTATAGTCTAAGTAATTTGTTAGAAAGATGTCTGTCCAGTCATCAATACCATTGACCTTGGAGAATCTGTGGGCCAATCAACAGTCTCTAGGTCAGCTGTGAACTTCACTTACTGAGGCCTCGTCATGGAGTCGAAATGAGACTTTGTTGTATTCAAGTGGTGGTTTACTAATGTTTGTCAGGAGGAAGGTAGGGTAGTGGTCTGTAGTGCTATCTGTGATTATCCCTGATTTAAGGGGGGCTAGTATATTGGTCCATATGTGGTCTATTATGGTTGCACTTGTCTCAGTGAGCCTGGTTGGTTTAGTTTATGTTGTATGAGAAGTGTGTTTGTTCATATTGTTGATGAAAATCAGTTACAGGCTGATCATCTAGTAAGCCAAGGTTGATGTTGAAGTCTCCAGCTAAGAGAAGGTGGTGCTTATTCATTTGTCTGTTTGTTATTAGTGACTTTAATTTCTCACTGAAATTTGGGATGTTTGTGTGAGGTATCCGGTAAATGGCACACAATTGTTATAGGCGTCTTAAGGTTTTTTTACAGTAAAATTAGCAAAAATGTATTCCCCATATTCATCACTAAAGCAAGTGTGCTAAGACAAGATAATTGGTTAGAGTAATAGATTGCAATACCACCCCCAACCTGGTTTGTTCTGCAGTTGTGAATTGCTGTGTATCCTGGTAGAGGGTAGATATTCTATGTGTTCCTGCTTAAGCCAGGTCTCAGTAAGAATAATGCAGGAGAAGGGTGTCTTTAGTGATTCAAGGAGTGCTAGGAGGTCATCATAGTGTTTGCTTAACGACCTGATGTTGTAGTTTAGTACTGATAGACTTTTAGCATTGTTTAGGATAGTGTGGCTTGTGATGCTGTGTAATAAAGGCAGTTACTTTCCATAGGTTTTGATTGGGTGTCAGATTATGGAGGTTTAGATCAGGGTCAACGTGATCAATCATCTTCTAGGTTTAAAATTATGGTTATTTATATCCTGTGTTGTGTGTTGAGTTCTACTACTGATATCTGTAGTGGTTGGAAGTTTGGACAAGTATATAGCTAGAGTATTTTGGTCATGTAGGGTATAGTCACTACTACACATAATGAAGTTGATGTTGTCTGTGTGTTGTGCTGGAATGAACTAAAGTACAACTAGGTATAAACTAGTAATATAAAAATACAAATTAAAATTAGAACAAGACTCTCACATGTAATTGCACTTAGGTCTAATAATGACTTTTGTGGAGTCTCTGTTTTGAGCTAGAGTGAGCTAAAGTACAATAGGTTTAATCTAATAATATAAAAGTACAAATTAAAAATAGCACTATTCTCTCACTAGTAATTGCACTGTGGTCTAATATAGTGAATTTGGTATTGACTATGTCTTGAGGTAGAATGAGCTATGGTACAACTGGATTTAATCTAATAATATAAAAATACAAATTAAAAAATACAAATTAAAAGTAGCACCAGTCTCTCACTAGTAATTGCACTATGGTCTAATATAGTGAATTTGGGATTGACTATGTATTGAGGTAGAAAGAGCTATAGTACAACAACTTTAGTCTAATAATAAAAAATACAAATTACAATAGCACCAGTCTCTCACTAGTAATTGCACTATGTCTAGTATTAGTGAATTTGGTATTGACTATGTATTGAGCTAGAATGAGCTAGAGTAAAACTGTGATTAATCTAATAATATAATGAAGGAACAAGACTCTCAATTGTAATTGCACTAAGGTCTTATATAAGTTGTTTACAAGAATTAGAGTATAATTAGATTTAAATTGACAGGATAAAATTAAGGTAGCAAAAAAATAATAATAAAAACAAAAGAATTGATAAAAATAAAAATGGCAATGACTTGGTTATAATATGCTAGTAAGATGGTAGATAGGATGATATAAAAGTTGTAGTTGAAAATACTAGGTTAAAAAAGTATGGAATAAAAATGGTCAATAAAAGAGTTTACAATAAGTTTGATCAATATAGTTTAAAGTAAAATTGGGCAATAATAGGGATTTAGAATAAAATTGGGCAATTGAGTATTTTTTAAAGTGAGGTAGAATTATTGAAGACAAGTTATGGTTAGTTTATAAAAGAATAAGATGGAACAGTGATGTGGTAAAATTGTAATAAAAAGGAGATAGATTCTGTAGATATTTAATACAATTAAGACTATGAGGTTAGAATGGTCGTTGAGTACAACAATGACAATTAAAAGTAGTTGGAGTATTAGAATTTTAGGGGGCACAAATTTATGACAATATGACAATATAACACTAACGGTGGACTATGGTATTATCTGCACTTTACTTCTGATTCTGTTAGTCCAGCCTCACTTAGGAATGTTTTAAGGTCATGTTCTGTGGAGATGAAGTATCTCTTTCCAGTGGGCTGTTTCCTAACTGCTATTTTTCCATCCCTCACAAAGCACTGGTGGATTTTTTGGGCATAGCGCAGTTTTCTTAGCCGATAAAGAAGGTTTTGTCTTTTTGGTAAGGCACTCATTGACGTAAACATCAGTTTTCATAGTAATAGATGTTTTTAGTAGGTTGTTTCTTTGTAAGCTAGTTTGGAATTTTAACAGCACTGTTTTTTTACCTGCATGATAGCCCATCAGTTTGCAATCCTTTAAGTCATCACTACGTATGTTAAGGCGAAAGTGGTCCTTGATAAGCTGTAGGGTGGTCTCCATGCAGGTCTCTTGGGTGACTGTGGGTGGGAGATGTTTGCTGTTAACTACAACAGCGTCAGATAGCTGCTGTTGGTCATTATGGTCTTGGAAGTTGATTATGACATTTGCAAGTTGTTGGTCCACTCTTGATCTTTCCTCTGTAATGTTGGTAGTAAGTAGGGTGACTTGGTCTTTTAAAGTGTTGATGGTGTCTAGGGACCGGGTGTGGGTGTTGCTTTGTTGTTCTAGAGTGTCTAGTTTATGTTCTAGAGCAGTGATCTTGTTGAGGTAATCTGCATTGCTAGCCTTCAGTTCCTGCATTTCTTGAGTTAGTTTGGTGATCGTTTGGTTCTGAATCATAAGGAGTTTAGCTATTTCTGGGTCGGTGATCTTCTAGACATCAAATACTGGGAAGGAGTTATCTTGGACTGTAGCGGTGGCCATGTTTGTTGTCGTCTGTCGTGTGTTGTGATGGTGTCAGTGGGTGATGAGGGTTGTGTCCTGGCTGGCAGTACCACAAGTTTTCCTTGTGCTATTACTGCTCTCACCTTTGATGTTAGGAGTCCTTAGCTGGTTATTGGATCTTCTTTTATTGTTCTGACCCTTGTCCATTGGCTGTGGCTTCGGGTGAATAGTAGGCGATGGGTGTTGGGTGAATGTTGTGGAGTATCACTTCAGTGGCAGCGGGGTAGGAGTTGCTAGAACGAGTCCTATTAGTTGGTAATTTGTGAACTTTTGGGTGATTTCTGCAGTTGCTTTATATCATTCTGGGTATCCACACATGTTAGTGTTATGCGGGTCTTGATTAGGTCATCACTGGGCTGCTGGGAACCTCAGGTAGAAGTAAAAATAGAGGACAAGGTTCCTGTTGACGCTGCCGCTGCCGCTGCCGGGCACTGATAGTGTTATCCACCCAGGGTAACCCAGGAAATGTTATCCACCCAGGAAAACCCAGGATAGTGTTATCCACCATGGATAGTGTTTTCCATCCTGGCTAACCCAGGTTAATGTTATTCACCCTGGATAACCCTGGGTAGTGATATCCACCCAGGATAACCTAGGGTAGTGTTATGCACCCAGAATAACCCAGGGTAGTGTTATCCAACCAGAAAAACCCAGGGTAGTGTTATCCACCCAGGATAACCCAGGGAAACGTTATCCACTGAGGATAGAGTTATCCACCCAGGATAGTGTTATGCACCCTGGCTAACCCAGGATAGTGTTTTCCACCCAGGATAACCCAGGATAGTGTTATCCACCCAGGATAACACAAGGTAGTGTTATCCACCCAGGATAATCCAGGGTAGTGTTATCCAACCAGGATAACCTTGTGTAGTGTTATCCACCCAGGATAACCATGTGTAATGTTATCCACCCAAGATAGTGTTATCAACCCTGGATAACCCAGGGCTGTGTTATCTACCCAGGATAACCTAGGGTAGTGAGTGTTATCCACCTAGGATAACCCAGGACAATGTTACCCACCCAGGGTAGTGTTATCCTCTCAGGATTACCTACTGTAGTGAACGTTATCTACCAAGGAAAACCCAGGATAGTGTTTTCCACCCTGGATAACCCTGGGTAGTGTTATCCACCCAGTATAACCTAGGGTAGTTTTATCCACCCAGGATAACCCAGGGTAGTGTTATCCAACCAGGATAACCTAGGGTAGTGAGTGCAAAACACCCAGGGTAGTGTTATCCACCCAGGAAATTTTAGGGTAGAGTTTTCCCCCCAGTAACCCAGGGTAGTTTTTTACCCATCCGATATACCAGGGTAGTATTATCTACCCGGATAACCTGGGGTAATAGTGTTTATCCCCCAGGATAATCGATGATAGTGTTATCCACCAGGAAACCAGGATTTTTAATACCACCTTGATGTGTTTCCATCCTGGCTAACCCCAGGTTATGTTATTCACCCTGGATAACGCCTGGGTAGGGGTTATCCACCCAGGATAACCTAGGGTAGTGAGTGTTATCCATTGGATAACTGAGGGTAGTTATATCCCCCAGGATATCCTAGGGTAGTGTTATGCCCCAGATACCCAGGGTAGTTTTATCCAACCGAAAAACCAGGGTATGTTTATCTACCCAGGAAAAACCAGGGAACATTATCCATTAGATAGAGTTATCCACCCGGGGTAGTGTTATACTCCTCACTAACCCAAGATGTGTTTTCCACCCAGGATAACCCAGGATAGTGTTATCCACCCAGGATAACGGGTAGTGCTATCCACCGAGGATAATCCAGGGTAGTGTTTATCCAACCAGTATAACCCCGGGTAATGTTTATCCCCCCAGGATAACCCGGGGTTTTGTTTCACCCAGGGTAACCTGGGGTAGTGGTGTTATCCACCTAGGAAAACCAGGACAGTGTACCCACCAGGGTAGTGTTACCCTCCGGATTACCTATGTAATGAATGTTATCTACCCAGGAAAACCCAGGATGTGTTTTACCCGGGAAAACCCTGTTGTATCCACCCAGTATAACCTAGGTGTGTTATCACCCAGATAACCCAGGGCGTGTTATCCATCCGGGAAAACCATGGTAGTTTCCCACCCAGGGAAACCAGGGTATGAGTTTTTACCCACCCAGGTAGCCCAGGATAGCCCAGATAATGTTATCCACCTTGGATAACCCAGGGTTTGGGTGTTTTCCACCTGGAAAACCCTAGGGTATTTTCATCCACCTGGAGAACCCAGTTCTGTGCAATTAAGTGCTCTGCGATGTACAGGCCTATTCCCACTCTTCCAATCACTCTGTCGCATCGGGATAGGTTGTACCTGGATCCCATATTTCTTGTCCTTTTTATGGTTCTTCATGGGTCTCTGTGAAAGCCATGATATTGCTTTGCTCTGCAAGCGTCCAGGTGAAGGTATTAGTGTCTTTGCTGGGTTTAGACCTTTTATATTGCAAGAAGATGTTATCGGACGGGTTTTTTAGTGGTATGGGGGAATTTTTTTTTCTGGCACAATATCTGTATTTTTTTTGGAGGAGGAAGGCCATCGACAGTGGTTCCACCCAGAAAGACTGGATTGGTGAAACGATTTCTGCCATTTCCCCCATTTTTTTTTTCGTTCCTTTCCCTCTTGAGTGTGTGGCTACCCAGGTTTCCCATGTCTGGTTCTTTGTATCTTTTGTTCCCTTAGATGGTGCCGGCAATTTATTTATAGCGCGCTTCTTTCCTTTACGAAGAGGAACACATTTAAAGGGTGAAAAACTTACGGAAGTGAGTTTGCATTTTCCTGTTTAATATGGGCACAGCATTTTCTAGGTGGCATAGTTGCACGTCCCCATCGTTTTCCAGTTTCCATTCCCTGGAGAAAAATACCAAGTGCATATATGTGCAAGTTTGGTTTCCCGTTTGCCAGGATTTTTGTGACTATTTCTTGTGGTGCTGTTTTCCGGTTCATTCCTATCCTCTAGTATAACAATGGAGCTCTCACCAGTTGTTTTGAATATATCCTCCTATTACTGGAGTCCCCTTTTTGCTATTTCCTTGGTATTTATTTTTTAATATTGGTTTCATCTTGCCCTTTGACTACATTGTTTCCCCACTACAGCTCCTGTCCCCCTTAAAGGCAATTTATATGCATTCCCTCATGCGTACAGTTCGTCTACAGGACAGCACCTCCAGCCTCACCATTACTGTCTACCAGGACAGAAACTTCCAGCCCCACATTTACTGTCTACCAGGACAGCCCCTCCAGCCTTACAGTTTCTGACTACCTGCAACCCCACCTCCCAGTCCCCGTTTCCCGTGCCCCACCCAATTCCCTGGACCCTACACCCCCCTTTCCCAAAACAATCCCACCCCCCATCCCCCCCTCCTTGTACCCTCGCTTCTTTCCACAGACCCCTTTCTCCCAGCTTACCACCTCACTGCACTCCCCAAAACTCCTATTGTCCCTACCCTCTACCCAAGGATACCCACTGCCCAGCCCACCCCACCCCACCTACCAGCCACCCAAACACCAAAGCCACACATAATAAATACCACATCCACCACATACACCTGTTTAACCCTTTTGGGGGGTTTCGGCCGTATTAGTACAGCTTACTCCCCAGAGTTTTTGATGACTAGTATGCATAAATTCTAGTGCCCTAAAAATCTAGTGAGAGAAAGCTGGTAGGCCTACATATGAAATAATGGGTCTATGTGGTCAGTGTGCGCATATAAAAAAAAATTCTGCAGCCACACAGTGTGTAATGAGAAAAAAAAAATTTTGTTTTTTTGGAATAAAACAGCGACTTTGCACTGTATTTTCGTATAGTATTTATTGTTGTATTCTAGTTCCCCTTGGTCTCATTTTATAGAATGGAAGATATATTACAGAAATTGAGATGAAAATGGACTGGTTTTACAATGAAAGTACCTTGAAATTGAGCTCAAAGTAGCAGAAATGTTCGATTTTTACCAAAGTTCAAAAGTAAACAAATCATCCAAGCGTCCAATACACATCAAGGGTGAGTCTAATATTCTTTCACGGGTGTGTGATATTATTTATTCCATTTCTACACTAATGCAGTAGTCTGCATAACATAAATCTTCTATTTTTGTAAGAATAAAATTCAAGTGGAAAGCCAAAGAAATATAAGAGGGGCCGGGGATGTGACTAACGAACAGAGAACTTGTTATTTTAGTGCCGGGAATGTCTTTTTTTTTTATTCTGGACCCTATTCGGAAATTGGCATCTTTTGAAATTTGTGTGAAATTGGTAAAATTGCTAAATTCTGACCACTTTGTTGGATAGTTGAAATCAGTAAATGGGTGGTTTGTTGTACTCATTCGATAGAAAAAATGAAATTCTAGCAAAATAGTTATGATTTTTGTTGACTAGTACATTGGAAGTGGCCAAAAATAGGGCTCAAAGTGGGCAAAATCGCCAATGCATAAACATTGTCGAAACCGCTAACTTCACGAGAGCAAAATTTCCGTAAGTTTTCCATCAATTTTCATACTTTTGGGGGTCATTATAATGGGGAAAATATTCTCTATCTTTTCATAAGAATTTTTTTTTTTTTTTTTTGGAAGTTTTGGCGACCCTGAGAACAAGTCTCTGAGAGGGCCTGGCGAGCCCCAAAGGGTTAAAAGTAATCATGGGACAGGATAAAGGCTGTTGTATATGTTAAAAAATCTTTGGGAAAAAACATGAGGGGCATTGTTTTGTGAAATATGAAATTTAAAAACATCACATATATCATGTACAAAGCTTAAATGCAACCATGACAAATGACCAAAAACAAGAAAGCCATTTCGGGATTTGCCCAGTGAAAGGGACAGCTGGTTAAGAAAAAGAGGTACTGAAAAGTGAAAACCTAGAAAGCGTAAGTTTCTAAGGAGCTTGCCAGAGTTATACAAAGAGGGGAAAAACAGGGGAAAAGGAAAAAGAAAAAGAGGAAAATGCAAAATGAGGTGAAAGCCAAGGAGTGAAAGAAAAGAGTAAGAGTAGAAAACGTCATACAGAGCAAGTCGGAAAATAAGGAAACGGGGATCATAACATAGCAGAAAGGGGAAGGAGGATGAGAAAACTTGAGCAGGAACAAATAAAAAATGAGCAAAGGAAAAAATTAGCCTTAGAGAAAGTGAACAAGAGAACTCAGTTTCAGGTGGCAGAACCTAGGAACGACACAGAATCAATAAATATAGTAGTCAGAACATTTGCAGTTACTATGCTAAAGGTTATGCCTATATGGCAGAGATTGTTGGAAATAAACACCCCAGAAAATGTGCGAACATTTTGAGGAAAGGGGAAAGTGTCTTTTTCAACAAAGAGTGCAGGTACTTCCATCCAGTAATGTTTAAAGCTTCAATGCAGTCCAGAGAGTGTTATACCTGAGCTGCCCAGACCATCATTAAAAGAATGTGGCACTACAGAGTTAGCAGAGAAAGTGAAATTGAACAGCATTCTTTTTTAGACAAAAAGACAAAAGATCAAAAAAAGTTAGAGACAAAACAGGGGGAATGGTACAGAGAGGCAGGTGGGCAGTAAAATGGGGCATACCAAATCAGGCATCAGTCCATCAAGGCCAAATAAGCAAACAAATGCGAAGCCAGTACTGGAGTAACCAGGGGCATGTGCACCAGTGGACATACCAGGTAGTACACCACCAGTGGTAATAATGAAACACAAAGTGAGACATAACATCCTGCTTGGTAATTCCTGCTTCATATTTGCTAATACACAGGGTTTGAAATCAAATAAAAATGACAAAGTTAGTTATGTCAGTGGGCTCCTAACAGAAGCGAATGCCATATTCGGAGCATTTACAGAAACACAGGGATGTTTTGGATGGAGAGATAAAGATAGAAAACTACAACATGTATAGATGTGATAGAATCAATAGGCCACAAGGAGGAGTAGGAATCTATGTAAAGGATACAAATCTGTTGCACAGAAGTGCTGAATTCTATGAATGATACAGAAATTCTAGGCATTAAAGTTGAAAATAGGAATTTGGTAATTATCCTAGTATACACACCACCATTGGCAACTGCTGAGGAATTCACAGATCAGTTAAGTAAGATAGATAGCTATCTGGATAGGCTAGAAAATCCTACAACAAAATTTTTACCCCTTTGGAGATTTTAATCTCCCTCATGAAAAATGGAAGAGGGCACAACATAATGTTATACCAGAAATATCCCTGCGAAGCACCCTGGCTCAACAGGAAACATACCGGGGAAATAATGAGGTTTTGTGAAAAGTACTCTTTAAACCAAACGGGTAATTGATCCCACTAGAAATAAAAATACCCTGGATTTGATATTCACAAACAACGAGGAATGATCAGAGACAACAGTTCTAAAATTAAATTTACTCTGGTCATAACATCATAGAGGTTCAAAACTAGTATTAACTCAGGGGTAGGAAACTGCATTGCTAAAGTTAGAGTTTGGAATGTTCAGTAAGTTTTAATTTAACAACCATAGAATTAACGGGGAAAAAAAATAAACCAAGAGCTATCAGACATACCTGGGAATCAGACATGAGCACTCTAAATCCCCACCAGTGCCTAGAGAAGCTGAAATACAGAAGCATACGAAGTATGTAAAAAACATGTACCATTGAGGAAACCCAGAAGAAGATCAGATATATAGAGAGCGCATAGGAGATGGTACAGAAATGACAATGGTTACTAAACTGCTTAAAAAACACAAATATGCTACACAGAGGAAAGATAGACTTAGCAGAGAGATCACTTAATTAGAGCGAAAACTTAGGATGTCATACCTCACAGAAGAAGTAAAAAGGGGAACAAAAGGCCATGCAGGACTTTGCAAGAAACCCAAAATATTACTTTTCCCTATGCAAAATCCAAGCTAAGAACTACCTGTAGAATTGGACCACTACTGAGAGGAGATTGTATACAGACAACGAACAGGAAATGAGTAAAAATCTTAAAAGAACAGTATGATCAGGTTTAGCAACCCACAAAATGACAGCAAGGTAGAAAATGCAAAAATATTGTTCACTCCAGAAGGCCACGTAGACCAACTAACTGACATTAGTACAAATCACATAGATATCGAAAAAGAAATGGAAAACATGCCCACTCACTCAGCATCTGGACCAGATTCAAGAAATGCAAAGTACCACTACACAAGCCCTCAGTATTCTTTGGAGAAAGAGTTTTAGATCTAGGTGAAATACTGGAGGTCTTAAAGAGTTTCAGACATAGCTACTTTGCAGAGGAGGTAGTATGCACTAACTAAAAATTTCAGGGCTGATAGCCTAACCTCTCACATCATGAAAATCTTCGAAAGAGTGATGAGACGGCAGGTTACAAATTTCATGGAGCAGCACAACCAACATAAAAACCCAACCAGCATGATTTTAGAGCAGGACAATCATGTTTTGTCACAGCTGCTGAACCATTTGGGCAGAATTACTGAGACACTGGAAGATGTCCAAAACGCAGATGTAATTTACACAATTTTGCGAAGGCGTTTGACAAAAGCGATCATGGAGTGAAAAGCACACAAAATGAAGGCCATGGGCATTATGGGAAGGTAGGCAGGGGGATTTTGGTTCCCTAAAAACACAGAACACAAAAAAAGTAGTAGTGAACAGGGCAAGATCCAGCATCAGCGAGATCAAAAGCTCAGTGCCCCCAAAGGGACTGGCACCCCTGCTGTTTTCCCCATCCTCATAGCAGACATAGACAAAAACATCAGGGCACACTTTTATATCATCATTTGAATGACACTAAAATAAGCTGAAAGTCAGTATGGTAGAGGACATGAAAGAGTACAGGAAGACATAAACAGGGTTTTCCAGTGGGCAGTGGAAATCAACATTGCGTTCGATGGTGATAAAGTTCCAGCTGCTTAGGTATGGTAAGAATGAAAAACTCAAAAAGAGCACTATAAAACAAAACTCAAGAGGGTCACCAAAATAAACAAAGAGGAACACGGTAAAAGTCCTAGGAATAATTATATCAGCCGACCTTTCTTTTAAAGACCATAACAAGACCCAAAAATCATGACAGCCAGGAAAAAAGACTGTGTGGGTATTGAGAATTTTCTAAAAAGGGGAAAAAATGCCGATGGTGACACTCTTCAAATCGCTAGTGCCCCTCACTTAGAAAAATTGCTCCATGCTGATGGCCCCCTTCAGGGCAGGAGAAATATCGGAGCTGGAACAAATACAGGGGATCATTTACAGCTCAATTGAGCCAGTAAAGGACCCAAACTACTGGGAACGCCTGCAAGTTTTGAGCATTTTCTCATTGGGGCGGGGGAGAGAGAGGTACATGGTAATATATTCGGGAAGGTACTTGAGGGCTTGGTCCCTAATCTGCACACTGCCATAGCAACATACTGGAGTGAGAGATATGGGAGGAAATTTAAAATAAACCCATTGAGGAGCAGTGATATGGTGGGGACAATAAAGAACACTGTATCAACATCCGGGGTCCCAAACTTTTCAACATCTTACCAGAAGATATCATAAACACTGCTGGAACAAGCTTTGAAGCCTTGAAGAGGAAACCAGACAAGTATCTTCACCAGGTGCCAGATAAACCAGGCTGTGATGAATATATGGGGCAACGGGCCTCCACGCAACAGCCTGGTTGACCAGGCAAGCACCAGATTAGCCTGGCCCATGGCTGGGCTCAGAGAGTAGAATAACTCTCGAAATTCTTCAAATGTATATCAAAGGTAAGGTTAGGCCAGCACCTCCAGTGAAACAGTTACTGTCAGCCAGAACAGCATCCACACCAAGGGCGTACTGTCGAGCCCAGACTTGTTTTTACCTATCTGTTAAAGAATGCTTTGAGGTTTTCTATGAAGGCTGCTTTGATGTTTTCCTCTTTTAATAACATTGTGATTTTAGTCCACAGATGATCTCATTTGGGCATACCCAAAAACACTTCCTGATTTAATACTGCTTGTAGATAATTCTTGGGTATCTGCACAAGGGGCGTTGACACCAATTTTTTTACAAAAATGGCATGTAATCCATGTGGAAGCCTGTTTTGTTTGATTTACTGCAGACTACACAGAATTTCATAATTTTGATTTCAATGGTTGATTACTATAAATTTTACAAATAATCCCTTGAATATTCTACTAATAACCTCCTTAAGTGAAAATCTGGCTATTTGTATTTCTATTTCTAACTGTATTGTATATTAGTATTAGGACAAGCTTATCGCCCTACGTTTTTTGCTTTATAGTTTTGTTTGTGTTTGATAAGGGCACCTAAAAACCCCATCTGTTTATAGTCTGCTTTATTGTCCATTGATACGTATACGTGGTCCAGTCGTCACGTGAGGTTCACAGACCCCGAGCGCTTTGGGGATTAGCGTGGACAGTTACAAAGGGTTTGGCTTGCTTCTGCAGTGTTTTAAAAATTGAGGTTGGAGAGTTGAAGGAGGAGGGCTTGCTTTCTCCAGGAGGAGATTAGGAGGCTGAAGGTCCACCCTCAATGGGTCTGGGAGGAGTGTGAGGTGGCTGGAGTTGTGGGGAATGAGGCTTCTAGCAGTGAGTGCAGTCTGTCCCCTCGCTGTGAGGAGGCTGTAGGGGGGAAAGGTAGCAACGGCTACCCGCAGGAGGTACAGTCCAGCACCTGCTACAAGTGGGCGAGTGGTTCACAGTAATGGGAGGCGCATCAGAGTAAGGAAAGTTAAGAGTGAAGAAACTGAAAGGGGGAAATCGCTTCTCTGTTCTTCAGGATGAATGTACTTCAGTGGGCCAGGGAGGTAAGTGGTCCCAGATTTTT
Source organism: Cherax quadricarinatus (assembly GCF_026875155.1). Lineage (NCBI taxonomy): Eukaryota > Metazoa > Arthropoda > Malacostraca > Decapoda > Parastacidae > Cherax > Cherax quadricarinatus. The sequence continues at coordinate 32,219,886 of NC_069429.1, forward strand.
TTTAAAACTGCGCACATTGGGGTGTTAACCCTTTCAGGTCCTGAGGGAAAAAAATTCATGGGGGCCCCAGTGTCCAAGAAATTTTGAAAAAAAAAAAAAAAAAAAAATTCTTACAGAATTAAACATAATATTTTGTGAAGGTAATAAAACAAAAAAAAATTCTGATCAATATGTACCGAGATATAGAGGCAGGAAGTTGGGGCCAAAAAAGACTGGGTGGTGGCAACATCAGCTACTTCCACAAAATCGCATTTCTTTATTTTATGTTTTTTATTCTTTTTTTTCTTTCTTTTTTAATTTTTTTTACTTTTTCTTAGTAACATTTGTGGCCTGTGAAACCAATACTGTATATGCACCTACCATCCGACTTACGACCTGCTCGATATATAACCACTAGATTTACGACCATGTTTTGTATGCTAAATCTCTGGGAACAAACAGCTCTTTGTTTTGTACACAGTCTTTATCAAGAAGAACATAAGAACGAAGGAACACTGCAGAAGGCCTACTGGCCCATGTGAGGCAGGTCCAAGTCTCCTACCGGCTTAAGCCAATGCACCCAACCTAGTCAGGTCAGGTCACATTGACTTAACCCTTTGAGGGTCGACAGGCCCTCTCCAAAACTCGTTCTCAGGGTCGGCCAAATTTAAAAAAAAAAAAATTATTTTTTCTTATGAAAAAATAGAGTTTTTTTTCTAAACATTATAGGATAAACAAAAAATTTTTACCATCGATACTTACGGAGATATGGAGGCGTAAAGTTTGCAGAAAATGAGCCCCGTATGGCAACAGCGGCGACTGCCGCTCACCCGGTAAAACTTTGATTTACTTGTATTTGAAGGTTTGTTGTTTTTTCACTATTTTATTTTTCACGTAACTTAAAGTGGCCTAATGAGACCAAAGTAAGGTGCAATGTACATATATACACTTGTTGTATACAACACAATAAGCACACAAACATATTATCAATATATTGTTTACAAAACTTGTTTACAAAAACAAACAATACAAAACATTGTTTATTATTATTGTTCTATAATATATTACCAAATATACAGTCACTGAACATATTCCTATTAGGGTTTTGCAGCTTGTGAACCTGAAACATGGTGCATACCCCAATGGTGTTTTATCTTTCTCCCTCATTCTATCTCTTTCAATCTGTCTCTCCTCTTTCTATCTGTCTGTCTATCTCTGTCTCACAGGTACAAAATAAATACAAGTATACATAGTATAAATTACCTAGGACAAACCCCAAAAAATCCAGACAAAGTGCTGTACTCCGCTTGAAGATGTGAGTAAAAGTGATGGGCCAGTCTTGTGGCTCTCTGAGACAGAGAGCAGACAGTAGACAGATAGACAAGGGGGCTTGACAGACAAATAGACAGACAGAAATGTTAGTGTACCAGCAGAAACAAAAGGAGGGAGATGTTCATCTAATCTTTTATTATCAGTTCCACCCTCGTTTACGCCATCAAAAGTCATCTCTTATCAGATGTTATCTCCCCTTATCTTGTCACTGTCATGGGGTGGATTTTTTTTTCTTGTTTCAAGGGAAAAAAAATTATTACATCATCTTCTTCCTCTTCTTCCTCCTCCTCCTTTCCTCATCCTTCTCCTCTTCTTCCCCTTCCCCCTACTCTTCCTCCCTCCTCCTCTTCCTCCTACTCCCCCCTTTCCCCCCCTTTCCTCTTCTTACTCCTCCTCTTCCCCTCCTCCTCCTCTTGTCCCTCCCCTCTTCTTCCTCTTCCTCCTCTTCCCCCTACTCTTCCTCCTACTCTTCATCTTCCTCCTCTTCCCCCTAATCTTCCTCCTACTTTTCCTCTTCCTCTTCCTCCTCCTCCTCCTCCTCCTCCTCCTCCTCCTCTTCCTCTTCTTCCTCTTCCTCCTACTCTTCCTCTTCCTCCTCCTCCTCTCCTCCCCCTCCTTCCTCTCCTCCTCTTTCCTTTTCCTCCTACTCTTCCCCCCTCCTCCTCCTCCTCCCCCTCTTCTCCTCTTCCTCCATTTTCCCCCTAATCTTTCCTCCTTCTCTTCCTCTTTTTCCTCTTCCTCCCTTTTTCCTCTTCCTCCTACTCTCCTCTTCCCCTCCTCCTCCTCTTCCCCTCCTCCTCCTCCTCCTCCTCTTTCCTCCTCCCCTTTCCCCTTTCCTCCCTCTTCCTCCTCCTCCTCTTCTCCTTTTCTCCTTTTTCCTTTTTTCCCCCTTTTTCCTCCTCTTCTTTCCCCTTTCCTCCTTTTCCCCCCCACTCTTCTCCTCTTTTCTTCCCTTTCCTCCTTCTTTTTCCTCTTCTCCTCTTCTTCTCTTCCTCTCCCTTTCTTCTTTTCTCCTTTCTCTTCTCACTCTTTCGTTTCCTTTTTCCTCCCCTCCATATGTGTAAATTACCCGGAGTCGGCAGCTGTCAAAGTGACATATTGTCTCATTACTCACTCCCCCTCCCGCCTGTCAAAACAATGGGTTGAATGCTGCTTCCCTCCATTCTATCTAATTATCTTTCTCCCTCATTCTATATTTTTAATCTGTCTCTTTTTCTATCTGTCTGTCTATCTCTGTCTCACAGGTACACCCTAAAGGGAAGTATACATAGTATAAATTACCTAGGATAACCCAAGAAATCCAGACAAAGTGCTGTACCCTTTCTTGAAGATGTAGTAAAAGTGATGACACAGTCTTGTGGCTCTGAGACAGAGAGCTATACGAATAGACAGATAGACAGGGAGCTTGACAAGACAGACAAATAGACAGAAATGTTAGTATACCACAAAACAAAGGGAGAGCGATGTTCATCCAATCTTTTGGGATCAGCAACACCTTTATTTACCCTCATCAAACGTCAGCACTTATCAGATTTTATCTCCCCTTATCTTGTTTTCTTTTCATGGGTGAACATTTATTATTACATATTATTTTATTACATATTATTATTATTATTATGTATTATTATTATGTATTATTATTATTTTGTATTATTGTATTATTACGTATTCTTCTTGTTTTCCTCCTCCTCTTCTTTCCTCCTCCTCCTCCTCCCCCTCCTCCTCCTCCTCCTCCTCCTCCTCCTCTTCCTCCTCCCCCCTCCTCCCCTCCTCCTCCTCTCCTCCTCCTCCTCCTCCTCCTCTCCTCTCTCCTCCTCCCTCCTCCTCCTCCTCCTCCTCCTCCTCCTCCTCCTCTTCCTCCTCTTCTTCCTTCTCCTCCTCCTCCTCCTCCTCCTCTGCCTCCTCCTCTGCCTCCTCCTCCTCTGCCTCCCCCTCCTCCTCCATTCTTGGAACAAGTTTGAAGAGCTTGTAGTTCATAATCACTATCACTATCATCACCAATGCTCACATCGGGGTCTGGGGTTTGGAAAATAGGAGTTTCCTCTTTGATTTCTGGTACAACTGAACGTGAAACAAGACGGCCCAGCACCAGATGTGGAAGGCTGTGGGTTGTCTGGGTTTTCCTCACTATTACCCACATTATGGTCCATTAGTTTCAGTCGAAACCTCACCAGAACTTTGAAACTCATCTTCACTGTCACTTCCATCTGTATTAGAACTGTCACTGGGGAACAAAAGTGTCCCAATTCGCCGAGGAGTGAGGAACTTCTTACCGCCAGGCATGGTGGACATTGTATACTATGATGGCATTCCCACAATGCACCACTGGGTCCCAGATTTTTTTCCTACTGCGCCACCCACCACACAGACCCATTCTCTCACATCTAGGCCTATCAGCCTTTTCCTGCGAGATTTGACAGTGCTAGAATTTATGCGTACTAGTACGCCTAGAGAACAAATGGATTTGTCAGTTAAAAATAGGAGAGGAGAGTTATTAAATGGAGAGTTAGAGGTATTGGGAAGATGGAGGGAATATTTTGAGGAATTGTTAAATGTTTTGATGAAAATAGGGAAGCTGTGATTTGTGTATAGGACAAGGAGGAATAACATCTTGTAGGAGTGAGGAACAGCCAGTTGTGAGTGTGGGGGAAGTTCGTGAGGCAGTAGGTAAAATGAAAGGGGGTAAGGCAGCCGGGATTGATGGGATAAAGATAGAAATGTTAAAAGCAGGTGGGGATATAGTTTTGGAGTGGTTGGTGCAATTATTTAATAAATGTATGGAAGAGGGTAAGGTACCTAGGGATTGGCAGAGAGCATGCATAGTTCCTTTGTATAAAGGCAAAGGGGATAAAAGAGAGTGCAAAAATTATAGGGGGATAAGTCTGCTGAGTATACCTGGTAAAGTGTATGGTAGAATTATTATTGAAAGAATTAAGAGTAAGACGGAGAATAGGATAGCAGGAGGCTTTAGGAAAGGTAGGGGGTGTGTGGACCAGGTGTTTACAGTGAAACATATTAGTGAACAGTATTTAGATAAGGTTAAAGAGGTCTTTGTGGCATTTATGGATTTGGAAAAGGCGTATGACAGGGTGGATAGGGGGGCAATGTGGCAGATGTTGCAAGTGTATGGTGTAGGAGGTAGGTTACTGAAAGCAGTGAAGAGTTTTTACGAGGATAGTGAGGCTCAAGTTAGAGTATGTAGGAAAGAGGGAAATTATTTCCCAGTAAAAGTAGGCCTTAGACAGGGATGTGTGATGTCACCGTGGTTGTTTAATATATTTATAGATGGGGTTGTAAGAGAAGTAAATGCGAGGGTCTTGACAAGAGGCGTGGAGTTAAAAGATAAAGAATCACACACAAAGTGGGAGTTGTCACAGCTGCTCTTTGCTGATGACACTGTGCTCTTGGGAGATTCTGAAGAGAAGTTGCAGAGATTGGTGGATGAATTTGGTACGGTGTGCAAAAGAAGAAAATTAAAGGTGAATACAGGAAAGAGTAAGGTTATGAGGATAACAAAAAAGATTAGGTGATGAAAGATTGAATATCAGATTGGAGGGAGTGAGTATGGAGGAGGTGAATGTATTCAGATATTTGGGAGTGGACGTGTCAGCGGATGGGTCTATGAAAGATGAGGTGAATCATAGAATTGATGAGGGAAAAAGAGTGAGTGGTGCACTTAGGAGTCTGTGGAGACAGAGAACTTTGTCCTTGGAGGCAAAGAGGGGAATGTATGAGAGTACAGTTTTACCAACGCTCTTATATGGGTGTGAAGCATGGGTGATTGAATGTTGTAGCGAGGAGAAGGCTGGAGGCAGTGGAGATGTCATGTCTGAGGGCAATGTGGTGGTGTGAATATAATGCAGAGAATTCGTAGTTTGGAAGTTAGGAGGAGGTGCGGGATTACCAAAACTGTTGTCCAGAGGGCTGAGGAGGGGTTGTTGAGGTGATTCGGACATGTGGAGAGAATGGAGCGAAACAGAATAACTTCAAGAGTGTATCAGTCTGTAGTGGAAGGAAGGCGGGGTAGGGGTCGGCCTAGGAAAGGTTGGAGGGAGGGGGTAAAGGAGGTTTTGTGGCGAGGGCTTGGACTTCCAGCAGGCATGCATGAGCGTGTTTGATAGGAGTGAATGGAGACAAATGGTTTTTAATACTTGACGTGCTGTTGGAGTGTGAGCAAAGTAACATTTATGAAGGGGTTCAGGGAAACCGGCAGGCCGGACTTGAGTCCTGGAGATGGGAAGTACAGTGCCTGCACTCTGAAGGAGGGGTGTTAATGTTGCAGTTTAAAAACTGTAGTGTAAAGCACCCTTCTGGCAAGACAGTGATGGAGTGAATGATGGTGAAAGTTTTTCTTTTTCGGGCCACCCTGCCTTGGTGGGAATCGGCCAGTGTGATAATAAAAAAAAAAAAAAATAGTACGTCAAAAACCCCTACGCGTAAGACATACTAGTACGACCAAAACCCTCAAAGGGTTAAGGGAGGAACACGGCAACCGACCTGGTAGCACAAGCTATCAGGTCCAACTCACACCCACCCACATCCACTCATGTATTTATCCAACCTATTTTTAAAGCTACACAATGTTCTGGCCTCTATAACTGTACTTGGGAGTTTGTTCCACTCATCCACAACTCTATTACCAAACCAGTACTTTCCTATATCCTTCCTGAATCTGAATTTTTCCAACTTAAAACCCTTGCTGCGAGTCCTGTCTAGGCTAGATATTTTCAGCAAACTATTTACATCCCCTTTATTTATTCCTGTCTTTCCATTTATACACCTCAATCATATGCCCCCTAATTCTATGTCTTTCTAGAGAGTGCAGATTCAGGGCCCTTAGTCTATCCTCATAGGGAAGGTTTCTGATACATGGGATCAACTTTGTCATCTTCCTTTGTACATTTTCCAGAGCATTTATATCCATTCTGTAATACGGTGACCAAAACTGTGCAGCATAATCTAAATGAGGCCTAACCAAGGATGTATAGAGTTGAAGAACAACCTGAGGACTCCTATTATTTATGCTTCTTGATGAAGCCAAGGATTCTATTAGCTTTATTGCGAACACTTATGCACTGTTGTCTTGGTTTCAGATTACTGCTAACCAGAACCCCTAAATCTTTTTCGCAATCTGTAATATTAAGATCTACATTATTTAGTTTATATGTGGCATGGTTATTGTCCTGTCCAACATTTAGAACTTTGCATTTGTCTATATTAAACTGCATCTGCCACTTCTCCGGCCACTGCATCAGTCTATTCAAATCTTCCTGGAGTGCTCGAATGTCCTCGTCAGAATGAATTCCCACGGCCTATTTGGTGTCATCGGCAAACTTGCTGATGTCGCTCTTTATGCCCCATCTAGTCGTTTATGTAGATTGTGAAAAGCAGGGGGGCCCAACAC
>NC_069429.1:32227100-32252100 GCF_026875155.1 Cherax quadricarinatus
GATTTCAGGTATGTCTTGCTACTTCTACTTACACTTAGGTCACACTACACATACATGTACAAGCACATATATACACACCCCTCTGGGTTTTCTTCTATTTTCTTTCTAGTTCTTGTTCTTGTTTATTTCCTCTTATCTCCATGGGGAAGTGGAACAGAATTCTTCCTCCGTAAGCCATGCGTGTTGTAAGAGGCGACTAAAATGCCGGGAGCAAGGGGCTAGTAACCTCTTCTCCTGTATATATTACTAAATTTAAAAGAGAAACTTTCGTTTTTCTTTTTGGGCCACCCTGCCTTAGTGGGCCACCCTGCCTTGGTGGGATATGGCCAGTGTGTTGAAAGAAAGACTTGAATTTATAAACAGACAGTGTTTCTTTTATATTTACAGGTAATGAATTCCAGATTTTAGGGCCTTTTATGTGCATTGAGTTTTTACATAGCGTGAGATGGACACGAGGAACATCAAAGAGTGATCTGTGCCTTGTGTTATGGTCATGTGTTCTGTTGAGGTTGGTAAGGAGACATTTGAGGGGAGGGTTAACATCAGAGTTAAGTGTTCTATGTATGTAATAGGTGCAGTAATAAGTATGGATGTTTTGTATGGTGAGTAGGTTGAGTGTTTTGAATATTGGTGGAGTGTGCTGCCTGTAGTGGAAATTTGTTATCATTCTGACTGCAGCCTTTTGTTGGGTAATTAATGGTCTGAGATGGTTAATTGTTGTTGAGCCCCATGCACAAATTCCATAGGTGAGATAGGGGTAAATAAGAGAGTGATAGAGGGCCAGGAGGGCTGACTGTGGAACATAGTACCGTATCTTCGATAGTATGCCTACGGTCTTGGAAATTTTTTTGGAAATTTGTTGCCTATGTGTTTGAAATCTGAGTCTGTTATCAAGGAGGATTCCTAAGAATTTTCCCTCTATGAGTTTTGTGTTAGGTGATCCGTTTATCATTATGTTAAGAGGGACATCTGTAGCTATCTTACCAAATTGAATGAAGTAGGTTTTGTCAATGTTTAGTGTAAGTTTGTTAGTACTCATCCAGGTAGATATTTTCTGTAATTCGGTATTTACAGTATTGGCTAGCGTGACTGGGCTCGGGTGCGAGAAGACGTATGTAGTGTCATCTGCAAATGGTGTGGGTTTGAGTAGTTGCGATGCATTTGGTAGGTCATTTATGTATATGAGAAAGAGAAGAGGGCCTAGGACAGTTTCCTGTGGGACACCAACTGTAATTGGCTGTGCGGAAGAGTTTGCCCCGTTTGTGTACACATATTGGCTTCTGTTGCTGAGGTAAGACTTTAGGTAGTTGAGGGAGTGCCCTCTTATGCCATAGTGCGATAATTTTATATGGAGCAAGTCATGGTCAACTGTATCAAAAGCTTTACATAAGTCAATGAAGATCCCCAGTGGGACATCTTTTTTCTCTATTGCAGTGTATATGTGTTTTAGCATGTGTATAATAGCATCATTAGTATTTTTATTAGGCCTGAATCCAAATTGGCAGGGGTTGAGTATGTTTTGGGAGATGAGGTAGGAATAGATTCGCTTATGAATTAATTTTTCGAAGATTTTAGAGAGAGGGTTTAAGTTGGATATTGGCCTATAGTTATTCAAGTCTGTTTGGTCTCCTCCTTTATGGATCGGGATGACCCTTGCTATTTTGAGAACTGTAGGGAAGGTGGAGGATTCTATGGATTTGTTAAAGAGTGTTGCAATGATTGGTGATAGTACTTGTGATGCTTTTTTGTATATAAAGGGTGGTAAGGTATTTAAATCTCCTGTCTTGTTTTTTAGTGTGTTGATAATAAGGGAGATTTCAGTAGGGTTAGTCGGAGCTAGGAACAGTGCGTTTGGGTAGTTGCCAGTGAGGTAGTCATTGGGTGGGGTATCTGAGCTTGGGATTTTATTGGCAAGGTTTTTTCCTAGTGGAGAAGAAATTATTGAGTGTTTGCTGTTTCAGTTGGTGGGAGATGGGGTTCATCTGGTTTTGTTAATTCAATTTCGCTATTTTGTGATATCTTTTTTGTTCCTAGAATTTCTGATAGGGTTTTCCAGGTCTGTTTTATATCACCTCGTAAGTTGGATAATCTGTTCTCATAATACAGTTTTTTAGCCCTTCTTATCAGGCTGGTTAGGATTGACGAGTAATGTTTTGTTTGGTCTCTGGTTATGTGACCCATTCTGTACTGTTTTTCGTATAGGTGCCTTGTATTTATGGATTTGAGGATGCTGGGTGTTAGCCAGGGACTGTTCAGTCTCTTAGCTGTCATCTGTTTAGTTTTCTTGGGGCAGTGCTTGTTATAGAGGTATTGGATCTTTTTTAGAAAATTATTAATACATTCGTCAAGATCTGTATAGATTTCTAGCTCAGTGTGCCAGTCAATGTTTGTCACTGCTGCTGTGAAGTTATTAACCCTTTGACTGTTTTCGACGTATAAATACGTCTTACGAGCCAATGTTTCTGACGTATATATACTCAATAATTCTAGCGGCTTCAAATCAAGTGGGAGAAAGCTGGTAGGCCCACATGTGAGAGAATGGGTCTGTGTGGTCAGTGTGCACCACATAAAAAAAATCCTGCAGCACACATTGCGTAATGAGAAAAAAAAAAACTCTGATCGTTTTTTTGGAATAAAACGCCGACTTTGAGGTGTATTTTCGTATAGTATTTATCGTTGTATTCGCGTTTTCATGGTCTTAGGTGATAAAATGGAAAACATATTACAGAAATAGAGATGATTTTAATTACTTTTACGATGAAAACGACCTTGAAACTGAGCTCAAAGTAACGGAAATGATCGATTTTTACCAATGTTCAAGAGTAAATAAATCACACCACACGTCCAATACACGTCAACTGGGGAGTCTAATATTCTTTCACTAGTGCACTGATATTATTTATACCATTTTTACAATAATGCAGTCGTCTGCATAACAGTAAATTTTGTATTTTTTTGTATGAATAAAAAATCAAAATAGAAAGCAATAATAATATAAGAGGGGCCTAGAGATGTGACTAATGAACAGAGCATATGTTATTTTAGTGCCACGAATGTCTACCTTGTTTATTCTGGACCCTATTTTGAAATTGGCATCTTTTTTATTTTGCGTGAAATTGGCCAAATTGCCAATTTCTGACCACCATATTGGGTAGTCCAAATTAGTAAATGGGAGGTTTCTTGTACTCAGCTGATAGATAAAATGGAGTTCTAAAGAAATAGCTATGAGTTTGGTCAACTGGAACAACGGAATTGGCTGAAAATTGGGCTCAAAGTCGGCGAAATCGCCGATACGCATATGTCGCCGAGACCGCTAACTTCGCGGGAGCATAATTCCACGAGTTTTCGACCAAATTTCGAACTTTTGGTGTCATTACCATCGGGAAAAGATTCTCTATCATTTCATAAGAAAAAATAATTTTTTTTTTTTCAAAAATTGAGCGACATAGAATGACAGTTTCAGAGAGGGGCCTGAAACAGTCAAAGGGTTAATGGCTGCCTCATTGTGAAGTCTGAATGTGACTTTAGTAGTGTCTTGGGGTAATTTGCCAAGATTTGTGATGAGGAAGGTAGGGTAGTGATCTGTGGTATTATCTGTGATTATGCCTGATTTTAACCCTTTCAGGGTCCAAGGCCCAAATCTGGAGTCACGCACCAGTGTCCAAGAATTTAAAAAAAAAAAATTTGTTATTTTTTCTTATGAAATCGTAGAGAATCTTTTTGTGAAGGTAATAAAACAAAAAGTACGAAATTTGGTGGAAAATTGACGAAATTATGCTCTCGCGAATTTTGATGTGTCAGCGATATTTACGAATTGGCGATTTTGCCGACTTTGACTCCCATTTTAGGCCAATTACATTATTCCAATCAACCAAATTCTTAGCTATTTCACTAGTATTACTTCTATTCTATCGATTGAGCACAAGAAATTGCCAAGTCAACTGTTTCAACTACAAAATAAAGTGATCGGAAATTGTTAATTTGGCCAATTTAACACAAAGTTCAAAATATTCCAATTTCAAAATAGGGTCCAAAATGAACAATGTAGGTATTCCTGGCACTAAACTAACATTTCCTCTGTTCATTAGTTATGTTTTGAGGCTTTACAAATAAATTCCATTTTGATTTTTTATTCACATAATGAATTTTTATTCACACCAAAAAATAGAAGATTTACTGTTATGCAATACTGTAATGATTGTATAAATATCATCACCATATTTGTGAATGTATATTAGACCCACCAGCTGACGTGTATTAGACGTGTGAGGTCGTTTGTTTACTCTTGAATATCGGCAAAAATTTAACATTTCTGCTACTTTGAGCTCAGTTTCAAGCCATTTCCAGTGCTAAAACCAATCAAAATCATCTCTATTTCTGTAATATGTCTTCCATTCTATCAAATGAGACCAAGAAATCGCAAATACATCTATAAAAAACATACGAAAAAACACTGCAAAGTTGCTGTTTTAATCGAAAAATCATGATTTCATTTTTTTCTCTCATTATACACAGTGTGCTGCAGGATCTGTTTTATGTGGTGCACACATACCACATAGATGTATTCTCTCATATCTAGGCCCAAATGTACCACTCACAGTTTATCAGAGTGAGCTGAGCTCATGGCGTAGATCTACGGTTTGGACCCTGAACGTAAAGCCGTAGATCTACGGGACGGACCCTGAAAGGGTTAAAGGGGATATGGTGTTGGTCCAGATGTGGCCTAGTAGGGAAACACCAGTCTCCGTAACTCTTGTAGGTTTTGTTACTGTTGGTAGCAACATGCAGTTACTCATAGTGTTTGTGAATTCAGTAACGTGTGGGTCCTGGTCTTGCAGGAGATTTATATTGATGTCACCTGAGAGTAATAAGTGATCTTTGTTCATGCGTGTATCAGTTATCATACTTCCTAGGTTTTCACTAAAACGGCTAATGTTTGACTGTGGAACTCTGTAGATGTTTATCAATGTGAGAGATTTTTGTAGGTATCTGGATTTGAATTTAGCTATTATATATTCCCCATGTTCATCCCTTGTGCAAGTATTAATGATACATTCTAGTTGGTCTGAGTAGTATATAGCTGTGCCACCCCCTTGTTGATCTGGCCTACAGTTGTGTATGGCTGTGTAACCAAGAATGGCATAGACATCTGTAGTATCAGGCTTTAGCCAGGTTTCAGTGAGAGTAATGATGGATATACTGGAATGCAGGGAATTTAGTAATGCTATGAGGTCATCATAATGTTTACTTAAAGATCTGATATTGTAGTTAAGACAGTTATGTTGTTGTTGGCTCTGAGAAGTGCCTTTGATTGTTCTGCTGTGTAGTAATTACAGTTACTGTTTGATTCATTTAAGTCATTAGATAAGAGGTTGGTATCAGGATCAATGCTTGTTATCATAAGATTTATAGTGAATCTAAAGTTAGAATTAAGTATAAGACAAAGTAAATATTCTAAAGCTATAAAATAGCACCTGAGTTATTTTAACAAATGTAAAAAAAATGATCTAAGGTAGTTCTTTAAAGCTAAAATAAAGGAGACAATATATAAGGGACTAAAAAAAAACTTTGTGGTGAACAAATAAAGTGGTAATCAAATAAATGAGCTAGGGAATATAATGGTAAAATAGTGAACTTATTACACTTTAGCACCTGAGAATAGCACCGTGATTGTTTTTAACAATAATGAATATATGAACTAAGGTTGTTATGCAAAGCTAAAATAAAGCTAAAATAAAGGAGAAAATATATAGGGACTAAATTAAATAATGGTAAACAAAGTTAAATTTGCAGATAGTAACTAAGATATGATATTGATGTGGGAGTAAGATCTGATATGTTATATATAAGAAGTTGAGCAATTTATTGTACAGTGGAACCTCTACTTGCGAGCGTGTCCACGTGCGAGTTTTTCCAAATACTAGCAGTCAATGGGTCGATTTTTTGCTTCCATACACGAGCAAAATTTCCACAAGCGAGCAGACCTCAAGGCAGGTTCCTTGACACTGGTGAGGGACTCTTGCTCTTGATCTCGGGAATTGTATCTCATTTGTTTGTTGGACTATCTTATTGAAATTTGGGCAATGTATGATGGAAAGATGCTTCTTAATGTACACCAAAAATGAAAGAAATCTAAGCATAAATAATGGAGTTCACTTCTCAGCAATTACCCACCCCTTAGTGGTAATTTCGAACGGTTTTTATGGTTGTATTCTCGTTTTTTTGGTCTCATTTGATAGAATGGAAGATATATTACAGAAATAGATATGATTTTGATTGCTTTCATGACAAAAAGTGCCTTGAAATTGAGTTCAACCTAGGAGAAATGGTCCATTGCTTGGCTGTTTCAGAGTAAACTGTCCATTCCAATATGCAGTCGTGAATGGGTTGACATTTATACAATTATTGCAATAAGGAATAACAGTAAATCTTATATTTTTTGTGTGAATAAAAATTACAAATAATTTATATAATAACAATAATAATAATGATAATAATAATAATAATAATATGTATAATAAGTGTTATAAGAAGAGCAGAGTATATGGAGAGTAAAAGAAAGGTGAAGAGAGTGGTGAGAGAGTGCAAAAGGAGAGCAGATGAAAGAGTGGGAGAGGCACTGTCAAGAAATTTTAATGAAAATAAGAAAAAATTTTGGAGTGAGTTAAACAAGTTAAGAAAGCCTAGGGAAAGTATGGATTTGTCCGTTAAAAACAGAGTAGGGGAGTTAGTAGATGGGGAGAGGGAGGTATTAGGTAGATGGCGAGAATATTTTGAGGAACTTTTAAATGTTGAGGAAGAAAGGGAGGCGGTAATTTCATGCACTGGCCAGGGAGGTATACCATCTTTTAGGAGTGAAGAAGAGCAGAATGTAAGTGTGGTGGAGGTACGTGAGGCATTACGTAGAATGAAAGGGGGGTAAAGCAGCTGGAACTGATGGGATCATGACAGAAATGTTAAAAGCAGGGGGGGATATAGTGTTGGAGTGGTTGGTACTTTTGTTTAATAAATGTATGAAAGAGGGGAAGGTACCTAGGGATTGGCAGAGAGCATGTATAGTCCCTTTATATAAAGGGAAAGGGGACAAAAGAGATTGTAAAAATTATAGAGGAATAAGTTTACTGAGTATACCAGGAAAAGTATACGGTAGAGTTATAATTGAAAGAATTAGAGGTAAGACAGAATGTAGAATTGCGGATGAGCAAGGAGGCTTCAGAGTGGGTAGGGGATGTGTAGATCAAGTGTTTACATTGAAGCATATATGTGAACAGTATTTAGATAAAGGTAGGGAAGTTTTTATTGCATTTATGGATTTAGAAAAGGCATATGATAGAGTGGATAGAGGAGCAATGTGGCAGATGTTGCAAGTTTATGGAATAGGTGGTAAGTTACTAAATGCTGTAAAGAGCTTTTATGAGGATAGTGAGGCTCAGGTTAGGGTGTGTAGAAGAGAGGGAGAATACTTCCCGGTAAAAGTAGGTCTTAGACAGGGATGTGTAATGTCACCATGGTTGTTTAATATATTTATAGATGGGGTTGTAAAAGAAGTAAATGCTAGGGTGTTCGGGAGAGGGGTGGGAATCAAATTCAAAATGGGAATTGACACAGTTACTTTTTGCTGATGATACTGTGCTTATGGGAGATTCTAAAGAAAAATTGCAAAGGTTAGTGGATGAGTTTGAGAATGTGTGCAAAGGTAGAAAGTTGAAAGTGAACATAGAAAAGAGTAAGGTGATGAGGGTATCAAATGATTTAGATAAAGAAAAATTGGATATCAAATTGGGGAGGAGGAGTATGGAAGAAGTGAATGTTTTCAGATACTTGGGAGTTGACGTGTCGGCGGATGGATTTATGAAGGATAAGGTTAATCATAGAATTGATGAGGGAAAAAAGGTGAGTGGTGCGTTGAGGTATATGTGGAGTCAAAAAACGTTATCTATGGAGGCAAAGAAGGGAATGTATGAAAGTACAGTAGTACCAACACTCTTATATGGATGTGAAGCTTGGGTGGTAAATGCAGCAGCGAGGAGACGGTTGGAGGCAGTGGAGATGTCCTGTCTAAGGGCAATGTGTGGTGTAAATATTATGCAGAAAATTCGGAGTGTGGAAATTAGGAGAAGGTGTGGAGTTAATAAAAGCATTAGTCAGAGGGCAGAAGAGGGGTTGTTGAGGTGGTTTGGTCATTTAGAGAGAATGGATCAAAGTAGAATGACATGGAAAGCATATAAATCTATAGGGGAAGGAAAGAGGGTAGGGGTTGTCCTCGAAAGGGTTGGAAAGAGGGAGTAAAGGAGGTTTTGTGGGCGAGGGGCTTGGACTTCCAGCAAGCGTGCATGAGCGTGTTAGATAGGAGTGAATGGAGACGAATGATACTTGGGACCTGACGATCTGTTGGAGTGTGAGCAGGGTAATATTTAGTGAAGGGATTCAGGGAAACCGGTTATTTTCTTATAGTCGGACTTGAGTCCTGGAAATGGGAAGTACAATGCCTGCACTTTAAAGGAGGGGTTTGGGATATTGGCAGTTTGGAGGGATATGTTGTGTATCTTTATACGTATATGCTTCTAAACTGTTGTATTCTGAGCACCTCTGCAAAAGCAGTGATAATGTGTGAGTGTGGTGAAAGTGTTGAATGATGATGAAAGTATTTTCTTTTTGGGGATTTTCTTTCTTTTTTGGGTCACCCTGCCTCGGTGGGAGACGACCAACTTGTTGAAAAAAAAAAAAAAAGTATAATAATAATATGAATAATAACGATACATATAATAATAATAATAGTATAATAGTACAATAATACATATATAATAATAATGCACTACATATAATAATTATAATAATAGACGGCTTCAAAAGGCCGTCACTAAATGGCAGTATTTACCACAACCAAGAGGGAGCGGTTGTGGCTGCCTCCACCTGTTACATAATGACATATTTTATTCTTTCTAGAGTATATATCGCATTTCTATGTTATTTATATTGTCTGTTATGTCACATTAGATGAACTGTGATATATAAATAAGCTGTATAGATGATATTAGCGAAATTATTCATGAAGAATTTTGCCTGGTGTCCAGCCAAACTCTCATCCACCGCCGACACCACCCATACCACAACATGAATGACATATTTTATTCATTCTGGAGTATATATCAGGTTTCTATGTTATTTATATTGTTTATAATGTCATATTAGATGAAGTGAGATAGATAAATAAGTTGTAGAGTTGATATTAGCGAAATTATTGAAGTACAGAATTCCACTAGAACGGATTAATTGCATTTCAATTAATTTAAATGAGGAAAATTGACTCTGCAAATGAGCAAATCCAGTTGCGAGCAAGGTCATGGAACAGATTAAACTCGCAAGTAGAGGTTCCACTGTACTATAAAAAGTAAAAAATAATATGAGGTAGTTGGTAGTAGCAGCAAAAGATAGTTTTGGGCCTTGAACAATAATGTAATTGAAATATACACTAATTGCACACACAATATAGCCACTAAGATATGAAAATAATCTGAGAGTAGGATTTGCCTTATAGCATGAAGTTTGAGCAATTAATATCACTATAGGAATATTATTTGAGGTAGTTGATACTAGCTAGTGAGGGATGGTTCAAGGTATTGCACAGTGGTGTAGTAGGAACATACACTAGTTTGTTATTTGTAGTTTGAGAGAAAAGGGAAAATTATATATGATTATAAGAGAATTTTAACAGTGTTTAAGTAGGAAAGAAAAAGGTAATACAGATATTATTAAAGAGTAAGTATCCTATTAACAAAAAATAAATTGTGAATTGGGAATCTGGGAAGATAACACAAAATGGGTCACACAAAGAACTGTGTGGGACACCTGGGATAGTGAGGTAGTAAATACTATCTAGGAGGTGATAGTACAGGGATTAGTTCAATAATGACATAATAACATACACTAACATAGTAAGGATTTGGTCACTAATATCAGTCAGACTCTGTAATGTTTGCATCATGAAGGAAGTTCACTAGTTCATTTTCATTTGTAATGTAGTACACTCGGCCTACATTTGTTTTTCTTACTAGAATTTGTCCATCACGTACAAAGCACTGGTGAATTTTATCATTATTCTCACGTTCCAGTTTTCTCACTCTGTACAGGAGGTTCTGCCGTTTTCTTGTGAGACTCATTTATGTATATATCTTTTTTTGCTTTAATAGATGAACTTATTAGATATTTTTTCCTGTCTTGTGTGTGAAATCTGAGCATAACACTTTTTCTGCCTTGGTTCCCTAGTAACCGTGATTCTTTTGTTTCTGATACTGGTACATTAACATGTAGGTGGTCACGAATGATCTGGAGAGTTGTATCTTTGCAATTTATATGGTTTAATTCGCTGGGAAAGAGTGACCTGTTAAGTACTACTGCACCAGATAACTTGTCTTGCTCTGTTCAATTAGGTATCCATGTTTGTTTTCCAGCCCTTGACGGCATTATCAATCTTCATGTTTAGGGAAGTTATTTGATCTGTGAGGCTGGCTATGACTAATTGGAAGGACTTGCCAAAATCAGTCATGCCAGTTGATGTTAGCTGTTGATCTTGTTCTCAAGGTGAAGTAACTTGGATTCATGGTTTGTTATTGTTGCACGAAGAGACATATTTTCAGCACGAAGATTCAAGTTATCCGCCGTTAGGGTGTTGATGTAGTGCTTTAGAGTGTCAGGATCATTAGTCGTACCTGGGAGCATATCAGCTGGATTAAATCCTATGAAGGTAGTAGAGGTAGAGAGGGAGTCAGTCACAGTTGTTGTTGTTGTTGTTGTTGTTGTTGTTGTTGTTGTGGAGTCACCTGGGTTGGTGGGTGAGGGTGAGTCGGCCATGTTTGTTGTTGGTGATGCGTCGCTCTGGGTTGTAAGGGAAGTGGATGGCGCACTGGCGTCCTGCTGGGTCGTCTTATGGAATAGTCGATTTCTAGGCGCTACCTTGCTGTTCTTAGTGCTGTTTCTTCTATTAGTTGGTCTCATAGTAATACAAGAGTTGCTGTGGTTAGATGAAGAAACTAAGATAGTTAAGAGCTTGGAGTAGGTAGTCCTCTGGCAGCGGGGTTGTGCTTGGAGTTTGTGGGGCAGTCTTCGCTTCACTCAGTAATTTTTCGGTTTGTAGGTATCACTGTTGATTATCTTGGGTCATGCTGGGTTCTACATACATTAGTGCAGTTATGATTGCAATTAGGCCATCAATGAAGCGATGGTGGGCTCTGCAGGTGAGAAAAATGACAGAGCTTGCTGCCTCTGCTGTCGCTGCCGCTAATGTTATTCCTATATTTAAATCAGGGGATAAGTCCATTCCATCAAATTACCGCCTGACATCTATAGCAGGCAAATTATTAGGATCAATTATAGCTGATATTATTAGAAGTCACCTTGAAGAGCATAATTTGATTAATGAATCTCGGCATGGATTCAGGAGAGGTCGTTCTTGCCTGACAAATTTAGTGACGTTCTTCAATAAAACATTTGAGGCAGTAGACAGTGATAAAGAATATGATGTTGTTTATTTGGATTTCAGTAAAGCTTTTGATAGAGTACCTCACAAAAGACTCTTAAGAAAAGTTGCAGCTCATGGTATAGGAGGTAAGGTTCTAACATGGACAGAGTCATGGCTTACCAATAGAAAACAGAGTTTCCATTAATGGGACCAAATCTGAATGGGGACTGGTCACTAGTGGCATTCCACAAGGATAGGTTTTAGGCCCATTGTTGTTCATAATTTATAATAATGACCTTGATGAAGGAATTACAAGTGGCATAAGCAAATTTGCTGAGGGGAGAGGGAGGACGAGAAAGCTAGAGCAGGAACAAACGAAAACGAACAAAGGGAAGAAATTAGCCTAGAAGAAAGTGAACAAGAGAACTCAGATCAGGTGTCAGAACTTAGGAACGACACAGAATCAATAAATATAGGTACTCAGAACATTTGCAGCTACTATGCTAAAGGTATGTGCCTATATGGCAGAGATTGTTGGAATAAACACACCAGAAAATGTGCAAACATGTTGAGGAAGGGAAAGTGTCATTTCAACAAAGAGTGCAGCAGGTACTTCCATCCAGTAATGTGTAAAGCTTCAATGAAGTCCAGAGAATGTTATGACCTGAGCTGCCCAGACCATCATGTAAAAGGAACGCGGCACTACAGAGTTAGCAGAGAAAGGGAAATTGAACAGCATTCTTTCTTAAACAAAAAGAGAAAAGATCAAAACAAAGGAAGAGACAAACAGGGGAAATGGTACAGAGAGGACAGGTGGGCAGTAAAATGGGATGTACCAAACCAGGCATCAGCCCATCAAGGCTGAATAAGCAAACAAACACGAAACCAGTACTGGAGAAACCAGATGAGTGTACACCAGGGGACGTACCAGGTAGTACACCACCAGTGGTACTAATGAAACACAAAGCTGGACAAAACATCCCACTTGGTAATTCCTGCTTCATATTTGCAAATATACAGGGTTTGAAATCAAATAAAAATTATAAAGTTAGTTATGTCAGTGGGCTCCTGACAGAAGCGAATGCTATGTTCGGAGCATTTACAGAAACACATACAAGGGATGTTTTGGACAGAGAGACAAAGATAGAAAGCTACAACATGTATAGATGTGATAGAATCAATAGGTCACAGGGAGGAGTAGGAATCTATGTAAAGGATACTTTCTGTTGCACAGAAGTGCTGAATTCTATGAATGATATAGAAGAAATTCTAGGTATTAAAGTTGAAAATAGGAATCTGGTAATTATCCTAGTATACAAACCACCATCAGCAACTGCTGAGGAATTCACAGATCAGTTAAGATAGATAGCTATCTGGATAGGCTAGAAAATCCTACACCAAATATTTTACTCCTTGGAGATTTTAATCTCCCTCATGGTGCAACGTAATGTTATACCAGAAATATCCCCGGGAAGCACCCTGGCTCAACAGGTACATACCAGGGAAATAATGAGGCTTTGTGAAAAGTACTCTTTAAACCAAGAGGTAATTGATCCCACTAGAAATGAAAATACCCTGAATTTGATATTCACAAACAACGAGGAACTGATCAGAGACATAAGTTTCCAAAACTATTTACTCTGATCATAACATCATAGAGGTTCAAACCAGTATTAACCCTTTCAGGGTCCGTCCCGTAGATCTACGGCTTTACGTTCAGGGTCCAAACCGTAGATCTACGCCATGAGCTCAGCTCACTCTGATAAACTGTGAGTGGTACATTTGGGCCTAGATATGAGAGAATACATCTATGTGGTATGTGTGCACCACATAAAACAGATCCTGCAGCACACTGTGTATAATGAGAGAAAAAAAATGAAATCATGATTTTTCGATTAAAACAGCAACTTTGCAGTGTTTTTTCGTATGTTTTTTATAGTTGTATTTGCGATTTCTTGGTCTCATTTGATAGAATGGAAGACATATCACAGAAATAGAGATGATTTTGATTGGTTTTAGCACTGGAAATGGCTTGAAACTGAGCTCAAAGTAGCAGAAATGTTAAATTTTTGCCGATATTCAAGAGTAAACAAACGACCTCACACGTCTAATACACACCAGCTGGTGGGTCTAATATACATTCACAAATATGGTGATGATATTTATACAATTATTACAGTATTGCATAACAGTAAATCTTCTATTTTTTGGTGTGAATAAAAATTCATTATGTGAATAAAAAATCAAAATGGAATTTATTTGTAAAGCCTCAAAACATAACTAATGAACAGAGGAAATGTTAGTTTTAGTGCCAGGAATGCCTACATTGTTCATTCTGGACCCTATTTTGAAACTGGAATATTTTGAACTTTGTGTTAAATTGGCCAAATTAACAATTTCCGATCACTTTATTTTGTAGTTGAAACAGTTGACTTGGCGATTTCTTGTGCTCAATCGATAGAATAGAAGTAATACTAGTGAAATAGCTAAGAATTTGGTTGATTGGAATAATGTAATTGGCCTAAAATGGGAGTCAAAGTCGGCAAAATCGCCGATTCGTAAATATCGCTGACACATCAAAATTCGCGAGAGCATAATTTCGTCAATTTTCCACCAAATTTCGTACTTTTTGTTTTATTACCTTCACAAAAAGATTCTCTACGATTTCATAAGAAAAAATAACAAATTTTTTTTTTGAAAATTCTTGGACACTGGTGCATGACTCCAGATTTGGGCCTTGGACCCTGAAAGGGTTAACCCCTTCAGGGTCCAAGGCCAAAATCTGAAGTGGTGCTCCAGTGTCCAAGAAATTTTGAAAAAAAAAAAAAATTATTTTTTCTTACAGAATTAAAGAGTATATTTTTGTGAAGGTAATAAGACAAAAAAAAAGTTTTTTCTGATCAGTACTTACCGAGATACAGCAGCGGGAAGTTGACCCAAAATGACCGGGTGGCGGCAACATCGGTGACTTCCGCAAAATCCCATTTTTTTTTATTTTATGTTTTTTATACTTTTTTCTTTTCTTTTCTAATTTTTTTCTTTTTCTAATAACATTTGTGGCCTGTGAGACCAATATAATGTATATTGTATAAGTGTACACTCATTGTATTCAACACAATAACTGCACTAATTTGTTTATCATTATATTGCTTACAAAACTTGTTTACAAGTTTATTGTAAACAAAATGATGAATACAACGGTACCATATAGTACCATATGGTACAATGGTGCCATAGGGTGCAATGGTACCATATGGTACAATATGGTACAATGGCACATGATACAATGGTACCCTATGATACAATGGTACCATGTAGTAGAATGGCACCATTTGGTACAATGGTACCATATAGTACCATATGGTACAATGGAGCCATAGGGTGCAATGGTACCATATGGTACAATGGCATATGATACAATGGTACCATATGGTACAATATGGCACAATAGCACATGATACAATGGTACCATATGATACAATGGTACCACATGGTAGAATGGCACCATTTGGTACAATGGTACCATGTGTTAGGTAAGACACATATGCAACAGTTAGGTATCTTTATTTCGAAACGTTTCGCCTACACAGTAGGCTTCTTCAGTCGAGTACAGAAAAGTTGATAGAAGCAGAAGATACTTGAAGACGATGTAATCAGTCCATCACCCTTAAAGTTTTGAGGTGGTCAGTCCCTCAGTCTGGAGAAGAGCATTGTTCCGTTGTCTCATTAAGGGTGATGGACTGATTACATCGTCTTCAAGTATCTTCTGCTTCTATCAACTTTTCTGTACTCGACTGAAGAAGCCTACTGTGTAGGCGAAACGTTTCGAAATAAAGATACCTAACTGTTGCATATGTGTCTTACCTAACAATCTGTCGGTATTTTATACCATTTTAATGTTCACAATGGTACCATATGATACAATGGTACCATATGATACAATGGTACCACATGGTAGAATGGCACCATTTGGTACAATGGTACCATATGATACAATGGTACCATATGATACAATGGTACCACATGGTAGAATGGCACCATTTGGTACAATGGTACCATATGATACAATGGTACCATATGGTGCAATGGTACCTTATGGTACCATATGGTGTAATGGTACCATATGGTACCATATGATGCAACAGTACCATATGGTACATTGTACCATACAGTACAATGATACCAAATGGTTCATTGTACCATATGGTACTGTTGTACTCAACACACTAATATTTTCATTATTATTTTGTTTACAATAATTGTTTACAACAAAAATATGCAAAAATGTTGTATATTAGTAATGTTCTATTATATATTTACAAATGTACAGGAACTTGACGTGTTCCTTGTGGTGGATGACAAAGCACTTTGTCTGGGAAACTGCGGAGTCAGTAGCTAGCTTGTGTCGCCACTCACTCAGTCTTGGCTGGTGTCTCATGCCACCAACACCTATTGACCATATGGTACACGGTATCATATGTTACAGGGTACCATATGGTACATTGTACTGTATGGTAAATGGTACCATGCAGTACAGGATAACATATGGTGCAGGGTACCATATGGTACAAGGTACCATATGGCACAGGGTACCATATGGCACAGGGTACCATATGGCACAGGGTACCACATGGTACAGGGTACCATATGGTACAGGGCACCATATGGTACAGGGTACCATATGGTACAGAGTACCATACAGTACAGGACACCATATGGTACAGATTGGTTATGATGGTTATTATTACAAGCATTGATCCTGATACCAACCTCTTATTTAATGACTTAAATGAATCAAACAGTTACTGTAATTACTACACTGCAGAACAATCAAAGGCACTTCTCAGTGCCAACAACAACATAACTATCTTTAACTACAATATCAGATCTTTAAGCAAGCATTACGATGACCTCATAACATTACTAAATTCCTTACATGCCAATATGTCCATCATTACACTAACTGAAACCTGGCTAAAGCCTGATAGTACAGATGTCTATGCCATTCCTGGTTACACAGCCATACACAACTGTAGGCCAGACCAACAAGGGGGTGGCACAGCCATATACTACTCAGACCAACTAGAATGTATCACTAATACTTGCACAAGGGATGAACATGGGGAATATATAATAGCCAAATTCAAATCCAAATACCTACAAAAACCTCTCACATTGATAAACATCTACAGAGTTCCACAGTCAAACATTAGCCAATTTAGTCAAAACCTAGGAAGTATGATAACTGATGCACGCATGAACAAAGATCACTTACTACTCTCAGGTGACTTCAATATAAATCTCCTGCAAGACCAGGACCCACACGTTACTGAATTCACAAACACAATGAGTAACTGCATGTTGCTACCAACAGTAACAAAACCTACAAGAGTTACAGAGACTAGTGTTTCCCTACTTGACCACATCTGGACCAACACCATATCCCCTTTAAAATCAGGCATAATTACAGATAATACCACAGACCACTACCCTACTTTCCTCATAACAACTCTTGGTAAACTACCCCAAGACACTACTAAAGTCACCTTCAGACTTCACAATGAGGCAGCCATTAATAACTTCACAACAGCAGTAGCAAACATTGACTGGCACACTGAGCTAGAAATCTATACAGATATTGACGAATGTATTAATAATTTTCTAAAAAAGACCCAATACCTCTATAACAAGCACTGCCCTAAAATAACTAAACAGATGACAGCTAAGAGACTGAACAGTCCCTGGCTAACACCCAGTATTCTCAAATCCATAAATACAAAACACCAATATGAAAAACAGTACAGAATGGGTCACATAACCAGAGACCAAACAAAATGTTACTCGTCAATCCTAACCAGCCTGATAAGAAGGGCAAAAAAATTGTATTATGAGAACAGATTATCCAACTTACGAGGTGATATAAAAAAGACCTGGAAAACCCTATCAGAAATTCTGGGAACAAAAAAGATATCACGAAATAGCGAAATAAAATTAGCAAAATCAGATGAACCCCAACTCCCACCAACCGAAACAGCAAACAGACTCAATGATTTCTTCTCCACTATAGGACAAAACCTTGCCAATAAAATCCAAAGCTCAGATACCCCACCAAATGACTACCTCACCGGCAACTACCCGAACACACTGTTCCTAGCTCCGACTAACCCATACGAAGTCTCCCTTATTATCAACGCACTAAAAAACAAGGCAGGAGATTTAAATACCTTACCACCCTCTATATACAAAAAAGTGTCACAAGTGCTATCACCAATCATTGCAACACTCTTTAACAAATCCATTGAATCCTCCACCTTCCCTACAGTACTCAAAATAGCAAGGGTCACCCCGATCCACAAAGGAGGAGACCAAACAGAGTTGAATAACTATAGGCCAATATCCAACTTACACCCTCTCTCAAAAATCTTCGAAAAATTAATTCATAAACGAATCTACTCCTACCTTATCTCCCAAAACATACTCAACCCCTGCCAATTTGGATTCAGGCCTAATAAAAATACTAATGATGATATTATACACATTTTTTTTTTTTTTTTTTTTTTTTTTTTTTCAACAAGTCGGCCGTCTCCCACCGAGGCAGGGTGACCCAAAAAAGAAAGAAAATCCCCAAAAAGAAAATACTTTCATCATCATTCAACACTTTCACCACACTCGCACATTATCACTGTTTTTGCAGAGGTGCTCAGAATACAACAGTCTAGAAGCATAAACATATAAAGATACACAACATATCCCTCCAAACTGCCAATATCCCAAACCCCTCCTTTAAAGTGCAGGCATTGTACTTCCCATTTCCAGGACTCAAGTCCGACTATATGAAAATAACCGGTTTCCCTGAATCCCTTCACTAAATATTACCCTGCTCACACTCCAACAGATCGTCAGGTCCCAAGTACCATTCGTCTCCATTCACTCCTATCTAACACGCTCACGCACGCTTGCTGGAAGTCCAAGCCCCTTACCCACAAAACCTCCTTTACCCCCTCTCTCCAACCCTTTCGAGGACGACCCCTACCCCGCCTTCCTTCCCCTATAGATTTATATGCTTTCCATGTCATTCTACTGTGATCCATTCTCTCTAAATGACCAAACCACCTCAACAACCCCTCTTCTGCCCTCTGACTAATACTTTTATTAACTCCACACCTTCTCCTAATTTCCACACTCCGAATTTTCTGCATAATATTTACACCACACATTGCCCTTAAACAGGACATCTCCGCTGCCTCCAACCGTCTCCTCGCTGCTGCATTTACCACCCAAGCTTCACACCCATATAAGAGTGTTGGTACTACTATACTTTCATACATTCCCTTCTTTGCCTCCATAGATAACGTTTTTTGACTCCACATATACCTCAACGCACCACTCACCTTTTTTCCCTCATCAATTCTATGATTAACCTCATCCTTCATAAATCCATCCGCCGACACATCAACTCCCAAGTATCTGAAAACATTCACTTCTTCCATACTCCTCCTCCCCAATTTGATATCCAATTTTTCTTTATCTAAATCATTTGACACCCTCATCACCTTACTCTTTTCTATGTTCACTTTCAACTTTCTACCTTTACACACATTCCCAAACTCATCCACTAACCTTTGCAATTTTTCTTTAGAATCTCCCATAAGCACAGTATCATCGGCAAAAAGTAACTGTGTCAATTCCCATTTTGAATTTGATTCCCCATAATTTAATCCCACCCCTCTCCCAAACACCCTAGCATTTACTTCCTTTACAACCCCATCTATAAATATATTAAACAACCATGGTGACATTACACATCCCTGTCTAAGACCTACTTTTACCGGGAAGTAGTCTCCCTCTCTTCTACACACCCTAACCTGAGCCTCACTATCCTCATAAAAACTCTTTACAGCATTTAATAACTTACCACCTATTCCATATACTTGCAACATCTGCCACATTGCTCCTCTATCCACTCTATCATATGCCTTTTCTAAATCCATAAATGCAATAAAAACTTCCCTATCTTTATCTAAATACTGTTCACATATATGCTTCAATGTAAACACCTGATCTACACATCCCCTACCCACTCTAAAACCTCCTTGCTCATCCGCAATCCTACATTCTGTCTTACCTCTAATTCTTTCAATTATAACCCTACCGTACACTTTTCCTGGTATACTCAGTAAGCTTATTCCTCTATAATTTTTACAGTCTCTTTTGTCCCCTTTCCCTTTATATAAAGGGACTATACATGCTCTCTGCCAATCCCTAGGTACCTTCCCCTCTTTCATACATTTATTAAACAAAAGTACCAACCACTCCAACACTATATCCCCCCCTGCTTTTAACATTTCTGTCATGATCCCATCAGTTCCAGCTGCTTTACCCCTTTCATTTTACGTAATGCCTCACGTACCTCCCCCACACTTACATTCTGCTCTTCTTCACTCCTAAAAGATGGTATACCTCCCTGACCAGTGCATGAAATTACTGCCTCTGTTTCTTCCTTAACATTTAAAAGTTCCTCAAAATATTCTCGCCATCTTCCCAATACCTCCATCTCCCCATCTACTAACTCCCCTACTCTGTTTTTAACTGACAAATCCATATTTTCCCTAGGCTTTCTTAACTTGTTTAACTCACTCCAAAATTTTTTCTTATTTTCATTAAAATTTCTTGACAGTGCCTCTCCCACTCTATCATCTGCTCTCCTTTTGCACTCTCTCACCACTCTCTTTACCTTTCTTTTACTCTCCATATACTCTGCTCTTCTTATAACACTTCTGCTTTGTAAAAACCTCTCATAAGCTACCTTATATATACACTGCAATAGAGAAAAAAGAAGTCCCACTGGGGATCTTCATTGACTTACGTAAAGCTTTTGATACAGTTGACCATGACTTGCTCCACGTAAAATTGTCACACTATGGTATAAGAGGGCACTCCCTCAACTACCTCAAGTCATACCTCAGCAACAGAAGCCAATATGTGTACGCAAATGGGGCAAACTCTTCTGCACAACCAATTACAGCTGGTGTCCCACAGGGAAGTGTCCTTGGCCCTCTTCTCTTTCTCCTATACATAAATGACCTACCAAATGCTTCGCAATTACTCAAACCCACACTATTTGCAGATGACACTACATACGTCTTCTCCCACCCGAGCCCAGTCACGCTAGCCAATACTGTAAATACCGAATTACAGAAAATATCTACCTGGATGAGGACTAACAAACTTACACTAAACATTGACAAAACCTACTTCATTCAGTTTGGTAACAGAGCTACAGATGTCCCTCTTAACATAATGATAAACGGATCACCTATCACAAAGCTAACAGAGGGAAAATTCTTAGGAATCCACCTTGATAATAGACTCAAATTTCATACACATATACAACAAATTTCTAAGAAAATTTCCAAGACTGTAGGCATACTATCGAAGATACGGGACTATGCTCCACAGTCAGCCCTCCTGACCCTATATCACTCTCTTATTTACCCCTATCTCACCTATGGAATTTGTGCATGGGGCTCAACAACAATTAACCATCTCAGACCACTAATTACCCAACAAAAGGCTGCAGTTAGAATGATAACAAATTCCCACTACAGGCAGCACACTCCACCAATATTCAATACACTAAACCTACTCACCATACAAAACATCCATACTTATTACTGCACCTATTACATACATAGAACACTTAACTCTGATATTAACCCTCCCCTCAAACATCTCCTTGCCAACCTCAACAGAACACATGACCATAACACAAGGCACAGATCACTCTTTGATGTTCCTCGTGTCCATCTCACACTATGCAAAAACTCAATGCACATAAAAGGCCCTAAAATCTGGAATTCATTACCTGTAAATATAAAAGAAACACTACCTGTTTATAAATTCAAGTCTCTTCTCAAAGATCACTTACTCACCCAAAACCAAATAAATACTGAATAACTGAACCTTATAAATTGTATATCTTAAATGTTTCTCACAATTATATCACATAAATGTTAAACCTAAAACCCAATCTAACTTTATTATTTTTTTAAATACACTACCTAACAGAATACTCCATACGACTGAATGTACAACAATGCATGCAACCATATGACCTGTCTTTGTAATACTCACTTGTGCTTTATAGTAATCTGTTTACATTAATGTTTTATCACTGATTTCATCATTGCTTAGTTAATCTTAAGTTAATTTTAAGCCAGCCCGTAATGCTATGCATAGTATAAGTGGCTTTGGCATGCTGCTCTTATCTGTATTTTTTTGTACCTCTGTATGTGTGCTCAAATTGTTAATAAATAAATAAATAAATAAATAAATAAATAAATAAATAAATAAATAAATAAATAAATACAGAGATAACTATGGAAATAAGTCACCCTGACTTTTTTGGGTTATCCTAGGATTTTATACGTATGCTGCTATGTATGATAATCTATGTAATTGTATTTCTGTACACCTGAATAAACTTACTCAAGTGCATGTGGCATCATAAGTAAGTTTATTTAGTTATACACAAATAAAGTTACATAGAATATCATACTTAGCAGCATATGTTTGGAGAACCTAGGATAACCCAAAAAAGTCAGACAGACTTATTTCCATTAGGATCCCTGTACCCTGTACCATATGGTATAATGTACCATATGGTACAATGCACTATATGGTACATTGTACCATATGGTACCATTGTACCATACAATACCATTGTACCATATGATACCATTGTATGACATGGCACCATTGTACCATATGGCACAATGGTACCATATGGTTCAAAACCATAGAATTCGTCTTCAGCTCCACTTCCATCAGTCTTAGAACTGTATGTAAGTTGTGAAGAGGAGAGTCAGAATTCGCCCGGAGAGTGAGTGGGGAGTGAGAGCTTCCTTGCCGCCAGGCACTATGAACAAAGCTACTTTGCCGGCGTTCCCACAATGCCATGAGGGCGTCCAGATTTTTTCTATGGTGTGCACACTGACCACCCAGACCCATTCTCTTAGATGTAGGCCTACCAGCCTTCTCGTGCTAAATTTGACGGCGCTAGAATCTTGGCGTAAATCTACGGTTTGGACCCTGAACGTAAAGCCGTAGATCTACGGGACGGACCCTGAAAGGGTTAACTCAGGGTTAGGAAACTGCATCACTAAAGTTAGAGACAGGATGTTCATTAAGTTCAATTTTAACAACCATAGAATTGACTGGGAAAAAATAAACCAAGAGCTATCAGACATACCCTGGGAATCAGACATGAGCGACCTAAATCCCCACCAGTGCCTAGAGAAGCTGAATACAGAAGCATACAAAGTATGTATGAAACATGTACCATTGAGGAAACCCAGAGGAAGATCAGATATAGAGAGAGCGTAGGAGATGGTACAGAAGAAGAAAACAGGTTACTGAACTGCTTAAAAACACAAATATGCTACAACAGAGGAAAGATAGACTTAGCAGAGAGATCACTGAATTAGAGAAAAAACTTAGGATGTCATACCTCACAGAAGAAGTACAAAGGGAACAAAGGGCCATACAGGATATTGCAAGAAACCCAAAATATTTCCATTCCTACGCAAAATCCAAGCTAAGAACTACCTGTAGAATTGGGCCACTACTGAGAGGAGACTCATATACTGACGATGAACAGGAAATGAGTGAAATCCTAAAAGAACAGTATGAGTCGGTGTTCAGGAACCCACTATATGACAGCAAGGTAGAAAATGCAGAAATATTTTTCACTCCAGAAGAAGGCCGCACAGACCAACTAACTGACATTAGTACAAATCCCATAGATTTTGAAAAAGAAATGGAAAACATGCCCACTCAGCACCTGGACCAGATTCATGGAATGCTCTATTTATAAAGAAATGCAAAGTACAACTAGCACGAGCCCTCAGTATTCTTTGGAGAAAGAGCTTAGATCTAGGTGAAATACCAGAGGTCTTAAATAGTGCAGACATAGCCCCTTTGCATAAGGTAAAAATTACAGACCAGTAGCCCTAACCTCTCACATCATAAAAATCTTCGAAAGAGTGATGAGACGGCAGGTTACAAATTTCATGGACCAGCACAACTAACATAACTTGAACCAGCATGGTTTTAGAGCAGGACAATCATGTCTGTAACAGCTGCTGAACCATTATAACAGAATTACAGAGGCACTGGAAGACAACCAAAACACAGATGTGTTTTACACAGATTTTGCAAAGGCATTTGACAAATGCAATCATGGAGTGATAGCGCACAAAATGAAGGCCATGGGCATTACGGGGAAGGTAGGCAGATGGATTTTTGGTTTCCTAACACACAGAACACAAAAAGTAGTAGTGAACAGGGCAAGATCCAGCAGCAGCGAGGTCAAAAGCTCAGTGCCCCAAGGCACTGTCCTGGCACATCTGCTGTGTCTCATCCTCATAGCAGATATAGACAAAAACACCCAGCACACTTTTGTATCATTTGCAGATGACACTAAAATAAGCATGAAAGTCAGTACGGTAGAGGACACTGAAAAAGTACAGGAAGACATAAACAGGGTTTTCCAGTGGGCGGTGGAAAACAAACTTGACCACTATGGTATAAGAGGCCATGCACTTGCATATTTTAAATCCTACCTTTCTAATAGGCATCAAGTATGTCACCATTGAAGACACAGCCTCATCAATACGGCCACTTGATACTGGAGTTCCGCAGGGAAGTGTCCTTGGACCCCTGCTCTTCCTCATTTACATCAATGATCTTCCAAACATATCCCAACACCTGAAACCCATTCTCTTTGCTGACGACACGACTTATGTCATCTCCCACCCTAATCTTGCCACCCTCAACACCACTGTTAATGAGGAGCTGCTCAAAATATCGACTTGGATGACAGCCAATAAACTTACACTTAATACCGGCAAAACCTACTATATTATGTTTGGGATCAGAGCAGGTGTTGCGCAACTTAACATTAAGATCGACAACACTCTAATTGCCAGACATAATGAGCGAAAATTCCTTGGCCTATACCTTGACAACAACCTAAATTTCAGCACCCATATCCAACACATAACAAAAAAAGTATCCAAAATGGTGGGGATCCTCTCCAAGATACGATACTACGTACCGCAAACTGCCCTTCTCACACTATACCATTCACTTATATATCCAGACCTCACCTATGCTATCTGTGCTTGGGGTTCAACTGTAGCAACACACCTAAAGCCAATAATAACCCAACAAAAAGCCGCAGTAAGAATAATCACTAAATCCCATCCCTGGCAACACCCCCCACCCCCACTCTTCATAGATCTAAACTTACTCCCTGTTCAGAGCATCCACACTTACTACTGTGCAATCTACATCTATAGGACCTTAAATTCCAATATTAACCTTGACCTAAAATGCTTTCTTGATAGTTGTGACAGGATCCACAGGCATAACACCAGACACAAACATCTCTATGACGTTCCCCATGTTCAACTAAACCTTTACAAAAATTCAATGTATTTCCAAGTACCTAAAATCTGGAACACCCTACCTGAAAACTCT
>NC_069429.1:32255258-32270521 GCF_026875155.1 Cherax quadricarinatus
ATAAAAAAAAGACCCCTCGACTGACTTTTCCTTTTATTCCTTTACGGGCTTTTTGTGCCTATTACGCCATGGCACACTGTCGAAGGCTTTGAAAAGTCTGTAATATTACATCTGCTTCTTTTTGTCTTCTAGTGCATTTGGCCCTTTGTCGTAGTGACCCCGTATTGAGATAAAAGGGAGGACCGTTCTAAACCCAGTTGCCCGGGGGTTTGAAACTGAGGGTTTCTAGATGGGTGGGATCTTCTTCTTGGGCCCCTTTTCAAAGATTTTTATGTAGGGATTTGTCTATTGGTCTGTAGTTCTTTGCTTTTTGCTTTACGCCCCCTTTGTGGAGTGGGGCTAGTCTGTTGTTTTTGTAAGGGAGGGGGACCCCCGTGCCATGCCCCTCTCCAAGGATGGAAAAGGCTCTGATGGGGGCTTCTTGCAGTTCTTGATGAACACAGAGTTCCATGAGTCCTGGCCGGGGGCAGAGTGCATGGGCAGTCATTTACGCCTGTTCGAAGTCTTTGGGGCTTCGGGTAACACGGATAGGCTTTTGTTAATAAATTTTTGTGCTCTCTCTAAAAAATTCTTTTTGATCTTCGACCTCATCTGGTTAGCGGCTTGCTAAAACTAGTCATTTGGGACTTGAGTAGCTCACTCATTTCCTTGCTGTCACTGTGTAGGACCCTCTTGTTTAAGTGGGGGCCCAATACGGGGCTTGTTCTGTTTTTGTTTTGGCATAGGAGAAAAAATCTTTTGGTTTTTTCTTTCGATTTCATTTATAGTTTTAGTTCTTCCCGCGATTCCTGACTCCAAAGGGTTTCTTTTAGCTTAATTCGATCTTGCTATTTCCTGCCCAGTGTCCCCTCGCATTTCAGATAATTGACCTCTTTTAGCCCCTTTTATTCTTTTCCTCCCCCTGTAAAGGGAGGCCTGTCTCTTTCTATTTACTTTAACTCCTCCTTTTTCTTAGAGGAAAAAACCCTTTAAAACATCGATGCCACCGATTTAATCTTTTCAAGGCAAAAGTTTGGGGTTGTTTGCTTGTATATTTTCCCCATTATTCGGTTGGGACTTGGTTTACTTGGTCCCACTTTATGTTTTTGTTATTGAAGTTAAATTTTGGGTGAATGCCCCCTAGTGACTATCTCATTTTGTGGGTCGGGGGTCCTCGCATACATGTCTAAACCCTCAATTATTTTGTGATCGAGTATATTGTTTTTGATATGGTGACATTTCTTATCGGGGACTCTTTGTTAGTAATAGGGGTCTAGGTATTCCCCCAGCTAGTAGGCCATCATTTGCTGGTTAAATTAAATTTTGGCAGAAAATTAAAAGCTCGTGTGAGTGTGAGTTTTCATCAGAGCTGCCTCCTGGTGTTATTACTGAAACAAATTATTTGCTATATTCCCCCATTTTTAGGTGCTTAAGTTGAAATCCCCCCAGGGCAAGTGTTGGTGCAGGGGCTGGGAAGATTTTCCAGACAGTGGTCAATTTTAACAGCTGTTCCCCGAATTGCTGGGATGTTGATCCGGAGGCTTGTAGACTACCCCAAGACAGGGTTTTTGGTTCTCGACCTTTACTGCTAAAACTTCCACTACTCATTTAGGCATTAAGCAGTTCTGTGCAAAAAAGTGCTCTGCAATGTAAAGGGCCAACCCCCCCCTTTTGCCCCGTTCACTCTGTCACATCTGATAGGTTGAAACCCGGGGCCATATTTCCTTGTCCAAATGATCCTTTATGGGGTCTCAGTGAAAGCCGCGAACATTTCCTTTCCTTTAAGCAGCCCCGGTAAAGGATTTTTTTGTTTGTTTTTTGGGGTTTTTGACCCCGTAAATTTTTTCAAAGAAAATGTTATCGGACTGGTGGTATTGTTGGGACTGGGGGGGGTTTTTTTTTCCCGGATAGTATCTGTACTTTGGTTTTTGGAGTGGGGGCCCTCGATTGGTTCCTCCAGGAAAGACTGGATTTGGTGTACGATTTCTGCCATTTCCTCCATTTTTTTTTTTTCCCTTCCTGGCACTAAAAAAAACCCCCCCTCTTGATGGCTGTGGGGTACCCCGGGTTTTTCCCATGGCCTGGGGTTTTTTTATCTTTTTGTCCCCTTTTGATGGATGCCTGGAAAATTTTGTTAAGAGACTTTCCCCGTACTGAAGAGGTCACTTTCGGGGAAAAAGCTTACAGGAAGGGATTTTCTTTTCCTGTTGTCATATGGGCATGGGTTTTCTAGGGGGTCAATTTTCACTCCCTCTGTTTTTCCAATTTCCCAGCCCGCAAAAACCAAGTGCATAGTATGTCACAGGCTTGGTTTCCGCTTGCCTTTGGGGTTTTGTGACTGTATTCCCTGTTGGGACATGTTTCCCTGTCTTTTTTTACCTCCCTAGCCCAACAATGGGCCCCCCAGTTGTTTTTGTAAATTTTTCCTACTAGCAATTGGGTCCTCTTGTTTGCTATTTCTTGCGGTTTTTTAGTTTTCAATTTTGGTTTATCTTAACTTTGACTCAATGTTTCCCTACTATGGCTCCTGTCCCCTATGAGGTCATTTATATGTATTCCTTCCTGCGTATAATTCCGACTACCTGGACAAAATCTCCAGCTTCACCATTACTGTCTCCCAGGACAGTAATCTCCAGCTTCACCTTTTCTGTCTCCCAGGACAGCTCCTCCAGCTTCACCATTACTGTCTCCCAGGACAGCACCTCCAGCTTTACTATTACTGTCTCCCAGACATCACCTCCACCTTACAGTTTGTGACTACATGGCCAGTATAAAGGGGCAGTAACCATTCAGCCCAGATTTTTTATGTTCCCATCTGTTGTAAAAAAAGTTTCCAGGTTTTCTATGAAAGCAGCTTTGATGTTGTCCTCTTTTAATACCCTTGTGATTTTAGTCCACAAAATTTCCTCATTTGGGCATACCCAGAAACACTTCTCTGTTTAATACTGCTTGTAGCTAGTTTTTGGGATATCTGCACAAGGGGGGTGAAAACCAATTTCCACAAAAATGACAATTTATCCATGTGGAAGCCCGTTTGTTTGGGCTGACCACAGACTACAAAACAGCTTCATAATGATTTGAATGGTTGATTACTGCAATTCACTAGCAACCTCTTGAATTTATATTAATAACCTTAAAATGAAGCTCTAGCTATTTTTATTTCTGTTTCTAACTCTTTTTGTATATTGGACAGCTTAAACCGTCACGTTCCTGATTTTTAATGTTTGTGTTTATAAGGGCGCCTACACACCCCATCCGTTTACAGTGTGCTTTATGTCCTACAGATGATCCTGATAATTTTCCCTTCATTGCCCAATCAATGGCCTATTTACATGTAGTGTGAATATCGCAGGGGCGTGTGTGCCGTCAGGGGCAATCAGTAGTTGAGCCTTCAGATGTTGCTTTCCCAGGTTTTTTCCCCTGTTGCTGCTTGCTTAACAGAACCAAAATTACACTCACCGTGGTTTTCCCCCAACCTATCTCAGGCTATAATTTATTGTATTTCTTCAGATCCTTTCTCAGTATGGGATCTTTAATGAAGTGCCCTTCTTCTACTGCAATGATATTCGTACAGTCAACTATTTAGTCCATACCCACGCTTGTGCATTACACTGCAGGCCCGTATCCACTTGAAAAGTGGTTTACAATATGTTCTTTATATCTCTCTCTCCTTCTCGAGCATTTTCTATCCAGACTTACGGCCTTTTCTTGTTTTCATCATCCTTTATACACCACCACTTCATGTTACTTGGTGATTTTGATAATGCCCACACACATTTCCTACGGGGGGTGGTCTCATTGTGACTCACGTGCATCCCAGTTGGAGGCTTTTCCCTCGCCTCTCAACCCCCTCCCCCATGTTTTAAATATACGGGTACTGCCGCACCCATTTTGATCCTCGTACTGCATACTCCTCCTCCTTGCAATGATCTAACAGTCTGCTCTTCCTCCACTGCACTAGACTTCACCTGGTCAGTTCTATTCTCCAGACTATTCATGACAGTGATTCATTTTCCGATCATTCTACTTCTCCTTCCTATCCCACACCACCTTTCCGTAGCCCTTGACTGCAATTTGTTCGGGCAAATGGGATCTTTACTCACACCTCACTGCCTCACTGCTTTTAGTGAGTTCCAACCTTCTTCATCTTCCAATTGAGATGAGCCCTAACACAACTTCTCGACGTCAGTTTAACCGCAGCCATCCTCATTCTATAAAACCCCAAACCTCAGCAGGCATTCTCAGAAGTGCGTGCTTTGGTGGTCTCCTGCATGAGGCTCGTGCAGTAACGTTGGGGGGGGGTATTATTGTGCTGCATGGGGCAGGTACCAGTACAATAGAACCGGCAGAGAGACTTCTTGATTTAAGCAGAGCATGCAATCGCTCGCCGTGTAATCCGTGAAGCTAAAATAAGCACTTTGTTGGCGAGACTATGTTTTCCCACCATCACCTCTGCTTCTTCTATGAGGCAGCTGGAAAAAAGTGAGGAGAATTGGAGTGGTAAATACCATCCTGACCCGGCTAAACCTGTTCTATCTACGGGTCTCTGGTGTTGATGAAGCAAAACCCTCTTCGACGATGCCATTGAACTTGGCACACATCTGAATATTTCCCGAGGGCTCCATCTATGCCCCTCGTTTCTTTCCTCAAGTCTGCCAGAGAGTTAGTAACCCTTGGATATTTCTTCTTCTCCCTCGGGAGAAGAACAGTAATAATGTTCTATTATTACACCTTCAAGAACTGGAAGCTAATGCCTCTCAAGCTTGCTCGAGATCATCGGACAGCTGGCCTGACGACATTCATATCCGTAAGTTACAACATTTACATCGGTCCAGCCTTTTAGTCGCCTCTACCACCTCTTCAATCTTATTTGGCACAAGGAGTACTCCCCAGCTGTGGAAATTTGCCATTTGTTCTCCCTTTTACTCCGCAAACCGGGTACTACAGGACAATGAAACCGTCCAACTAAAGCCCCATTCGCTCTATACTAGTGCAGTTTTGCAAAGTGCTGAACGTCATCGTAAATCGCCGTTTAATGATGTGGTATTTAGAGACACACAACAGGTCTCTTCTCTCTCCGCTAGTCAATATGGCTTTCGTAAGGGTCGTTCTGACTACATATAGACCCCTAACTAAAATACGCTTGGGTACGTAATGTTTCGTAATGCCTATTTGCGAATAATCGCTTCAGTTAATTGCCATATTTTTTGATCTGAGAAGGTATATGGACACAACGTGGGGGGGTATAATTATTTTGACCCAGGGGGGGCCCATTCCTTAGGCTCCAGGCCGAGGCAATCTACCATCCTTCGTTAAGAACTTTTTAACTGACAGACATTTCCCGTTCCTTCCCGTGTGTCGAGTCAATAATATTCTTTCCCAGAACTCGTCCAAGCTGCAGGTGACCCTAAGGATGTGTTCTAAAGCACAACACTGATTCTCTCCTGCAATAAATGATTTGGCCCTCTGTTCTTCCTCCCAATATTTTGGTCATCCCCACTCTATGCTTGATGACTTCGCTATTGTTTTGTGTCAGGCGCTGACTGTCATCTTAATTGCAGTTTCTCTCCAGCATGCGGTCGACCGTGTTTCCACTTGTGGCCACCACACATGGTTTGAAATTTTCAAGTACCAAAACTCAAAATAAAAAAAAAAATAAAAACCCCCCCGCAAATAACTTTCACTAGACGTTCTTTATCACCGATCATCCATTGTATCTCACTGTGCTCCCGTATCCCCAAACGTGATACAGTTTCAGGTTCTTCTTTCTTGGCCTTCTCTTGACCGTCGTTATCCTGGAAACCTCACATTACCTCTCTGAAGCAACTTGTCACAGCCGGCTAATCCTTCTTAAAAACCCTTGCTCATCTTTCCTGGGGAGCGAATCGTCGAACTCTGCTTCGCCTACTTTCAAGCCCTCGTTTTATCGAAAACTCGATTATGTTGACCAGAATAATTCCGACGGCCCAGAGGCCTCTCCTGCTACTCTCTTCTCACTAGCCTTAACTCTATCCATCACCAAGGATTACGTTTGTGCCTTGGTGCTTTTCGCTCTTTCCCCTGTTGAGAGCCTCTATACAGAAGCGAATGTTTCCATCCTTGTCTGATCCGTGATGGCCCATTGCCTTCGCTACATGTAACTCTCTCACGAACAACACAATCCATGTCCATTTATAGAATGGTCCCCGATATTAGTAGACATTCATTATTCGTATCGCCGCCCTCTGTTTTGCTCATCCCCATTTCCTCCTTCGCCTACATTCACATCTTGTCTTCCCTTCAGTTACCACCTTTATATGTTCATAGTAGGCATCTCACTTTCCCTACCACCCCCCTGGGAAGTTCCGCTGTTCGGGTCTGTTCTTTTCTCACAATCCCTTGCTCGAAAGCTCAACTGCTATGGTGGCTTCCCGCTCTCTTTTTCTTGATCACTTCCACTATTACTCCATTCTCATACCACCGCTGTGTACACATATGGCTCTAAGCTCAGACGGGCGTCGGATTCGCAGCAGTGTTTCCGGACAGGCGTCGTGGCGGGGACATTTACTATCTTCAGCTAGCCTTATACTGCTGAACTGTATGCCATTCTTACAGCACTTATTCCGTATCGGCTTCTATGCCTTTGTCACTTTGTAGTAGTCCTCAGACATCCCTTATTGCTCACAGCATAACGAAAATTTGATACATCTCATCCCCAAGTTCCCGTATCCAACTTTGGCTATGCCGTATCTCTACCAAACCATAATTATTGTTTTTGTTTGGGTCCCTGGTCATGTCGACGTACAGGGCAAATGAACAGGCAGACACTGCGCGCGGAGTCAAGCAGTACATAAACCTCCCAATTTCCCTATACGAGTGTTCCAATTTCTTCTGGACTATTTTGCTGCAATAGCTACCCACCTTCGCACACCCTTGTTGGCCAACAACGTTGGTCCAACTCTGCTCGAAAGCAAACTTCGTTCATATTAACCGAGCAATAGGTTACTGTACATGCCGTCTTCCTTGTCATCAGTGCCGAGGTTGGGAGACCACTGAACCACATCCTCACCCCTTCGAATTGGTCACACTCGTCATACTCATGGGGAATCTCATGGAGAGGCCAAACCGCTGTTCCTCTCTGTGAGCAGTGTCAAGTTCCAGTATACGATTAGCCACATTCTGTTAGACTGCCCTCTCTATCAATGAGCACTAGCAGAATTTACCTCCACGTCGTCTTCATTCTACTACTCTCGTCTTTAAATTACCTCCCTCTGCTGATGGACCCTCCTTTAATCTGACTCTCTCTTTGACATCTGACAACGACTTAATTACTGTCCACAAAACTCTGATGAATACTTTTGCACTCCCCTCAGCAGAGCCCGTTCTAGTTTACCAGTCTCTTGCTGCCCTTTACCCTTTCACCATCCACTTACCACTACCCTACCCCGCTGTTATCCGTAAGACCAATACTCATAACCATCTCCCTTTTGCCACCTGAAGGAGCCCTCGCTTCCTTCCTGCCCTGCAGCGCTGTATGAGTCCTTGTGGCTTAGGCGCTTCTATTGATTATAATTAATAATCAGTGTCTTCCCATTGCAGACACTGCCAAGGTCCAGGCAGACATCAACCCAAATCTTTCAGTGGCTGCAGAAACAATATGAAGTTCAACACTGAAGAAATTTCAAACTCAGATATAGGAAAACGTGAGGAAATTAAAAGTCTAATTCTTCATCAGAGAACAAAACAAATTTCTGGCCACAAAATAGAGCAAACAACCAAGTTTCAAAGACCAGGGAGTGATCATGCGGAGATCTCACCTTCAGAGGACATAACATTGTAACGATTGCATCTGGCTCTAGAAAAATGACAGGATGGATAATGAAACCATCAAAAAAAACGAGGATGCCCAACCCCATGAATGACACTCTCAGGTCACTTGTTCTATCTAGGCTGGAATATTGCTGCAGCACTAACAGCCCTTTCAAGCAGGTGAAATTGGTCAGACCAGAAAATGTACAGAGAACATTCACTGGCATGCATAACGGAGATAAAACACCTCAAGTTACTGGGAGTGCTTGAGGTTCCTGAACCTGTATTCCCTGAATGCAGGCGGAGAGATACATGTTATATACACCTGGAAAATCCTAGAGGGACCTAGTTAACCGAACAAGCACACGAAAATCACTCACTATACGAAAGGCAAAAGACTTGGCAGACGATGCAACATCCCCCAATGAAAAGGCAGGGGTGTCACTAGCACGTTAAGAGACCATACAATAAGTGTCAGGGGCCCAGACTTTTTCAACTGCCTCCCAGCATACATTAGGGGGATTACCAACAGACCCCTGGCAGTCTTCAAGCTGGCACTGGACGGGCACCTAAAGTCGGTTCCTGATCAGCCGGGTGTGGCTCGTACGTTGGTTTGCGTGCAGCCAGCAGTAACAGCCTGGTTGATCAGGCTTGATCCACCAGGAGGCCTGGTCACAGACCGGGCCACGGGGGCATTGACCCCCGGAACTCTCTCCAGGTAAACTCCAGGTAATATGTCTTGTAGCCTTTCTCCCTCTTGCCTTAATTGTCATGAGGTCACCCCTTTTTTCTCTCTTGTTGCAAGGTCTACTTAAATGAGCGGGAAATCCATTGCCCCAAAAGAGGCAGAAGGTCTTCCTTGTGCTATGGCAGTTTCTCAAATGCCTCAGGGGGGAAAATCCTGTATTTCTCATTCTCTTGTTTCTAAATGTCCCCCACTTCTAGGGTCCCATCTTCTGCAGCCTCCTCTATGGTTACCCTTCCCATAGTCACTCCTGTCTAATTCTTTTCCTGTCCAGGGCTCAGAAGTCCCTACTTCAACACCTCAGTCTGCTCTCACATCTTCATGTTCTTCACAAACTCGGGCATCTACAAGACCTCGTATGACACCTCCCAATCGCCCCTCAGTTTCTCAAAAGTCCAAAAAATCCCTGTTGCTCAAATCTCCTTTAACCCCTCCTTCCTTTCTTCCACCTCCACATTTTACCTTTCCAGTATCTGCACCTGGTTTTTTTCCTCTAACTGGCTCTGTTACAAGTGTGGAGGTTCACCCTCCTCCTCGTACTGTGCCTTCCTTCCCTGTCCCCTCCCAAGTTTCTTCCTCTTCTGCCACCTCCCAGGTTTCTGCCTCTTCTGTTCCCTCCTACACTTCTTCTCGAGTTCCCTCCACTCTTTCATCCCCCCTACTTTGGTGCAGTCCATTACTATCCCAATCTTTACTTACCATCCTCCTTCCATCACTAATATTGTCTCCTATACAATGTCTTTGAATTCCGAAACACTTAAAGCTATCTCAGAATATATTGCAGAGACTAAACCATCAATGGTCACTGATCCACCCCCTGTTCCTTCTCTTTCCTCTCCTCCATCTACGCAATCCTTTCTTCACAACGCTCTGTTCCTTCGCTACTTGAACGTTTTCCGCTGCCACCACATGTGGAATTTTAAAACCCCTCTAGTCCATGTGTACCCTTACCTGTGGGTTTCTGATACGTTTATCGTTACCAATCATGGCCTATTTACAGTGGAATATCAGCGGCCTCAGGGGTAATCGTGGTGAGCTTCAGCTGTTGCTTTC
The DNA here is from genome assembly GCF_026875155.1 of Cherax quadricarinatus. Classification (NCBI taxonomy): domain Eukaryota; kingdom Metazoa; phylum Arthropoda; class Malacostraca; order Decapoda; family Parastacidae; genus Cherax; species Cherax quadricarinatus. Next base: position 32,264,824 of record NC_069429.1, read on the forward strand.
CCAGTTTTCCCCTGTCGGTGTTTACTCACAAGAACCAAAATTACACTCTGTGGTTATCTATCCTATTTCAGGCTATAATTTATTGTATTCTTTGGATCCTTTTTCTGATGGGACCTTTAATGAAAATGCCCTTCTTCTATGCACTGATATTCCGTACCATCAGCTATTTGTTTGTACTTCGCTGCTTTACACTGCAGCCCATATCCACTTGCGTAAGTGGTATACAATCTGTTCTTTGTATCTCCTTCTCAGGCATTTTCTATCCTGGATGTCACCTTTCTTGGTTCATCCTTACTGCCACCACTTTTGTTACTAGGAGACTTTAATGCTCATCATTTCTCTGAGGGTTCTCACTGTGATTCCCATGGCTTTCAGAGGTTTTTTTCACTTCTCACCCCCCCCATGTTTTAAATACGGGTATCCCCCCCATTTTGATCCTCGTAACTCATACTCTCTCTTGCATCGATTTCAGCCCTTCTCTGTCCCCACTGCATAGACCTTGCCTGTCTGTTCCCCCAGATTTACAGACAGCGATCATTTTCCAATCATTTTTTACTTTTTCATATTTCACCACCTCTTCGTAGCCACTCTGACAATTTGATCAAGAAAATTTTGGGCCTTTACTACAACTAACTGCTTTTAGCGGTTTTCCTTCTTGTCCTCTTTTGATGGCTTTTAACCTCATCCTTAGTTTTAACTGCAGCTTCTCATTCTGCCCCCAAAACTCTGGCAGGCATTTCGGTTGCGACCCCTTGGAGTCTCGCTTGTGTTTGTGCATATGCTTGAAACGCGTGCAGGGGGAAGGGTACCATACATAGAACCACTGAGAGATTTTTGTTTTTAAAAGCGAAGGTGCGGTCACTCGTGTGTCATCTGGACGCTAAACGACTTGCGGGAAGATTTATTTCCACCATCCCCTTTTCATTAAAGTGCATCGGGAAAAAAAAGTACAAAAACGATGGTAAATACCGCCTGACTCGGCTTTATTGGGGGTTGCGATGTTGATTTTTTAGCAAACCTCTAGTGTTCCATTAAATTGGTAATCATTGGTCTGTATTTCTCAGGGGCTGATCTATCCCCCTGTTCCTTTCCTCAAAGTTGCCGAGAGTTAGCCCCCTTAATTTTTTTCTTCAAAAAAGATCTATAATGTCCTTTTACACTTCGGAATGGGGCAAAACTCTCAGCTTGCGATAATCGGCACGGGCCCAGATAACACCCTTTTTTGGATGTTACAATATTTGCATCAATCCCCCCCTTGCAGCCCCTTTTACCCTCTTCTTTTTTTATCAAAAGGATTCTTCCAAAGCTGTGAAATCTGCTGTTGTTCCCCCTTTCTGCAAGCCGGTATACGGGACAGAATTCCCACTACGCCCTTGTCTTCTAGTGCGTTTGCAAGGTGAGGAAACTTGGTAAATCGATGTTTAATGGGGTTTTTAGAGACACAAAAAAAAACAGTCTTCCCTAGTCAATAAAGCTTTCGTAAAGCCGTTCTACATGCCCCCTTTAAACCCCCGTGGATCATTTTTTTTGTAATGCCTTTACAAAAAAACCACAAAGCTATTGCCTTTTTTTTTGCCCTTGAGAGGAAAATGACACAACTTGGAGGTAAAATTTTTCGGCCCAAGCCCATCCTTAGGCCCCCGAGGCAATCTACCACCTTTTTTTAAGAATTCAAAACAACAGACATTTCTGTGTTGGGTTAAAATATGCTTTTCCCGGGATTTTGCCCCAAGCTAAAGGGGACTTAGGGATTTTTTTGCGCCTTCAAAAAAAAAAAAAATCGAAAAAAAAGGAAATGGTTATTATATAGAAAAATCTTAATCTTTTTGGAAAAAATTTGGGGAAAAAAATCAATGTTTTTATGGCGTTTTTACAAGAAATTATAGTCACTTATACAGGTAGGGACGGTGATGTGGGGAGTGCGCTGTCTAGCCCCTATTATATTTTTTTCGCTTTTCTTGCATATTTTTTCTAATATAATAATTGATATTGGCATCATAAAACAGTAGGGGAGCTTAATTAGATCCTAGCCAAACAGGAAACCCTCTTTGGGAAACTGGCGTATTTTTCCCCCTCCCAAAAAGGCAGGAGAAATATTATTATTCGTTTCTTCAACTCTACGGCTTATTTACTATCGAAATTTTCAACATAATATAATAAACACTATAAAAACATCAAACTGTTATATACTCTAGACTGAATAAAAAAAGGGCCCTAATTTTGGGGAGAGCAACCAGCAAAATTCGATTGCATAGTTATCCCCACCTCCATGTCTATTTTTGGGCCCCAGTGATAGAAAAGGGGGGTTGATGAGGATAACTGCACTTGAACATCAGTTTACTAAGAAACCCCCAAACAAACGCGATTTTCGAGAAAAAAATTTTGAGACAGGGGCCCCGGGCCACGCACCCGGCCCAAAATCGGGGAATAATTATTTATTATTTCGTTTACTTCCCTTTTTTACTTAATTAAAGGGGTAATATTCACAGAAAGTGTAAAAAAATGATTTCTTAAAATTTTAATAAAAATTTTTTTGGGGAAAATTTCAAATTTTTGGGGTTTATGTGGGGGTAAAGGAAATATTTTTGCAAAATTTCCAAGTATTAAAAAAAAAATTTATTTTTTTTGAAATAAGTAAGATATTTAGAAAAAGGAATTTTTTCAAAAAAGTTTAGCATTGTTCTTCGGCACTAAGTTCCAAACAAACCCTTTTTCGCCCTATAGGAGAAGCAAATTTTTCAGTAAATCAGTCCTTTTCATTTTTTCTTGCATTTGGAAAAATATTAGGAGAAAGTAAAAAATGAGTGATTTTAAGGAATGCGTTAGAAGCCGAGTAGATCTAAACCCCCCTATGAAACTGAAGTAGATAAGTATGTTATGGAGCAACTTGCAAAGTGAACAATATGATGTTGTATGGCCAGGCTTTTGGGGTTTGGGTTTCAAGATTCGGCAGTTTGGGAGACAACAGATGATGTCAAACTAAATGTAAAAAAGTGATCAGGCTAGGTCACTTCTTTAAAACTAGTGCTTAATTTTCCACTTATTGAGGAAAACGAGCAGACAGTAAATAACCTATGTGACATGTCAAGATATCTTATTAATGAAAATAAGATACCAGATATACTAAGCAAATTTCCTAAATTTGCTTGTAACAGATAAGTGAACTATAGATATGTAGATATAAATCCATATGTATTCCTGTTAACCCTTTGGGGCCTAGTTCCTAGGCCTTTTGTGTATCCACATGCTCTCGCGCTACCGTCCACAGGATGGATATGGGGTGCACAATAAACTAGCCACTTCCTGGAGTTTACCTGGAGAGAGTTCCGGGGGTCAACGCCCCCGCGGCCCGGTCTGAGACCAGGCCTCCTGGTGGATCAGAGCCTGATCAACCAGGCTGTTGCTGCTGGCTGCACGCAAACCAACATACGAGCCACAGCCCGGCTGATCCGGAACTGACTTTAGGTGCTTGTCCAGTGCCAGCTTGAAGACTGCCAGGGGTCTGTTGGTAATCCCCCTTATGTGTGCTGGGAGGCAGTTGAACAGTCTCGGGCCCCTGACACTTATTGTATGGTCTCTTAACGTGCTAGTGACACCCCTGCTTTTCATTGGGGGGATGGTGCATCGTCTGCCAAGTCTTTTGCTTTCGTAGTGAGTGATTTTCGTGTGCAAGTTCGGTACTAGTCCCTCTAGGATTTTCCAGGTGTATATAATCATGTATCTCTCCCTCCTGCGTTCCAGGGATACAGGTTTAGGAACCTCAAGCGCTCCCAATAATTGAGGTGTTTTATCTCCGTTATGCGCGCCGTTGAAAGTTCTCTGTACATTTTCTAGGTCGGCAATTTCACCTGCCTTGAAAGGTGCTGTTAGTGTGCAGCATATTCCAGCCTAGATAGAACAAGTGACCTGAAGAGTGTCATCATGGGCTTGGCCTCCCTAGTTTTGAAGGTTCTCATTATCCATCCTGTCATTTTTCTAGCAGATGCGATTGATACAATGTTATGGTCCTTGAAGGTGAGATCCTCCGACATGATCACTCCCAGGTCTTTGACGTTGGTGTTTCGCTCTATTTTGTGGCCAGAATTTGTTTTGTACTCTGATGAAGATTTAATTTCCTCATGTTTACCATATTGAGTAATTGAAATTTCTCATCGTTGAACTTCATATTGTTTTCTGCAGCCCACTGAAAGATTTGGTTGATGTCTGCCTGGAGCTTTGCAGTGTCTGCAATGGAAGACACTGTCATGCAGATTCGGGTGTCATCTGCAAGGAAGACACGGTGCTGTGGCTGACATCCTTGTCTATGTCGGATATAAGGATGAGGAACAAGATGGGAGTGAGTACTGTGCCTTGTGGAACAGAGCTTTTCACCGTAGCTGCCTCGGACTTTACTCTGTTGACGACTACTCTCTGTGTTCTGTTAGTGAGGAAATTTATAGATCCATCGACCGATTTTTCCTGTTTTTCCCTTTTAGAAACGCATTTTGTGTGCTATTACGCCATGGTCACACTTGCGAAGGCTTTTGCAAAGTCTGTATATATTACTTTCTGCATTCTTTTTGTCTTCTAGTGCATTTAGGACCTTGTCGTAGTGGTCCAATAGTTGAGACAGACAGGAGGCGACCTTTTTCTAAACCCATGTTGCCTGGGTTGTGTAACTGATGGGTTTCTAGATGCGTGGTGATCTTGCTTCTTAGGACCTTTCAAAGATTTTTATGAAAATGGGATGTTAGTGCTATTGGTCCCGTAGTTCTTTGCTGTTGCTTTACTGCCCCCTTTGTGGAGTGGGGCTATGTCCTGTGTTTTTAGTAACTGTGGACGACCCCGTGTCCATGCTCCCTCTCCATAGGATGGGAAAAGGCTCGTGATAGGGCTTCTTTCAGTTCTTGATGAACACAGAGTTCCATGAGTCGGCCCTGGGCAGAGTGCATGGGCATGTCATTTATCGCCTGTTCGAAGTCATTTGGCGTCAGGATAACATCGGATAGGCTTGTGTTAATCCAAATTTGTGGCTCTCTCATAAAAAATTATTTTTTATCTTCGACTCTCAGTCTGCTTAGCGGCTTGCTAAAAACTGAGTCATACTGGGACTTGAGTAGCTCACTCATTTCCTTGCTGTCATCTGTGGGAGGGCCCATCTTGTTTAAGTAGGGGCCCAATACTGGACGTTGTTCTCGATTTGATTTTGGGATAGGAGAAGAAATACTTTGGGTTTCTTCGATTTCATTTATGGCTTTTTGTCTTTTCCGCATCCTGACTCCCAAAGGATCTTTTAGCTTAAGTTCGATGCTTGCTATTTTTTCTGACCAGTGTCTCCCTACGCATTTCAGATATATTGACCTCTTTTTTGCCCCTCTGTTATTCTTTTCCGTCGCCTGTAAAGGGGGCGCCTGTCTCTTTCTGTTTTTACATCTACTCCTCCTTTTTCTTAGAGGAATAAGCCTTGTGCATACATCGAGTGCCAAACCCAGTTAAACTGTTCTAGGCATAAGTTGGGGTCTGTGTTGCTTAGTATATCTTCCCAGCTTATACGGTTAGGACTTGGTTTACTTGGTCCCACTTTATGTTTTTGTTATTGAAGTTGAATTTGGTGAATGCTCCCTCGTGACTAATCTCATTTTGTCGGTCTGGGGGTCCGCGCATACATGACTGAACCTCATTATGTTTTCTATTTTTTTTTGATTGGTAAATTTTTATA
>NC_069429.1:32271021-32318263 GCF_026875155.1 Cherax quadricarinatus
GGTGGGTACTATTGACAAAATATCAAAAAGGGGACACCTCATAGAAATTGGTAGGTCTTTTTACTGCTGACCGCGCAGCAGTGTCTGCCTGTTCATTGCCCTAATGTCGACATGACCAGGGACCCAACAAAAAACAATATCTTTATGTTTGGTAGAGATACGGCGTAGCCAAATTTGGGATACGGAGAACTGGGGATGAGATGTATCAAATTTTCGTAAGCCTGTAAGCACTAAGGGAGTCTGAGACTACTACAAATGATGACATAGGCATAGATGCGATACAATAAGTGCTGCAAGAATGGCATACAGTTCAGCAGTAAAAATGCTAGCTGAAAGATAGAAAATGTCCCCGCACGACGCTGTCCGGAAACACTGCTGCGAATCCGACGCCGTCTGAAGACTTAGACCATCTGTGTACACAGCAGTGGCATGAGAATTGGGAATGGAATGATCAAGAAAAAGAGAGGGGGGAAGCCACCGTAGGCAGTTGAGCTTTCGAGCAAGGGAGTGAGAAAGAACAGACCCGAACAGCTGGAACTTCCCAGGGGGTAGGGAAAAGTGAGATGCTACATAACATAAAAAGGGTGGTAACTGAAGGGAAGACAAGAGTGAATGTAGGCGAAAGAAAAGGGACGGAGCAAACAGGGGCGGCGAACGAATAAAGAATGTCTACTAATATCGGTGACGATTCTATAAATGGAAGGATTGTGTAGATCGTGAGAGCGTACATAGTAGCGAAGGCAATGGGCATCACGGCGATCAGACAAGGATGGAACATTCCTTCTGCATAGAGGCTCTCAACAGGGGAAGAGCGAAAAGCACCAAGGCACAAACTAAACCTTGGTGATGGATAGAGTTAAGGCTAGAGAGAGTAGCAGGAGAGGCCGCGGAATAAATCTGGTCACCATAATCGAGTTTCGATAAAACGAGGGCTGAATGTAGGCGAAGCAGAGTTCGACGATCAGCCCCCCAGGAAAAGATGAGCAAGGGTTTTAAGAAGGGTTTTGCCGGCTGTGACAAATTGCCTTCAGAAGGTTATGTGAGGTTTTCCAGGACAACCGACGGTCAAAGAGAAGGCCTAGAAACCTGACTGTATCAAAGTTCGGGGATACGGGAGCCATAGAGGTACAAGGATGAAACGGAGGGTAACAGAGCGTCTAGTGAAAGTAATTTGGGGAGTTTGGTACTTTTAAAATTTAAACCCCTGCGTGGTGGCCCAAGTGAAACACGGTCGAGCCGCATGCTGGAGAGAAACTGCAATAAGATGACAGTCAGCGCCTGCACAAGCAATAGCGAAGTCATCAACATAGAGTGATGACCAAACATTGGGTGGAAGAACAGAGGCCAAATCATTTATAGCAAGGAGAAAAAGTGTTGTGCTTAGAACACATCCCTGAGGGAAAGCGCTAAACCCGGAGGATTATACAGCGCCTGGGGGGGGGGGGGATGTGGAAGGCATTCAGGCTTAATTCGGGGAACTGGAGCACAGATCCAATTCCCTAAGTCAAGAGCCCCTCACCAACATCAAGGAACCTTCCTTGAGGGGTACACCTGGTAAGAGGTGGCTTCCAGGGAATGCCACCACTACCTGTCTGTAGAGGTGGCTAGTTAAGGGTAGTTACATAGTTTCTTTTCATTTATTCTCTGAACTGCCCTCCGGGTTTTACCTCCTGATAAAGGAGAAACTCATTTCCTTGTACCCCAAGGGACTGCTATTCCTTAACTGACTCCAACACTGCTAAAGAACCCAGAAATGGCTTTTGGGTAATTGCTTTTTTTCACAAAACCAATGCTGGCATTCTATCTGCTGTCTCTGGTACCTCTGACCCCTGCTTTATGTTGACCATAGACCTGGCTTCCCAACTGTTGTACATGTGTTTTACTCAGTAAACCAGGCCTTGGGTAACCTAATAGTTATTGGTGCTGTAAACTTACCACCTTTTTCCTTTAGAACTTCAAATAATAACTCTCTCAAACTGTATTTGTTCATTATGTTTGATCCAGGCATTTAAGTCTCTCTGAATACCCTCTGGCAATTTGTTAAGCCCTTGTTATAATTTGTAGCAGATTTAGGCATCACTAACTCAGCATGAGTTTCCATGTGGCCTCTTGTTTACATATGGTACATACTTCAAGCTGGCACTGGACAAGCACCTAAAGTCGGTTCCTGACCAGCCGGGCTGTGGCTCGTACGCTGGTTTGCGTGCAGCCAGCAGCAACAGCTTGGTTGATCAGGCTCTGATCCACCAGGAGGCCTGGTCACAGACCGGGCCACGGGGGCGTTGACCCCCGGAACTCTCTCCAGGTAAACTGAGAAAATGAGGTCAACAGCATTAGAGATTTTAAAAGCTTTCTCCCACTCCAGAACTCTGTAAAGTATTCAATATAAAGTACTGTAATGGCTTCCTCTTTGCCATGGGGCCACCATTGCCTGATGGTACAAAATGATATACTACTAAAAAAAACTGTTTCAGGATGAAAACACTGGATTAGGTACTAGTGTACTTTTAGGTACAGTGGACCCTCAACCAACGATATTAATCCGTTCCTGAGAGCTCATCGTTAATCGAAATTATCATTAGTCAAGTTAATTTTCCCCATAAGAAATAATGGAAATCAAATTAATCTGTGCAAGACACCCAAAAGTATTGAAAAAAAAAATTTTTACCACATGAAATATTAATTTTAAAATACAAACTGAAGAAGACATGTACAATTACATGACACCTTTATTGAAGATCTGGTGATGATTGATGGGATGGAGGAGGGGAGACTGTGGATGGTGTTAGTGTTTAGAAGGGGAATCCCCTTCCATTAGGACTTGAGGTGTCAAGTCCTTTTTCCGGGGTTACTTCCCTTCTTCTTTTAATGCCACTAGGACCAGCTCGAGAGTCACTGGACCTGTTGCACAACGTATCTTTCCATAGAGGCCTGTACCTCCCGTTCCTTTATGACATTCCTAAAGTGTTTCACATCATTGTCATTGTCACAATTAAACACTTGTTCAGGTTTCAATTCTTCACTGTCTATGTACTCCTTGAATTCCTGCACATATTTTTAAACTGCTTTATGGCCCAAAACGGGCAGCCTCCCCAAATGCCTTATCACACATGGTATGCCACTACGATTTTTAAAATCCCCTAAAACCAACCTTTGCGGGCCCTTAAATTCACTCACATCCCAATATTTTGCAGGCATTTTTCAAATTTAAAAATCCTCATGCAACTTCCTACCCTTTTTCACATATGATAGCTTGAAGAATGGAAAACCCTCCTGCCTTTTTTTTTCTTTTATCCACCCCCCAATAACAGTCTCTCAACATCTTCTATCACTTGCGACCCCTCAGTTTCGAAAACATAGTTGAAAATTTTTGGGGCAAGAACAGTTTCCTTATTGCCTTTTCTTGGCCACAATATAGCAAAGTTTTTTGGGGGTTTTGGGTGTACAAAACCCTCCCCCGGGCCCGGGGGGAAAACGCCCCCCCATTTTTAAATATTTAAAGCAATGATCTCTTTCTTTCATACCCCATAGTAATTCCCCCCTTTTTGCTGTGGGGGTTGGCACTAAAAAACCCTTTTTTTTTGGGGCTAAATGGGGGACTTTTTTTGCGGGTGCAATCATTAAAAACGCTGTGATAAATATGAAATTTCCGATTTTTATTTTTTTGGGAGGGGAAAACCGCGGTGGTTTGGCTGGCTGGTTTGTAAACCCTGGCCACAAGTGGAAGATCTCAGACGAAACGAATCTTGTTGGCCCGTTTTTTTTTAGCGCTAGCCCGAGGCAAAATTTTTGTTTTAAAAAATGTATTCTATTTCGGGTTTTAAAACTTTAGATGACCCAAAAATTTTTTGGGGTCGAGGGTCCACTGTAAAACCAGATCAAAAAACCCATCACAACTCCCAAGCAAAATTTTTTCCCACGGGTTTTTTTAGCAAAAAGGGCCCATTTTTTTCAACGGGAAAAGCAGTAAAAAAGTTAACTCAGGCTCTTGTAGATTGCCCTCCCGGGAATTCAGGGGGGTTATTGGGAAATTTTAATCCCAAAATATAACTTTGGCCCTTTAAGTTACCCCATCTGAATAAGGTTTCAATAGGATAGGGGTTTAGGTATTATGTATGGAAATTGTACGAATAAAAACTGCTTTTTACTTAAAATTCATGCTGAAACCCTTTTAAAAATGCAAAGGGGTCATCCCGTGCTGGGAATAAAAGGGGAAATTTTTCCCTTTTTGGATAAAGGGAATTCTTCACGGGCACCAAAACTTCCATCCTCCCTTGGGGGGTGATTTGCCATGGGCCCTGCTTTTAATTCATTTTATTTGTTCATTATTTTTTAAAAATAAAATAAAGTTGTTCCTTTTAAACTACCCCAAAGTACCAACAGTATTTATCAGCAGTGATAGTTTAAAATTTAACAAAACCCCTCGGCTCATTTCACTGCCCACAAAACATACCTTTAAAACACACACCCCAAGCATATAACATTTGTTATATATTTTGGGTTTAAATGATCCTTTCCCAAGACAAAAAAATAGAAAAGATTACACAACAAAAGGATATATTTCCCCTGTAGATTAATTTAATTTAATACGTAACGGAAATTTTTTTTGGGAAAGTGCGGGAATGGGGGTGTTTTCACTTCAGATTTTATTTTTTAAATTTTTTTTAAATTTAAGAGGGTTGCACAAAAACTTCAACTGAAGCCTTTTCCAGGTATAAACCCATTTTTTTGTAAGAAATACATTGGTTACCCTTTTTTTTTTAGTACAGTTTTTAAATAACTGTACAAAAAACCACTGAAAACTGGCACCCTTGGGATAAAGCAAATTTTTCTCTATTTAATTAAACCTTGCCCAAATTTTGCATTTTAAATTTTTAAAAAACCTTGTTAACATTAAACATTCTACAAAAATTAATATTAAAATGTATTTATTTTTATTAAAAAATGTATAGAGCACAACAGTATTAAGGTTTGAAGGTTTTGATTTTTAATATGGATAAAAGGACACAAGTGTATAAATACTTTGAACATCTTTACTGAAAAACAATTTAAGATGTCCACTATGAATATATTTAAATTATTTCTGAACAACCTGGGAACTCTGGAAAAAATTTTGGCCCATTTGGGAAAAAGATTTTTTCTGTTAATCAGCATTTTGGGGTTCTGGGCCCCCCCTTTTCCCCCCACCCGTTCCCTTTTTGGGAGACTACATTTTCCCCCCCCTTTCATATCAGGCCCCTTGACATTCTCTTTAAAACCCCATGGGGAAAAAAATTGGGACTGGTCTGAGGACGTCCAAAACATGGGTGTCAGTTTCCCCCATATATTAATATATTTTCCTTTTCATCTGGAAGGGAAAATTCACTTAAATGCTCGCTGCCCCACATATTCTACCTTTTTTGAAAGTCTTTTTCCCTTTTATGCGACTTTTCCCCTACAAAATAAACATTTTCCCCAAAACTTTTATTAATTTTTTTTCTTTACTCTACCCTTTTTTCCATTTAAACCCCTTTTCATATTTCCCTTTCACACACCCCCCCCTGTAGTGCGGCAACCCATTTTTAGGTTTTAAATTGTAAGAATTTTTATTTTTAAAAATGTCAATGTATGGGACCTGTGTTTTTAAAATTACTGTATATATAAAATTACTGTAAAGGTTGACAATATGTTTAAAGTAAAAGGACACAATTGCAACTGATGGACATTTTTTTGTGGCAACTTTTTGCTCTCCAGGACTTTTATCAAGTTGTTTAAAAAACAAAACATGGGCAGAGCAAAACATTGCCACAATAAAATGTCCATTATTCACTTGTGTCCCCCTTTTTCTTTACCCAAATTTTCCCGTAAAAACTGCCTTTTATACAAGGTTTACAATAAGTAACTGCGAATGGCTTTTTTTAAAGACATACTATAGCAGATAAGTTGGTTTAGGTACTGGTTTCTCAAGAATGAGCTAATTGGAAGCGTTTTTTTTTTCCCCATCGATTTTAATTTGTGTTTTTGTACTGCATATAAGATCTATAGAATAAATTTCACTGACTCTTATATCCTTTGATTTCATAAGCGCCTGACATTTTCTACATGCCAGTGAATGCAAATTTAATGTTTTAAATTTGTTAAATATGTTTCTTTTAACTGAAGGCATGTGTATGTCTTGGGGAATTTTTTTTTTTGCCATTGTAGAATTAAAGCAGTCACAATACAAACTTTAATACTGATGTTTTGTTTTACTATACAGCCCCAGTGCAGGTCATGTGTAATTCTGGCTTATTCTCTTAGACAGTTGACAAACTTGTACAGTTTGAGGAAGTTTTGTAATATGCAGATATATTTTTCATTGTATAATTATTATTGTAACTATTCATAAATAAAGGAAAGAAAGGTTAAAGTTGTTTTATATTAACATTAATTGCCACTTAATTTTTTTTTTTAACTACGTACAGTATACCCATTATTTTCACCTATATAGTTCCTTGAATTGTTCACTTTAATATATCAAGTGGGGGATAGCTTTTTTGTTGTTACGAGATATATCAATAGGAAACGGGACGGAGTTAGAGCCATCCATAGGTCAGCGATTTTATTTGGTCAACTGCCTTCATTTCGTTGAGGTCATTTCTGCTGTATGAGCATGTTTCAGACTTGTCACCCTAGGAATAAATGAGCTCAGATGAAGATGTTCTTGAGAAGGGTACAGCCAGTGTGTAGTTGCTGTTTATTTCCAGTTCTTGTGTAAAAGCTCACTTCTCATTCTGCACAAGATGGGTAGCAGACAAGAACTACACTCTGGCTGTACCCTTCTCAAGAACATCACTTCATTGAGATCATTTATTGCTAGGATGACTCGAGTCTGGAACATGTTTGTACAGCGTAATGACATAACAAAACAGTCAACTGACCAAACACAATCACTGGCCCACAGATGGCTCCAACTTCATCCTGTTCCTTATTTGTATGTCCCGTAACAATAAAAAGGCTTTAAATGAGCTGTTATAGGTAAACAGCTTTTAGCTTGTAAATAAAGTTAGGAACTCTTAATCTGACCTTGTAAATTATCATCAAACTAAGCACTAAACCCACAAGGGTCATACAGTGCCTAACCTTGTAAATAAATACAGTGGACTCCCGCTTAACTATCACCTCCCAATGCGACCAATTATGTAAGTGTATTTATGTAAGTGCGTTTGTACGTGTATGTTTGGGGGTCTGAAATGGACTAATCTACTTCACAATATTCCTTATGGGAACAAATTCGGTCAGTACTGGCACCTGAACATACTTCTGGAATGAAAAAATATCGTTAACCGGGGGTCCACTGTACTTTAAAAAAAAGAGAAAGAACAAGCAAACTTAGCTTTAGCTTTTTAGTCACTTTTTCTGAGTTGCAACCTCTGTTTTGTACCACAGTGCTGCATGATCCAATGATTATAATTAAATCTGATGGTACTATACGTATTACTACATTCATGGGTGTAGTGCTAAACCCATAAGGGTCAAACGGTACCCGAGGGAATGGAAGGCAGACTTGATCCAAGGAATTGGAACACAGGCTTAATCCCTTTGAAGAGAGCCCTCACTAGCACCAAGGAACCTTCCTTGAGGGATGATGCCAAAGCTGTACTGGTTAGGATTTTCTATACTAGCTCTCTTCAAAGGGAAGGGGGCGTTGTTTTGATGCTCATCAGGGTGAATAACTTGCAAGAATTTCATGAAAGGAATTGAAATGTTTATAACAAAGGGTAAATGATAAATATTATAATCAAAAAGAAGCACTAAACCACAAGGGCCAGGTAAATGATTAATAATCAACAAATAATGTCAGAATAGTTAAAATGATTATTAATAGCTGCCACCAAATAAGCATATTTTAATGATTGTCGAGCAATTCATTACATACAAAATAATAAATAAGTCACTCAAAATTATAGTATTAAAAAGATAGTTACGTTAAGAATGATTCTTAAGTCAAATTTATTGGGAAAACGGGAATGAAAATCCACTCCAACAATATTTTCATTTATAAAACCATAACTTTGTATTATACCCTGTTTGTATAAATTAGATTCACTTATAATTAATAGAATTACTGTACAACTATGATAATTTCTTTAGTGATAAGTAGTCAGTAAGCCATTAAATTCAGTCGGCTCATAATGCCTAGGCATAATAAGAGGCTCTCTTTGCACTGCAACCCATTATTGTAAAAATATAATCTCAATGTACTACTTGCAAAGAAATAAATGAATTTGGAATTTGAATTTTACCCCCCCCCAATTAAATTTTCATTTAGCGCTTTATTTGATTGTAATGAAACTCGCTGGTAACTCGGATTTTGGCTCGCAACTCAGAGCAAAAAATCAACCAAGCCCAAAGCCTCATAACTCGGAAAACTCGTAAGTCGAGGTGCCATTATTAACCCTTGACTGTCGCAACACCCAATTTCCCGAGGTGTCTCCTGGTGTCGCAAAATTTAAAAAAAAAAAAGAAAAAAAAATTTTTTTCTTATGAAATGATAGAGAACTTTTTCCCGATTGTAATGACACCAAAAAAACGAAATTTGATGGAAAACTGACGGAATTATGCTCTCACGAAGTTAGCGACCTCGGCGCTGTTTACAAATCGGCAATTTCGCCCACTTTGAGCCCTATTTTCGGCTAATTCCATTGTTCAGTCGCCCAAACTCATAGCTATTTCTTTAGAACTCCATTTGTTCATCGATTGTGTACAAGAAACTGCCCATTTACCGATTTCAACTACCTAAAATGTGGTCAGAAAATTTGCAATTTGGCAATTTCACGATAACTAAAAAATATAACAATTTCAAAATAAGGTCTCCAATGAACAATGAAGAACATTCCTGGCTCTAAAATTAACATTTTCTTTACTCATCAGGTATTGTCTCCAGGCCCCTCTGATATTACTGTTGCTTTCTATTTTGAATTTTTATTCAAACAATAAAATAGAAGACTTACTATTATGCAGATACTGCAATAATTGTATAAATAACATCAACCCATTCATGGACTGCATTATGAGAATTGGCTTAGTTGGACATTTATTGACAATGGCATCATTTGATTTACTTTTGAATATTGGCAAAAATCTCAAACATTTCCCCTACTTTGCGCTCCCTTTCTAGGTTCTTTTTAATGTAAAATCATTCCAAAATCACCTCTAGTTCCTATAATATGTTTTCCATTCTATTCTAATGGAGACCAAGAAAACGGGATACAACCATAAATATTATACGAAAATAGACCCACACAGTCGGCATTTTAATTAAAAAAAACGGTCGGGAGTTTTTTTGTTCTCATTATGCACTGCGTGGCTCCTGGATTTTTTTTATAAGGTGCACACTGACCACCAGACCCATTCGCTCACATGTGGGCCTACCAGCTTCTCTCTGCTTGAGTTGAAGCCACTAGAATTTTATGAAGTATATTACGTCAATCACGGTTACCTCGTATGACGTATATAAACCGGCCGCGACAGTCAAAGGTTAAGGATCTATAAAAACAATACATCCAAAGGAATGCATATAAAGGATCAAGACTACACCTCACCTCACACCCACAAACCAAAGAAACACCTGATGAGACGTAATGGTACTTGGTGACTGACGATTGTTGGAGTCTGTGAGCCTGGTTAATATTTAGCTGAAGGGATTCAGGGAAAACGGTTATTTTCATATAGTCGACTTGAGTCCTGGGAAATGGGAAGTACAATGCTGCCTTTCAGGAGGGTTTGGGATATTGGGCAGTTTGGAGGATAATGTTGTTGTATCTTCATATGTGTATGCTTTAACTGTTGTATCTGAGACCTCTGCAAAAACAGTGATGAGAATGTGCAAGTGTGGTTAAAGTGTTGAATGATGATGAAAGTATTTTCTTTTTTGGGGAGTTTTCTTTCTTTTTTGGGTCACCCTTGCTCGGTGGGAGACGGCCCGACTTGTTGATAAAAAAAATATATATATATTATATGTTTATATATGAGTATGTTTGTGTATATATGTATGTATATATTATATATATATATATATATATATATATATATATATATATATATATGATATATATATATACAGTATATAATATATATATATATATATATATATATATATCTATATATTATATATATTATATATATATTTAATAAATATATACATGTATATATATATATATATATATATATAATATCTTATATATATAATATATTATATATACTATTTAATATATATATATATATATATATATATATATATATATATATATATATATATATATCAATTTTATATACAGGGACCCCCAGTTAACGATATTTTTCACTCCAGAAGTATGTTTCAGGGCCAGTGCTGACCCGGATTTGTTCCATAAGAATATTTGTGAAGTAGATTAGTCCATATTTTCAGACCCAAACATACACGTACAACGCATTAATAAATACACTTACATAATTGGTCACATTCGGATGGTAATCGTCTATTTGGGGGTCCACTGTTTATATATGTATATATAGTATATGTATATATATATATATATATATATATATATTGTATATATTCATTTATTATATATAGTATATATGTATATGTATATATGTATGTATGTGTATATATATATATATATATATACTATAATATATATATAAATATATATATATATATACATAATGTATATATATTATTTATATTTTTATTTATATTTTAAATACATTTACACACACACACAATCTCAGACGGGGGCAACAACGAGTCATGGTACGGTAGCGAGTTGTCAGAGTGGGCGCCTGTTGCCGAACGGGGTTCCACAGGGGTCAGTCCTGGGACCATGTGCTGTTTTTGGTATATGTGAAGACATGACCCCGGAAAGGATAGACTCGATGTGTCCCTGTTTGCAGATATTGTGAAGTTATATGAGGAGATTAAATCGGATGAAGATTAGGCAGAACTACAAAGAGACCTGGATAGGCTGCAAGCCTGGTCTAGCAACTGGATCTCGAATTTAACTCCGTCAAATGCAAAAGTAATGAAGATCGCGGAAGGGCAAAGAAGACCGTTTAGACAGATTACACGTATAGGCTAGGTGGCCAAAGTACTGCAAACTCATCAACGCGAGAAAGATCTTGGGGTGGGGGGGGAAAGTAAACACCGGTCCTTCGAAGAAAAGGTTAAGGGGAAAAAAAAATCGGCGCCCTGACGACACTGGAGAAACAAGAGGGTTATGGGAGGACATGATTAACGACGCATACAAAATACTGCGAGGACACTTGGACAAGGTGGCGAGACAGGATGTTCAGAGAGGGGACACAGAAACAAGGGGTCACAATTGGACGTGATAAAGACTCAGATGAGTCAAAAGGGATGTAGGAAGTATTTTTTTTGTAATAGAGTTGTCAGGAAAGTAGAATAGTCTGGAAAGTGAAAAGTAGTGGTAGACAGGAACCATATATAATTTTAAGACGAGGTATGATATAACACTGCTTGGGAGGTGGGAGAGAGAGGGCCTAGTAGCGACAGTGAAGAGGCGGGGCAAGGCTGTGACTCGACCCTGCAATCCACCAAGAGTGTGCGTGTGTTCGTGAGTACACACACACACATACACACACACACAAAAAAAAAAAAAAAATGGTACACACACACACACACACACACCGCACACACACACACACCACACACACACACACACACACACACACACACACAAACCACACCCACACACACACATCTCACAGGGTCACACACTCACAGACACACCACTCACAGACACACAACTCACACACACCTCACACAGAACACAAACCTGAGAATCAGCATTCCGACAACCTTAGTATGGAAATCATTCAAGGACACTGTACACCGTGTATGTAAGGCCCATACTGGAGTATGCAGCACCTGTTTGGAACCCGCACTTGTAAAGCACGTCAAGAAAACTAGAGAAGAGTACAAAGGTTTGCAACAAGGGTAGTCCAGAGCTAAGGGTAATGTCCTTATGAAGAAGATTAAGGGAATAGGCTGGGACGACATGGAGGGACAGGAGGGTCTGGGGAGAATGATAAGACTTATAAAAATACTGCGTGGAATAGACAAGGTGGACAAGGACAGGGATGTTCCAGGGAAGGGGGACACTGAAAAAGAGGGCCATCAATTGGAAGTTGAAGACACAAATGAGTCAGAGAGATAGTAGGAAGTATTCTTCAGTCATAGAGTTGTAAGGCAGTGGAATAGCCTTAGGAAAATGACGTTAGGCGGAGGCAGGGAAACCATACACAGTTTTTAAAACGAGGTTGTTAAGCTCATGGCAGGGGGAGCGAGAAGGAGAGAGAGGGTTTAGTAGCAACCGGTGATGAAGAGGCGGGGCCAGGAGCTAGGACTCGACCCCTGACAACCGCAAATAGGTGCATTACACACACCACACAGACACACACACACTCAGACACACACACACACAGACACACACAACAGACACACACACACAGACACACTCACACACAGACACACTCACACACACTGACACACGTACTCATTATACAACAGGCCTAGTGTCTATCGACCATGTTCCTAGGACAAAAATGGGTTAAACTAACTAACCTGACGTGTGATGAACCCTGATTCATAAGAAAGGAGGAAGACTGCAGCAGGTTCTGTTGCCCAAACTAGCGCAGGTTCCTTCGCAATCCATCCCACTAACAAAACTATTTGCCCAACCCTAGTACTCTACCAGGAATTAAGATTTATTATTTGTTTAATTTATTATTAAAATCTTCCCAAATTTTGTTATTAATTATAAATGAATCTTACTTATCATAAACAAATGAAATGTTCATATATTTTAAAAATGCTTTTTATGAAACATTGTGGCCATTCAAGGGGGGCCTCCTTGGCGGTGGTGAAGAGGCTATTGGTCTGGAGGAATTAGACCTGTTCGGTCTTCTTCCTCAGACCGAACCTAAATTACCCCCCAATCTCCCCTCCCCTATCCCATTCATCCTCCTTTTTCCTTTCTTCCTTCTCCATTCCCCACCCCTCCCTTTTTGCCTTCCTCTTTTTTGACCTTTGGGATTTCTCCCACAGCGCGCGCTAGTTCCTAGGTAGGGGAAAGGATACCTGGGTCCATCCCATTCCGTTGAGGTTCTTGGCGGTGGCATAGTTTGCGTGGAATCTGGATCGCCCTGAGGATGCCCGAGCCCTCTCCGGTATCCCGGAGTAGCTCTTGGGTGTCTTTCGGGGTGACGAGTGTATCTCTGGAAGCCACCGTTCGGATTCCGGGGGCGTGGTGGCGGAAGGAGGTTTATGCTTTGTGGCGGAATATCCGGCCGCCCTCTCTTGTGGCCACCGGGTTTAGCTCGGCAGATGTTGAGTTGCTATCCCGGTTGTGGTTTACTGGCATGAAGGGGTAGGGTATGGCACGGGTTTCCATGCTGCATCTGCGCTACTAGCGGAGGGGATTTCGGCCCTTTTCTATTCCTCCTGAGAAACTTATACCTCCCCGCTCCACACCTTTTTTTTTTTTTTATTCTTTGTTTTTATTTTTTATTGTCTTTTCTTCTTTCTCTTTTTTTCTTAAAACAAAAAGACAAAGGGAGTAACTACATGGAGAACTCAATCCATGAACCCCATACCCCCGGGGGCCCCTTCTTGATACCGCCACCCCATTCTGACCCTGCCTTGTTATTTAGAACACTTTCGGACACTCTGATGCCCCTGTACCTCTTGCTGTGTGTGTGTCCTCACCCCCGCTTAAGGTACCGGGGCTCTTCGGACGACTCTTTCGTTTGTCTGAACTCCGCTCTCCTTTTGACTATGCTTCCGGCTTTCCCTCTACGGTACGACAATTTTGAATTGCCCACCCATTTCACGAGGACCACTCGGTCCTACTTCTTAAACGCCAAAGTCAACTCCTGATGATGACTCCTATCGTTACCTTCCATTCTACTCGGGAAAAGACCGACACGTCATGCACTCCCTTTCCGCTCAGTTTCGGACCACACAATGGGACTTAATTCTGTACTTTAAGGACCCCGACTGCTTCTGCTACTTTCTGGCCATAGTATTGGCAAAGCGCTCCTGCGGGGGGGTCATGTTGGTGAGGATAATTTATTTCATGCTCTCAAGAGGCGGTTGATGCGCATCGTCACTGTCCAGAATGCTACCCAGCTCATTGATTTTCTCTCATTTGCTTATAGTTACTTACTCCTATCACTATTGAAGAACATCTTTCTCTCATTTTTGTAGTGGTACTGTCATTCTGCCCCCATTACATAATCCAACCGAAATTTCCAGTCCATTTTGAGCAATGACATTTTGAACAAGCTGGAACTCCAGGATCTTTCAATCTCCTCACAGTAGACAACTTATGTCTTTTCCCTGCCCGAGGGCAAGTGCCTTTTCCTTGCAATGTAGATCGTTTAATTTTTGACAGCCAAGAACTCCCGTCCTCTGTATATGTCGCGGGGACATCGGTTCCAGTTCGGAATGGTGTTACCTACCACCGCAACAGTGTAGAAATTGTTGGCTCGGTTGGTCACCAGCGAAATATTGCGGATTCTATGGCGATTGCCCTGTCTGTTGGTGCCGACGACCATTCTAATACATCTCGCGAGTCCACCGCCATCTTGCCTTAATTGTACTGAAGCTCACCTTCGTACTTCCCGCCGTTGCCTGGTCTACTTAAAATGAACGTGAAATCCGTTGCCTCAAAAGAGCAGAAATGAGGTCTCCCTTATGCTATGGCAGTTACTCATCTCTGACTCCAAGGGAGACTACCCCGTGTTCTTATTCTCGTGTTTCAAAACATTCCCCCCCCTTCTGGAGTCCATCTTCTGCAGCCTCCTATGTTGTTACCCCTCCCCATAGCCAATCGGGCATCTAATCCTTTTGCTGTCATTGGCTCTGGACATTCCCGACTACAACTCAGTCTGTTCTCACATCTTCGCGTTTCTTCCTCACAAGCCCCAGTATCAAACAAGTCCTCGTACGACACCTAATACCAATAGCCCCTCTACTTCTCAGATGTCCAAAATCCCACATTGATCAAATCTTCTTTGTCCCTGCCTTCCCTTCATCCCTCCACACTTTACCTTTCCAGTCTCTGGGCCTAGTTCTTCCCCTCTCTCTGGCTCTATTAAAGTGTGGAGATTCACCCTCCTCTCATACCTATGCCTTCACCACCCCCGTCCCCTCCCCAAGTTTCTCCCTCTTCTGCCACCTCCCAGGTTTCTGCCTCTTCTGTCCCCCACCACACTTCACTTCCAGTCCCTTACACTCTTTCCTCCCCTCTACTTTGGTACGTCCATTACGTCCCAATCTTTACGCACCCTCCCCCTTCTATCTCCATTATGGTTCTCCCATACATCTTTGAATTCAGAAACACTTGAAAGCCTTTTCAGAATATATTGAGAGAATAAACCTTCAATGGACAATGATCACTTCCTGTTCCTTCTCTTCCCTTCCTCAATTTCACAAACCCTTCTTTGCACGCTCCGTTCCTTCGCCTGCTTGAAGTATTCCAATGCCACCTACACGTTGACTTTTCTAAACCCTCTGGTCAGTAGGTGCCTTTACCTACGGATTCCTGGTATTTTCTTCATCTCCAATCATGGCTATTTACAGTGGAATTATCCACAGCTCAGGGTAATCGGGGTGATGCTTCAGATGTGCTTTCTGGTTTTCCCTGTTGGTGCTTGCTTAGAAGTACCAAAAGTACTACTTGGTTGTTTTTCCAACCCTATCTCAGGCTATAATTTATTGTATTCTTGGGATCCTTTATCAGATGGGTCTTTAATGAAAGTGCCCCCCTTCTTCTACGCAATGAATATTCCGTACTGTCAAACTATTTGTCCATACCTCGCTGCATTACACTGCAAGCCCGTATCCACTGATTAAGTGGTTTACAATATGTTCTTTATATCTCTTCCTTCTCAAGCATTTCGATCCCAGACTTTACCTTTCTTGTTTCATCCTTACCACCACCACTTCTGTTACTTGGTGATTTTAATGCCCACCATATCCTCTGGTGCGGGGGGGGTCTCATTGTGACCACGTGGCATCCAGTTGGAGGCTTTCTCGCCTCTCACCCCCTCCCATGTTTTAAATACGGGTACTCCCTCCCATTTGATCCTCGTACTCATACTCTATCTTGCATCGATCTATCAGTCTGCTCTTCTCCACTGCACTTGACTTCACCTGGTTCTGTTCTACTGGACTTACATGACAGTGATTCATTTTCCAATCATTCCTTACTTCTCCTTCTATTCTCCACCTTTCCGTTTTAGCCCTCGCTGGCAATTTGATCGGGCAAATTGGGATCTTTTACTCGCAACTCACTGCTTTTAGCGAGGTTCCTTTCCTCTCATCTCCATTGGTGAGCTCCTACACCTCTTCTTCGACGTTCAGTTTATACCGCAGCTTCTCATTCTATACACCCAAACCTCAGGCAGGCATTCTCAGAAGTGCGTGCCTTGGTGGTCTCCTGCTTGTGCTCGTGCAGTACGTTTGAAACGCGCTGCATGGGGCAGGTACCGGTACAATAGAACCGCTGAGAGACTTCTTGATTTTAAGCAGAAGCGTGCGATCGCTCGCCGTGTCATCCGTGAAGCTAAACGCACTTGCTTGGCGAGACTATGTTTCCACCATCACCTCTGCTTCTTCTATGAGTGCAGTCTGGAAAAAAGTGAGGAAATTGAGTGGTACTCTCCTGACCCGGCTCCTGTTCTACGGGTCGCTGGTGTTGATGTAGCAAACCCTCTCGACGTTGCCATTGAACTTGGCACACATCTGGTCCGTATTTCCCGGGGGCTCCATCTATGCCCCTCGTTTCTTTCCTCAAAGTCTGCCAGAGAGTTAGTACCCTTGGACTTTTCTTCTCTCAGAGAAGAACAGTATAATGTGCCTTTTACACTTCAAGAACTGGAGGCAACGCTCTCAGCTTGCCGATCATCGGCAGCTGGGCCTGACGACATTCATATTCGTATGTTACAACATTTACATCGGTCAGCCCTTGTAGTCCTCTTACACCTCTTCAATCTTATTTGGGCACAAGGAGTTCTTCCCCAGCTGTGGAAATCTGCCATTGTTCTCCCTTTCCGCAAACCGGGTACTACAGGACATGATGCCTCCCACTATCGTCCCATCGCTCTTACTAGTGCAGTTTGCAAAGTGATGGAACGTCTCGTAAATCGACGTTTAATGTGGTATTTAGAGACACACAACAGTCTCTCCGCTAGTCAATATGGCTTTCGTAAGGGCCGTTCTACCATAGACCCCTTACTACGCTTGGATACGTATGTTCGTAATGCCTTTGCGAATAATCACTCAGTTATTGCCATATTTTTTGACCTTGAGAAGGCATATGACACAACTTGGAGGTATAATATTTTGGCCCAGGCCCACTCCTTAGGCCTCCGAGGCAATCTACCATCCTTCCTTAAGAACTTTTTAACTGACAGACATTTCCGTGTTCGAGTCAATAATGTTCTTTCCCCGGACTTCGTCCAAGCTGAAGGTGTCCCTCAGGGATGTGTTCTAAGCACAACACTTTTTCTCCTTGCTATAAATGATTTGACCTCTGTTCTTCCACCCAATATTTGGTCATCACTCTATGTTGATGACTTCGCTATTGCTTGTGCAGGCGCTGACTGTCATCTCATTGCAGTTTCTCTCCAGCATGCGGTCGACCGTGTTTCCACTTGGGCCACCACGCATGGGTTTAAATTTTCAAGTACCAAAACTCACCAAATTACTTTCACTAGACGCTCTGTCATCTCCGATCATCCTTTGTATCTCTATGGCTCCCGTATCCCGAACGTGATACAGTCAGGTTTCTAGGCCTTCTCTTTGACCGTAGGTTATCCTGGAAACCTCACATTACCTCTCTGAAGGCAACTTGTCACAGCCGGCTAAACCTTCTTAAAACCCTTGCTCATCTTTCCTGGGGAGCTGATCGTCGAACTCTGCTTCGCCTACATTCAGCCCTCGTTTTATCGAAACTCGATTATGGTGACCAGATTTATTCAGCGGCCTCTCCTGCTACTCTCTCTAGCCTTAACCCTATCCATCACCAAGGATTACGTTTGTGCCTTGGTGCTTTTCGCTCTTCCCCTGTTGAGAGCCTCTATGCAGAAGCGAATGTTCCATCCTTGTCTGATCGCCGTGATGCCCATTGCCTTCGCTACTATGTACGCTCTCACGATCTCCACAATCCTTCCATTTATAGAATGGTCACCGATATTAGTAGACATTCTTTATTCGTTCGCCGCCCCTGTTTGCTCCGTCCCTTTTCTCTTCGCCTACATTCACTCTTGTCTTCCCTTCAGTTACCACCTTTATATGTTCATGTAG
Organism: Cherax quadricarinatus; assembly: GCF_026875155.1. Lineage (NCBI taxonomy): Eukaryota > Metazoa > Arthropoda > Malacostraca > Decapoda > Parastacidae > Cherax > Cherax quadricarinatus. The sequence continues at coordinate 32,289,356 of NC_069429.1, forward strand.
CATCTCACTTTTCCCTACCCCCCTGGGAAGTTCCAGCTGTTCGGGTCTGTTCTTTCTCACTCCCGTGCTCGAAAGCTCAACTGCCTACGGTGGCTTCCCGCTCTCTTTTTCTTGATCACTTCCACTCCCATTCTCATGCCATCGCTGTGTACACAGATGGCTCTAAGTCTTCAGACGGCATCAGATTCGCAGCAGTGTTTCCGGACAGCGTCATGCGGGGGCATTTACTATCTTCGGCTAGCATTTTTACTGCTTAATTGTATGCCATTCTTGCAGCACTTATTCGTATCGCATCTATGCCTGTGTCATCATTTGTGGTAGTTCAGACTCCCTTAGTGCTCAAACAGACTATACGAAAATGTTGATACATCTCACCCCCTAGTACTCCTGTATCCAACTTTGGCTCACCGTATCTCTACGAAGCAATAAAGATATTATTTTTTGTTGGGTCCCTGGGCAATGTCGACGTACAGGGCAATGAAAAGGCAACACTGCTGCCGCGGTCAGCATTACATGACCCCCAATTTCCTATAGAGGTGTTCCATTTCTGGACTATTTTTTGCTGCAATAGCTACACCCCACCTTCACGCCCGTGGCACAACGTAGGTCAACTCTGCTTGGTAACAAACTTCATTCTATAAAAACCGAGCATAGGTTACTGGCCGTCTTCTTGTCATCAGTGCCGTGGTTTGGAAGACCACCTCCCCGCCTTCGCATTGGCCACACTCGTCTGTACTCACAGGGTATCCATGGAGAGGCACCCTGTACCTCTCTGTGAGCAGTGTCAATTTTCCAGTATTCGATTATGCCACATTCTATTAGACTGCCTCTCTATCAATGATCACGCAGAATTTACCGTCCAACGCCGTCTTCGTCTACTACTCTCTCTTTACCTTCCTTCCTTGCTGGTGGCCCTCCTTTAATCCTGACTCCTCTCATTGACTTCTTGACCAATGACTGATTTACTCCACAAACTCTGATGATGATACCTTACCACTCCCCTAATGCCCTTTCTAGCTCATCCTCTTGCTGCCCTTTACCCTTTCCACTGTCCACTGCTCCGCTTTATCCATAACTATTACTCATTCACCTCCCTTTTACCACCTGATGCCACGCTTCCTTCCTGCCCTGCAAGCCTGTATAGCCCTTGTGGCTTAGCGCTTCTTTTTGATATAATAAAAATAATCTACCTAGAGAGATATCCCCTACTAGCCTGTGGTTTCCCTTAAATTATTGGGACCATAGTGCAGTATGGTGCTTACCTTTGCAAACAGACTCGCACTCACTGAGCTGGGTGTTACAGTCCCTGGCAAATGTTCCCCACAACAACTTTAAGCAGAGTCTCAACTCCTTTATCCTGTGCATTACTGCTCAGTGTTGTAATAACACTGGGCAACTCGTGCAAGCGTGTTCACCTTTCGCAGGAACAAGCATATTCTGACATGAGTGCCTCTGAGGTTTCAGCTGGAGTTCTTACCTTAGACAATTCTTTTACCATAGTAGTAGCACTCAACGTTATCATATGAGCTTTAGACTGATCTCTCGAGATCTTTGAGTAACTGTCTGGGTTTTTTATGTGTGATGGTGGTGAACTCTTTCTCTCACACCTATACCCAATATGAGAAACAAGATCTCCAAAACCCCTCAACAATATGTTGTATCCATGAACCTAGTGCGTCCGATAAATTTTAAGAAGTGCAACTCATGCACTGTAGTGCCACCAGTTTCCTCAGAATCACTGACTGATGAACCATCTGGATTTACCCCAATCATGTAAATCCTTTAAGACTAATTTGTCAAACTCAAACATTTCGATTCGAACTTCTCTAGCACTTAAGGTCATGGCGAGAACAGCCTCTAGATCCAACAACCGATAAAGTAAGCATCTTATCTCCTCAGTGTTTGCCAAACATATCCTTTAATTGGTCTTTGGCATGTTGGTAATTATGTCAGTGGTTGGTAATGCCGGAACCAAGGTCCAAGGCTTTACCTTGAGCTGTGAACGTAAATACTGAAATTTGACGGCATCGACAGAAAAAAATCGTCTCTGTCAATCTATCTGGGTTATAAAACTGATCCCAGAAAGCAATGTACTTCTGTTAAGGTTCCCTGTTGAACGTTGGTAAATTCAACTGGGCAATCTGGGCCAACACATTAACAGGAGTTCGTTGTTTCATAGGTTCCCTGAAACATTTGCTGCCCCTGCTGTACCGCCTTCAAAGTCTTTATTAAACTGCCTGCAGAGAGTCTCATCCCCCCTCTGCTTTACACTCTGCCCTTCGTTCGTTCGTAGTCCTTTCGTGCTACCTTGACTGTATAGTCAAAACTCGCCTGTAGTAATAGGCTCTGTTCCATAAAGGATAAATGATCTCTCAAAAGCCTCCAGCCTTTGCTCCCAAAGGTTTCAGGCAACTCTCAAGTTCTTCACAGTCTACATCCTGATCTTGCCCTGGCCATACAGCACTCCTCACTTTGCTTTGCTCAGGCATTCCCTTATAGGCTTCCCATAGTCCACTTTAATTGACACACTAGAGCTGGACAGCTTGGTACTTTCATCTTCACCACCATAGTTGCGGTTTAGTTAGGTACTAATTTGTAACTTCAATTTAGCGACCCACAGCACGAAAAGGTATTAGGCAAGACTGAACGATCTCGGGCTTCTCACAAGCTTCACAACTCCCCTTTATTATATTGAAACTACTCTTGAATCAAATGTACACTGTTAGCTCACAAATCCCAACGAAATGTGTATTGATGTGGAAAGCTTAACCTAGAGCTAATTTCCTCTGCAATGCCAGCAAAATTAATTACAGGACTTTACTTAGTCTAAGTACAATTTCACAAAATCCCACATTAAAATGAGTCAAAGACAAATGAAAATCACACAATGAATATGCAGTATACAATTAAAAAATCACTTGTTCACACAATAAATTCAACAATTCAACTTGTGAATCATAAATAATAATTATGTAACAGCTTGGCCTAACTGTGCCCAGCTTATTCCTTCTAGTGTGGATGGTTGGGATAAGGTAAATCCTAATCTAACTAGTGTGTTATAGCTTAAACCTGGCTTTAGAACTCTCTGTAAATAATAACAAGGTTAATCTGTCCTACTACTATAACTTTGTAAATATTGCATAACCCTAGCCCTACTGTGGCTACCTTGCAAATCCACTAAGTCATTAACACACAAGTGTCCTACTGTGGATTACTTGTAATCACTGTAAATAATTAAATACACAAACTTCTCTAAGCCTAACCCTGGCCTGCCCTGTAAATCACTGCAAATAACAACTATGTGTATAGTCCAGCTTGCCTACGCCTCTGTGTTAACTCTGGGCATAGTGTGGTACTAACTTAACCTAACTCTGTTAAACTGGTTCCCAACTGTGCCTAGCATGTTTAATTTTAACATAGCTATTCCACATCACGGTTTTTGAAGGACCGCTTGTGAAAATTTGTCTGGAGTCGCCTACCCTGGCAAGCTCTTTTGACACCGAGCTCTGAGGACTGTCCTTTCAGCCTCGCAAGTGGCTTATAGACAAGATTTTTCATAAATGAACTTATGTTGCATGAAATCTCACCTGCATGCACTCTTAAAGGACTAACTTACTTGTGTTGCAGCATATATCCTGATCATTCAAACCTCCCTAAGCTTAGCCCCTTTGACTTCCCATCAGAAACCACGTGCAAATGGGACCTTAATTCCTGCAATATCAATCATATTAGTGACCTTCCTGCACCTCAGAAATTCTGTATCCAAGATGGTGTGGGTATCCCCTCGTATTCCCACACAGAAACCACGTGCAAATGGAGCCTTAATTCCTGCAATATTTACAACATATTAGTGATCTGCCTTCACCTCAGAAATTCCTGTATCCAAGAGGGTGTGTATCCCCCTAGTATAACTTTGCAGAAACAGACACACATCCTAGGTAGACAAGAGGTTGTACAAATTCACGTACTGGTCATAAACTGCTAGGCTGCACAAAGGCCACAGCTCCAACTCACTCGCATTTTCCCCCAGACACTGCCAGAAATCCAAGATAAGTGGAGGTCTTGTCCTTCCTGTATGGGCCTGACGGAGGAGGTCATCTATGGTACATCGAGGTGCTCGCAACCAGAATTTCCCCAGGTCTCATATGTGAAGACACGTGGGGGGCGCCATCTGCTGATCACGGCACGTGTTGTCCAGATGATGTCTGGTCTAAGAAGAAAGATCTGGCATCTTCGAGACCCGCACCTCGTCGTTCAAGCTTGGGCTGCCAGTTCTCCCTATCTAACTTAACCTAGTGTTTGCCTACATTATTGGCCTATTACTGCCTATGTTAAGGTCTTAGGTCTACATTATTATTATCTGCAGTTGTCTCAATAATCCTAATATTAGTGTGGAGAAAATTTTCTCCAGGAGGGGGGTATCAGCCCCCTTCAGCCCCCTTCAGCCCCCTTCAGCCCTTCAGCCCTCTCAGCAGTGAGGGGCCACTAGAAGGGGCGAGCGTCTTGTTTACTGCTAGAGTGAGTAATTGATCACAGATGCCGTATGAGTGGTCAAATGACCTCTGCTCCTTGCAGCGGTGTTGCAACGTGTATTTTTATAAGAGACAGTACATCTCTTACTTAGCAGGACAATTAAGGAAAATCCTGCTCCCACTTTATTACCATAGTGTCACTAGCACGTTAAGAGACCATACAATAAGTGTCAGGGGACCGAGACTGTTCAACTGCCTCCCAGCACACATAAGGGGGATTACCAACAGACCCCTGGCAGTCTTCAAGCTGGCACTGGACAAGCACCTAAAGGCAGTTCCTGATCAGCCGGGCTGTGGCTCGTACGTTGGTTTGCGTGCAGCCAGCAGCAACAGCCTGGTTGATCAGGCGCTGATCCACCAGGAGGCCTGGTCACAGACCGGGCCGCGGGGGCGTTGACCCCCGAAACTCTCTCCAGGTAAACTCCAGGTAATAGTAAAGATAGTGTACATTGTTGTTTATGATTAAGACAACAAGAAACAAACATTCTGCTTTGCTTCATCGAGGAGGTGACAAGGATGCAAGGTACTAGGTCAGCGTTTTTTTTTGTGCTGGGGGCAGAGACGTCATGGAGCGCTGTGGCGTCTGGCCAGATTACTTTTGACTCTAGAGAGAGTCACACTGACGCCAGGATAACCAACAAAGAACACTGATCTGTGCGTTAGTGTGAATAAAGTGTCTCGCAGAACACGATAAACATAAGAGAGGTGTGATCAGCTTCTCTTGTGATACATTGTGAACAATAAAGACGAATCTTGTTGAACATAGTGTACCAGTGTGCGTTTCCTAGACAATGGAAGACGTGGACATCCAAGGACGCTTCAGCTTCTATCAAGTCACCGATATCTGTCGAAGGTGTTGAGAACACCATAGCCATCATTGTCGATAATCACTATGTCACCAGGTCTTAAGGACTTATGATTTTCAGGAACACCAGCTCCATAGAAGTGTTCTCTCAATGAGGTGAGATAGTCTTCTCGCCAAATTTTCTCCCAACGTTCAATCACTTTATTAAGGTGTTTGAATTTACGTCTGAGTTGCTCAGGTTCGAAATAAGTAGGATCCTCTATGATTTCTTTATCATTCATGGGAGCAACAGGTTCGAGCCTTCTGCCATGGAGTAAATGAGATGGACTTAACACTTCTAAATTGTCCAGATCATCGGTAACATAAGTTAGAGGTCTGTTGTTGACTCTATTTTCTATTTCAGTCACAACTGTACGGAATTCTTCTAAGTCTATTCTCTGACGATGAAGAGTCTTCCTTAAAAAACGCTTTACAATGCCGATCATTCTTTCATAAAATCCGCCGTGCCATGGAGATTTAGGAGGAATGATCTCCAACGACATCTGCGTAGATTCAGCATCTGTGTACTTCTGGTTATCAAGATCATGCTTATATAAGCAGCACCAGCAAGCAAAGGTCGTTGGCATTGGCCTGAAATCATCAGTCTGGGACATGCCCTTCTGCTGCAAAACCTTCTGGAATAATTTGAGATAAAGGTTTCAGCAGACATGTCATGGCTACTTCTAGATGACTAGCTCTAGTTGTACACAAGTGAACAAACAGATGTACACCTTGATGGAACTTTTGTCAACTGTTTGGTTAAAATTATTGGTCCAGATAATACTACACCTGTCACCTCAAAGGGAGTGATATGTCAAACTCTTTCAGGCGGGATATGGAGGTGGACCTGGATACTGACATACTCGCATATCGTAGTGACGACAAGTAATACAGTCCTTTATTGTTTTTTTCCACGACTGTTTTTTGTCGACCTTAGGTATCAAGTAGGATTGTCGTAAATGACAAAGGGATGTCAGCTACACCACCTTGTAACACGTTTACTGTGGCGTTTTGCACAATTCAGTTTTTGTAGCCATTAATCTGGGGATCAATATTGGATATATATGGCTTTTCTTAGGTAGTGAAGAATATATTCTTCCTCGACAATCTTATAATCTTTTTCTGAGTCGAGATAAAGTCCTACTAAAGAATTATCATACAGGTTTTCTTTGGGGATATCTTGTGTTTCTAGAATTTAAATTCTGAATAGAAAACGTCCTTTCTGTATTATTTCACCCAGTATTTAATGGGTTCAAGACATTCATAATCAGGATTTTAATTCCTTAGATGAATTTAAAGACAAAGCTGTAACTCTTAAGAGTTTACCCAAAGATGAGTAATTAGATCCATCATTGACTATTTCTGTGTGTCTGTTCTGCTGCAGTAGTTTTACAACAACTTATTTTCTGCTGTGTTTCAAGAAGAACGTTTCTTTTTCTTCTGGCATAATGTGAGCTTTTGGGGGGGTCGGTGCCAGTTTATTTCCATTAGAGAGCCAGTTCGGGGTCCCGTGGAGCCATATTTATTATCCAAAAATTTCTTGAGTGGGACACCACTTGACAACATGTCAGCTGGATTCTCTTGGGTAGAGACGTGAAGAAAGAGAATAAACTCTCTGCATCTCTTTATTTCTGCTACTCTGTTCTGTACATAGAACCAACTTACTCTTTTTATTTCTTAACCACTGGAGAACTGCCTCATTATCACTCCATATCACGGTTTTCCTCAATAGTGAGATGTCAATTACTTTGTTGAGATAGACAGCTAATTTTGTACCTACATAGAGAGCTGTCAGTTCCAATTGTGTACTGTTCTGACCTTCAAGGGTGCTACCCTGTCCTTGAAGTAATTAGTGACTTCCTTCATCATTACTCATGTAAGCTACAGCGCCATAACGTCTGTTGACGCATCACAGAACACATTTAATGTGTAATTGTTTCCCACTTGACATAATTTGTCCTGGGAATTTAAATTTGATGAAGTTGTTTTAAACTCCTTATATTTTCATCATGCTTACTCAATTTTCTAGAGGCAATTTCTCATCTCTCCATCTCAATTTTGAGTTCCATGCATCTGCATAAGCATTTTACCTTTTATGGTTAATTGGTGAGACGAGTCCCTAGAGGATCAAAACATTGTGATACCTCTGACAGGAAACTACGTTTAGTGAGTGTACTGCAATATTTATTGTTTATATCCTTTTGAGACTCAAAGTATCTTCCTGTGTGTTCCAATAAAGTCCCAGCATATTGTTGCAATCAGGAAATTCAGTTTCAGGAAATCTTCTTTTGATAAGTTCCCATAATTGCTATTGAATTGTATTCACATCCTTAAGGCATATTTGCTTCTTTCATCTCCTGTTGCTTCCTGTATAAGGATTTCAAATCCTCCTCTTATTCACAGTACCTTGAAGATTGTCCACATAGAAACTTTTCTTTTAAGACTTCTTTGAAGGGACTTTCAGATTTCTTCAAGTGTATTTAGAGTAGCTTCTAGAAGAATTGAGGGATGTTGCACCAAATAATACTGATTTTGAAACGATAAGTTTTCACTGGACTTTGAGGATCATGTGGATTTTCAGGCCACAAGAATCGAGTATAATCTCTATCTATTTCTGTGTAGTCCTTACTCTTAAGAAAGCCTACGGAAATATCACCGTGTAGGCATATGGGTTTGTGCGAAATTTCCATAAGCACGTCTCCAACTTCTCAGTTAAGTGAGGTCCGCTCATCAGACAGTCATTAAGACTTGCTAACTCTTTATATTTGCACCAGTGTGGCTGCAATTATATACAACACGTAGTGAGTGGGTTTTCAGAATCTTTTCTGACTTCCATGGTGCGGGAGATAATGAAGCGTTTGTCTTCACTTATCTCGACTATTTCTCTCAATGAATTTATTGTTTTCCCCCCCAAACTGTTCTTGTATGATTTTATCATAGACAGTCAGTAGCTCTCTGGATTCTCCTGACTCACGTATTTGGTGCTTTCATCAGTCCGAAAGCCATGCGATAATTGCTAGGCCAGATGTGGTGATTTAATTTTCCTTCACATGGTAACCTAACCAATACTGTCCATCTTTATATTTGACAGTGTCCTCATTATTGGTTATAAGTCTGAGACTCTTGTGGTTGGGCTTGGTATTATTTACATCAATACCTAATTCCGCTCTAAATCCCCCAGCAACTTATCAACTGGTTCATTTCATACTCTTCCCGTAATGATAATTTTTGGCTGTGGTACATGATCACGGTTATTCTTCGTAATCTAGTACATTTTCCACTGAAATAATATCAGCTTCTTTCCCACTTTGTTGTGCGGCCACCAAAACCTGTTGATATTCGGCCTTACCAGCTAAGATATAAAGTTAATTAAAGTGGAACCCCCTCATAGCGAACGCCTTGCATAGCGAACAATCCGCATAGCGAACGTTTGTTCGCTAAAATTTGGCCCCGACCGATAGTGTACAAAAACCCGCTCACGACCTTCATCCCGAGACCTCCAATGTGCGGCCTCAGCCAGCCTCACATGTGCCGCCCTGTGCCCATTTGTTTTACAGCCGCAGGCCACCGCGGTAACATTCAAGCATACACTCGGAATATTTCGTATTATTACAGAGTTTTCGGGTGCTGTTTCTGGAAAATAAGTGACCATGGCCCCAAGAAAGCATCTAGTGCCAACTTCCTGTGGTAAAAAGGGTGAGAAATTAGTATGGAAATTAAAAAGAATTTTTGAAGGGGTTTGGGCTAACCTGAGAAGCCTATGCCAGTTGTGGAATCCATTGTGCCTATCTTCAAAAATTAAGGAAATTGTGTGCACAGTGGGTTTGAAACTGCAAACCTATATGGATGAAAATCACCCTGACCACAGCTGTTGCAAGACATGCTGGTTGACTATTTCAATGACAATGTTGCGGCCCAATTTAGACAATCGTAAAGGAACGGGAGGTACAGAGCTCTATGGACAGAATTTGTTTGTGCGATCAGAGGCAGTGACTCTCAAGCTGGTACTAGTGCATTAAAAGAAGAAGGTGAAGGTACCCCCGGAAAAGGACTTGCTACCCTCAATCCTAATGGGAAGGGGATTCCCTACGTAAACTCTAACACATTCTACTCTCTCCCCTCCTCCCTCCCAATCAATCATCCACCAATCTTTCAATAAAAGTAAGTGGTCCATGTAATTGTGCATGCCTTTTTCAGTTTGTGTGTCTAAAATTTTACATTTTTTTGTGGTAAAAAAAATTTTTTTCATACTTTTGGGTGTCTTGCACGATTAATTTTATTTCCATTTGTTCTATGGGACAATTAAATTATCGCATAAAGCCGAACATTCGCATCAACGAACACCCTCTTGCATCCGATTAAGTTTCGCTATGCGGGTTCCACTGTATATAATGAACACTAGCGATAAATGACAGCAAATCGTCCTACACAGCCGTCTCCTGCAGACCCTATGTCTAGATGCTGTCGAAACCCATCACAACAGTGGCTGTCAAGAGATACAATTTTGTAAGTATAATATTACCCCTAGGGGGTGTTTATGTCAGCATATTTCCTTCGATGATGGCTGACGAACTACTTACTTTGTTTGGACTCAAAGTTCACACCTTACTGCCGATTATAGATTTGATTACAAACTCCTTGTGCTCAAGAATTGCGCAATCCCCCGATCCTACAAGAATTCGTAACATACCTTGCTCTTTGTAACGTGAGCTATGGTGTTATCAACACCTTCGACAGATATCGGTGACTTGAATAGAAGCTGAAGTGTCCTTGGGTGTCCACTTCTTCCATGTCTAGGAAACGCACACTGTACACTATGTACAACAAGATTCCGTCTTTAATTGTTCACATGTATCACAAGAGAAGCTGATCACACCTCTCTTATGTTTATCGTGTTCTGCGAGACACTTTATTCACACTAACGCACAGATCAGTGTTCTTTGTTGGTTATCCTGGCGTCAGTGTGACTCTCTCTAGAGTCAAAAGTAATCTGGCCAGAGGGCCCCCCCCCCCCCCCCCCACCCCCCCCCCCCCCCCGCCACGCGCTCCATGACGTCTCTGCCCCCAGCACAAAAAAAAACGCTGACCTAGTACCTTGCATCCTTGTCACCTCCTTGATGAAGCAAAGCAGAATGTTTGTTTCTTGTTGTCTTAATCATAAACAACAATGTACACTATCTTTACTATGTCTTAGGTCTACATTATTATTATCTACAGTTGTCTCAATAATCCTAATATTAGTGTACTAACAGTATAAACTACGTACTTCTTCCCTGAAGGTAAATCTATAAATTAAGATGTACCTCCCATCCACCTCCGCCAACCCGGGAGGGTGTGTTTTTGGGTGGGTGTAAGGGCCCTCAAACGGTGTGTTTTCCCCATTGGGACTTCTCGGACTGAATAAGTTTCAACAGTGCGTGTGAGTTGGACCTGACTAGCTGTGCATGCTGGGTCTGGTGCAGTGCTTCCATCCTTTGAGTGGATGTACCATACAGGGTGAGTCATTGGGCTAATCCAGGGTGGGTGGGTCCATTGGTCTAATCGCTGGGAGGGGGGACATGGACCTGCTCTGCATGGGTCAGTTGGCCTGTTGCAGTGTATCCTTTTTTCTTATGTTAAATTTTTTCTTATTTCTTTTAACCCTATATCTCTGTCAATACCCGAGCATTCACAGCTCTTACAACCTCATCTATAAATATTATTGAACAACCATGAGTTACATCACATATCCTTGCCTAAGCCTAATTTTTACTTGGGAAGTAATCTCCCCTCTCTCCCTTCATACTTTTAACCTCACAGCCTCATTATCCTCATAAAAACTCTTCACTGCTGTCAATAACCTTCCTCCTATTCCATACATTTGCAACATTTTCCACATTGCCCTTTCCCTATCATTGGCCTTTTCCAAATCTATAAAATGCCAGAAAAACCTTTTTAAACCATATCTAAATACTGTTCACCTATATGTTTCACTCTAAACATTTGGTATACATGCTCCCTACTCTTCCTAACCCCTCCTTGTTCATCTGCCTATCCTACTCTCTGTCTTACTCTTTAATTCTTTAAATTTATAACTCTGCCTTACACTTTACCAGGTATACTCAACGGGACTTATTCCTATATAATTTTTACACTCTTATGGTCCCTTTGTCTTTATACAAAGGACCCATGCATGCTTTTCTTCCAATCCCTAGGTCCCTTACACTTTTCCCCTACATTTATTAAGTAAAAACACTAACCACTCCAAAAGTATATCCCCACCTGTTTTAACTTTTCTATCTTTGTGCTATCAGTCCCAGCTGCCATCCCCCTTTCATTCTACCCACTGCCTCATGCACTTCCCCCACACTTAAACTGGTCCTCGTCACTCCTACAAGATGTTGGTCCTCCTTGCCCTATACATGAAATCATATCTTACCTGCCTTTATCAACATTTAACAATTCCTCAGAATATTCCCTCCATCTTCCTGATACCTCTAACTCTCCATTTAATAACTCTCCTCTCCTATTTGTAAGTATCAAATCCATTTTTCCCTAGGCTTCCTCAACTTGTTAATCTCACTCCAGAACTTTTCTTATTTTCAACAAAATTTGTTTATAGCATCTAACCCACTGTCTCATTTGTTCTCTTTTTACATTGCTTTACCACTCTCTTAACCTCTCTTTTTCTCTCCATATACTCCTCTCTCCTTGCATCACTTCTACTTTGTAAAAACCTCTCATATGGTATCTTTTTCTCTGTTACTACTCTCCTTACATCTCATGATATTTAATGTTCTGATTAATGCTCTCTTAAATGCTCTACCTGCCTCACCTAAACATATATGGTGGACCCTCTTTTTTGTGTGTTTAATCCGTTTCAGAGCGATCGGAAAAAATGGAACTCGACAAAAACGGAAACCATTTTCCCCATAAGAAATAATGTAAATTTATTTCTTCAGTTCCATACTCCCAGAAGTATTAACAAATTTTCTTTTGGATTTACATGCACAAAAGAATGAACATTCAACATGACACTTGCCTTTATTGATGGCTGTTGTTGATGGATGGAAGACAGGGAGGAGAGAAGAGGAAAGAGGTTATTCTTTGGAAGGGGAATCCCCTTTCAAAGGACTTCTAGGTATCATGTCCTTATCTGGGGTCACTTCCCTCCTTTGTTTTTTAATCCCACTAGGACCAGCTTGAGTCACTGGACCCCTGTCACACAAAATATCTGTCCAGAGTGCTCTGTTTTTGGCGTCTCTTTAAGATTTGCCTAGAATGGGACATGGCATTGTCATTGTAAAAGTCACCAGCACGGATTGCAACAGTTTTCTCAGGATGATGTTCCTCCACGAATGAATGCACTTCAGTCCACACTGCACAAATCTCTTTAATCTTTGAAGAAGGCATCTTCTTCCATCTTCAGGTCACTTGTTCTATCTAGGCTGGAATATTGCTGCACACTAACAGCACCTTTCAAGGATGGTGAAAATTGTGACCTAGAAAATGTAACAGAGAACCTTCACGAGTGCGCATACGGAGATAAAACACTCAATTACTGGGAGTGCTTGAGGTTCCTAAACTTGTATTCCCTGGAATGCAGGAGGAGAGATAATGGATTTATACACTGAAAAATCCTAGGGGACTGTACGGAACTTGCACACGGAAAATTCACTCACTACGAAAGCAAAAGACTTGACAGACGATGCCCATCCCCCCAATGAAAAGCAGGGGTGTCACTAGCACGTTGTAGAAGAGACCATGACAATAAGTGTCAGGGGCCCGAGCTGTTCAACTGCCTCCCAGATACATAAGGGGGATTACCAACTGAAGCCCTGGCATTCTTCAAGCTGGGCACTGGACAAGCACCTGAATTTGGTTCTGGACCAGCCGAGCTGTGGTCATACGGGTTGCGTGAAGCAGCAGAAGAGAGCTCTGGTGGTGATCAGGCTTGATTCCACCAAGAGGCCTGGTCAAGGCCGGGCCGCGGGGGCGTTGCACCCGGTAACTCTCTCCAGGTAACTCCAGGTCTCCTCCTCTCTCGTCTGAAGAGTAAGTTCCTCAACTGGGTCTGTTGCTGTTGCAGATGAAGCTCTTGCGCTCATCAGTGGTTAGCTCTTTCAATTGTGGTCACCACTAACTCTTCCAAACAATCTCCACTATCAACCCCTTCAAAATCCTTCTAGAGTTTGGACACAATCTTGGCCACAATTAATCCCTAAGCAGAGTTTCATTAGTCTGGAAATCACTCCCTGCGAAGCCTTTTCTATAAAGCCTGTGCAGTGGAAGATACATGAAAGATTGATTCCTCTCAGAAACTCTCTTAGGTAGATCAGTTCAATTCAACAACCTTTGAAACATTGCTTTGGTGTAGAGTTTTTTTAGTTTGCATGATCTTCTGGTCCATGGGCTGGATGTGGGGAGTGGTGTTAGGAGCAAGAACTTCACTGTACAGTACTGAATTCCTTAGGACAATTGGTTCTTCCAAGTCTGGAGGATGAGCAGGAACATTATCCAGTAACGAGGGACTGGAGTGGCAATTTATGTATCCAGGAGGTATTTCCTTCACGGTCGGTGCCAAATATTTCATGAACTGTGACGGGAAAATTTCCCTAGTGACCCACGCCCTACTGTTAGCCTTCCACATCACACACAATTTAATCTTGACAACATTGTTTTTCTTGAACACATTGGGAGTTTTAGAAGAGACATTGAGTAAAGGCTTTCACTTTGAAATCCCCAATATAGCATTACCACACAACAAAGGAGTTGCCCTGTCTTTCATAGGCTTTGATCTGGGAGTGCCTTTTTACCTCTGTGTGATGTAGGTCCTTTTTGGCATTTTCTTCCAAAACAGGCCTGTTTTATCACAAATGAACACTTGTTAGGGTTGGAATTTTTCAGCCTTTACATAACCTTTGAATTCATGCACGAATTTTTCAGCCACTTGTTTGTCTGAACTGGCACCCTCACCATGCCTTACCCAAGTTTTTAGACTTCTTCACTACTCTGATAATTGTCACGTGCACCTCTCTCCACCTGACCCAGCATTCCTATATATTACCTGGAGTTACCTGGAGAGAGTTCCGGGGGTCAACGCCCCCGCGGCCCGGTCTGTGACCAGGCCTCCTGGTGGATCAGAGCCTGATCAACCAGGCTGTTGCTGCTGGCTGCACGCAAACCAACGTACGAGCCACAGCCCGGCTGATCAGGAACCGACTTTAGGTGCTTGTCCAGTGCCAGCTTGAAGACTGCCAGGGGTCTGTTGGTAATCCCCCTTATGTGTGCTGGGAGGCAGTTGAACAGTCTCGGGCCCCTGACACTTATTGTATGGTCTCTTAACGTGCTAGTGACACCCCTGCTTTTCATTGAGGGGATGGTGCATCGTCTGCCAAGTCTTTTGCTTTCGTAGTGAGTGATTTTCGTGTGCAAGTTCGGTACTAGTCCCTCTAGGATTTTCCCAGGTGTATATAATCATGTATCTCTCCCTCCTGCGTTCCAGGGAATACAGGTTTAGGAACCTCAAGCGCTCCCAGTAATTGAGGTGTTTTATCTCCGGGTATGTGCGCCGTGAAAGTTCTCTGTACATTTTCTAGGGTCGGCAATTTCACCTGCCTTGAAAGGTGCTGTTAGTGTGCCAGCAATATTCCAGCCTAGATAGAACAAGTGACCTGAAGAGTGTCATCATGGGTTTGGCCTCCCTAGTTTTGAAGGTTCTCATTATCCATCCTGTCATTTTTCTAGCAGATGCGATTGATACAATGTTATGGTCCTTGAAGGTGAGATCCTCCGACATGATCACTCCCAGGTCTTTGACGTTGGTGTTTCACTCTATTTTGTGGCCAGAATTTGTTTTGTACTCTGATGAATATTTAATTTCCTCATGTTTACCATATCTGAGTAATTGAAATTTCTCATCGTTGAACTTCATATTGTTTTCTGCAGCCCACTGAAAGATTTGGTTGATGTCCGCCTGGAGCCTTGCAGTGTCTGCAATGGAAGACACTGTCATGCAGATTCGGGTGTCATCTGCAAAGGAAGACACGGTGCTGTGGCTGACATCCTTGTCTATGTCGGATATGAGGATGAGGAACAAGATATGTTTCACCCAGGTAGACCTGATTGTGACTTGATAAAACCCACTGCGTGGGTGAAACGTTGTAAATAAAGGATCACATTATGCTGCGTAAGTGTTTATATTTCCATAGATAACATACCGGTCACCACTCGTAAGCATGCAATTCTTGCACGCGGTACATGGTCTTGCCGCATACCATTGTACAGAGTGATTTTTTGTCTTGTGGCAAGGATATTTCAGAACAATTAGCCCTTTAGAACCTCTGTATCCTCAAGGTAGATACATACATTCTGCCTGCTCATGGGCCGAGGCACTTTCCTATTAACATCGCTCGTTTAACCTTTGACTGCCGTGATCTGTCCTCTGTATTGTGGGCCATCGTCTTGAAGTCCATCAAGTTGTTCCCACTTCCCAACAGTGCCATAATTGCTTGCGTTTTGGACACCTCACTAAACGCTGCTGATCTGGGGTGGAATGCCCAATCTGTGGTGCAGCAGATCATTCCAATACATAGTGTAGTCTTTCCCCATCTTGTCTTAATTACAAGGAGCCTCATCCTTTTCACGCCATTGCCAGGTTTATCATAATGAACAAGAGATCCATTATCTTAAGGAGTGTGAGGGCCTCACATTATGGCTGTCAGCTCCACCTTAACCCTTTCAGGGTCACCAGGCCCTCTCTGAGACTTGTTCTCAGGGTCGCCCAAATTTAAAAAAAAAAAAAATTATGAAAAGATAGAGAATCTTTTCCCGATCATAATGACACCAAAAGTATGAAATTTGATGGAAAACTTACAAAATTATGCTCTCGTGAAGTAAGCGGTCTCGACGATGTTTACGCATCTGCGATTTTGCCCATATTGAGCCCTATTTTCGGCCAATTCCAGTGTACTAGTCAACAAAAATCATAACTATTTTGCTAAAACTCCATTTTTTCTATCGAGTGAGTACAAGAAACCACCCATTTACTGATTTCAACTATCCAATAGTGGTTAGAATTTAGCAATTTTGCCAATTACACAAATTTCAAAAGATGCCAATTTCTGAATAGGGTCCAGAATAAACAAGAAAGACATTCCTGGCACTAAAATAAATTTCCTCTGTTCATTAGTCACATCCCCATGCCCCTCTTACATTTTCTTGCTTTCCACTTTGAATTTTTATTCTCACAAAAAATAGAAGATTTACTGTTATGTAGACTACTGCTTTAGTGTAGAAATGGTATAAATAATATCAACGCACTTGTGAAAGAATATTAGACTCACCAGTTGACGTGTATTGGATGCATAGCATGAGTTGCTTACTTTGAACTTTGGTAAAAATCGAACATTTCTGCTACTTTGAGCTAAATTTCAAGGTACTTTTCATTGTAAATCCAATCAAAATCATCTCAATTTCTGTAATATGTTTTCCATTCTATAAAATGAGACCAGGAAAACTAGAGTACAACAATAAATACAATACGAAAATACAGTGCAAATTCGCTGTTTTAATCCAAAAACACGGTCAAAGGTTTTTTTTCTCATTACACACTGTGTGCTGCAGGATTTTTTTTATACTTCACACACTGACAACATAGACCCATTCTTTCATATGTAGGCCTACCAGCTTTCTCTCAATAGATTTGAGGGCGCTAGAATTTAGGAGTACTAGTATGTCAAAAACCCTGGTGCCTAAGCCGTACTAGTATGGATGAAACCCTGAAAGGGTTAAAGGTAAACTCCTTTCGTGTTCCATATGCTCAGGTAGCCCGAAGACCTCCAACCTCGACGGTCCTCCCGCCTCTCCATCCCTCTGTGTCTTGATGGGTTGCCTCAGTTTCTAATTCTTTTGCAATTTTATCCTCTGACACTCCTACCTCTACACCACTTTGTCTTCCTACTTCTTCATCTCACTCACTTGCTTCTCAATCTATGCATTCTACGAAACCTTGCAGACCTGCACTTTCTTCTTGTCCATCCCCTGCACAAGATAATATCTCCTACCTTGGAGCCTCATTCCCTCTTTCCAGCTCTCACATGTGGGTAGAGGTTCATCCTTCCCCTCCTGTAGTCCCTTCTTCTCGTGTTCCCCCCCTGTCTTTCTCCATAGTTATCCCCCTGCCTCCTTTCCTCCCCTGTTACACGAAAGGCCTCTTCAACCCACCCAACCCCTCAGGCCTTTTTTGGTTCAATCGAATATTCGGGGGGCCTTGGGGGGAAATCGGGGAGAACTCCAAGGTTCTCTCCCAGTCGTAACCCAGTATGTGGGGGGTTGAAAGAACCCAAAATTCATTTGCTGTTTTTCACCCCCTTTTCGGGCTACATGAAAATTATATTCTTCGACCTTTCCCTGAAAGTCTTTTAAAGAAAGTGCACTTTTGCACGTTTGATTTTCCCATATCAAAAGTTTTTTTTTCATTCCCCGCGCATTATCGCACTCAGACTTATTTACACATGGCTTACGTATCTCTCTCAATCTTTCTCCCCCCATGATTCGTATCTCTGATGCTGCTTTTAATTTCTCCTCTACCGCCACCCTTCTTGCTGCTGGGTGGCTTTAACACTCGTCATCACCTTTGGAGAGGATCCCACTGCGACTCCAGGGGTGATCAGTTGGAGCTCTTCTACTTCCCCCTCCATATTTTAAAAAGATGCTCACCCATTTTGACTTTAACACTCAGTCTCTCTCCTGCATTGATCTTTCCATCTGTTCCTCACCCATTGCACTTTATTTCATTTGGTCTGTTTTCCCCTTTACATAAGGGTAAATTTCCTATCCCTTTTTACTTTGCTCCATTACCCCCATTTTATAACCTTCGTTTGAATTTTCTCGAGCAATTGGGAAAATTTTAAATCCCGTTTTTTCCACCTGTTCGAGGACCCTCTTTTGTCGTCTCTTGATAAACTGGTGCTCCAATTTTCGACTTTTAAATTGATACGGTGACTCATTTTATCCCCAAACCTCCGGGGGCATTCTCAGAATGTGTACCATGGTATCTCTTACATGGCCGTGCGTCATTTAAAAGTGCTGCATGAAGCTGTTGTCAAAATAACCCTACTGTGGACGTCTGTTTGATTTTTAAGAGGGGAAGTGCAGCTGCTCGCCACATCATACGCCATACTAAAAAAGCACTTGCTGGGGATACTGTCTTCCATTACTCATTTCCCCCATTTTGTAATTTGGAAAAGATGACAATTGTGTGGAAAGTACCTCCGGGCCACTCAGTTTTTCAGGTTCTGGAGTTGATGTCAAGAACCCTTTTGAAGTTTCCATGGGAACTATCTTGTCCGTATCTCCCAGGACTTCACCCTTCCCCCCCCTTTTTTGTGTTAAACCCACTGGAGAGCAATTGCCCTTAGATTTTTCCTCCATGGTTGGAGCTGAAACATACCTTTTTCTTTCTAGAATTGGAGTCCATGCTTTCCATGTGCCGGTCATCGGCACCGGGACCTGATGATATCCACATCATTATGCTACACCGTCTCCATTCTATGGCCCTTCTTGTTCTTTTACATCTTTTCAATCTATTTTGGGAGCAAGGAGTTCTCCCACAACACTGGAAATCAGCTATTATACTACCGTTTTGCAAACCTGGTGCCTCAGGGCTTGACACCTCTCACTATCATCCCATTGCCCAGACCAGTGCGGTCTGCGAAAGCCAATATGGCTTTCACAAACACCGCTCTACATTAGACCCCCTGCTCCACTTTGATGCATGTATTCAAAATGCCTTTGTTAACAACCACTCTGTCCTAGCCGTCTTTCTCGATCTGGAGAAGGCATATGACACCACTTGGAGATATAACATTCTACCCTAAGCCCACTCCTTAGGCCTCCATGATAATTTACCAAACTTCATCTCTGCTTTCTTGCCTGATAGACATTTTCGGGTCCGTATTGGCGCCTCGCTTTCCTCTGACTTTGTACAATTAAGGGGCTACTTTCAGGTGCTAAAATAATTTTCCCTCTTGTTCATATAGTTACATTCGTTAAAATAATCAAGGTGCTATTGGCTATCTCAGGTGCTACTGTATTTTACTTTCATTTGTTTATTATTATATTCACTAGCTCCTTTATTTTAGCTTTAAATATCTACTGTAGTTCATATACTCACATTTGTTAAAATAATTAAGGTGCTATTTTAGATGCTTAAGTGTAATTGAATTGTCTTTTCTATAATAATCTGTTGTTTTTTATATAGACATATATATATTGTTTTACTTTTAGAATATTTACATATCTATTCCTAAGTCATTAGCATGTTAAGAGACAACACAATATGTGTCAGGGGGCCCAAGACTGTTCAACTGCCTCCCAGCATATGTAAGGGGGGGTTACCAATATACCCCTGGCAGTCTTCAAGCAGGCACTGGACAAGCACCTAAAATTGGTACCTGACCAGCCGGGCTATGGCTCGTTCGTTGGATTGTGTGCAGCCAGCAGCAACAGCCTGGTTGATCCAGCTCTGATCCACCATGAGGCCTGGTCACAGACCAGGCTGCATGGACATTGACCCGTAGAACTCTCTCCAGGTAAACTCCAGGTATGACATTCTCAAACAACTGGAACTCCAGGATCTCCCAATCCTCAAATTAGACACTTATGTCCTTCCTGCCCGCAGGCAGAGACCATACCCTTGCAAGTTCAAAAGGTGATCCCTACACTGTGATTTTGCCACCCAGCAAAATATTGTTGATCTATAGCTGAATGCCCAGTCTGTGGTTCCGATGACCATTCTAATATGTCTTGTAGCCTTTCTCCCTCTTGCCTTAATTGTCAAGAGGCTCACCCTTCTTTCTCTCATCATTGCAAGGTCTACTTAAATGAGCGGGAAATCCATTGCCTCAAAGAGGCAGAAGGTCTCCCTTGTGCTATGGCAGTTTCTCAAATGCCTCAGGGGAAACTACCCTGTATTTCTTATTCTCTTGTTTCTAAATGTCCCCCACTTCTAGGGTCCCATCTTCTGCAGCCTCCCCTATGGTTACCCTTCCCATAGTCACTCCTGTCTAATTCTTTTGCTGTCCAGGGCTCAGAAGTCCCTACTTCAACACCTCAGTCTGCTCTCACATCTTCATGTTCTTCACAAACTCGGGCATCTACAAGACCTCGTATGACACCTCCCAATCGCCCCTCAGTTTCTCAAAAGTCCAAAAAATCCCTGTTGCTCAAAATCTCCTTTAACCCTCCTTCCTTCTTCCACCTCCACATTTTACCTTTCCAGTATCTGCACCTGGTTTTTTTCCTCTCACTGGCTCTGTTACAAGTGTGGAGGTTCACCCTCCTCCTCGTACTGTGCCTTCCTCCCCTGTCCCCTCCCAAGTTTCTTCCTCTTCTGCCACCTCCCAGGTTTCTGCCTCTTCTGTTCCCTCCTACACTTCTTCTCGAGTTCCCTCCACTCTTTCATCCCCCCTACTTTGGTACAGTCCATTACTATCCCAATCTTTACTTACCATTTTCCTTCCATCACTAATATTGCCTCCTATACAGTGTCTTTGAATTCCAAAACACTTAAAGCTATCTCAGAATATATTGCAGAGACTAAACCATCAATGGACACTGATCCACCCCCTGTTCCTTCTCTTTCCTCTCCTCCATCTACGCAATCCTTTCTTCACAACGCTCTGTTCCTTCGCTACTTGAACGTTTTCTGCTGCCACCACATGTGGAATTTTGAAACCCCTCTAGTCCATGTGTACCCTTACCTGCGGGTTTCTGATATTTTTATCGTTACCAATCATGGCCTATTTACAGTGGAATATCAGCGGCCTCAGGCGTAATCGTGGTGAGCTTCAGCTGTTGCTTTCCCAGTTTTCCCCTGTCAGTGTTTGCTCACAAGAACCAAAATTACACTCTGTGGTTATCTATCCTATTTCAGGCTATAATTTATTGTATTCTTTGGATCCTTTTTCTGATGGGACCTTTAATGAAAATGCCCTTCTTCTATGCACTGATATTCCGTACCATCAGCTATTTGTTTGTACTTCGCTGCTTTACACTGCAGCCCATATCCACGTGCGTAAGTGGTATACAATCTGTTCTTTGTATCTCCTTCTCAGGCATTTTCTATCCTGGATGTCACCTTTCTTGGTTCATCCTTACTGCCACCACTTTTGTTACTAGGAGACTTTAATGCTCATCATTTCCTCTGAGGGTTCTCACTGTGATTCCCATGGCATTCAGAGGCTTTTTTCACTTCTCAAACCCCCTCCATGTTTTAAATACAGTACTTCCCACCCATTTTGATCCTCGTACTCATACTCTCTCTTGCATCGATCTCTCAGTCTTCTCTGTCTCCACTGCACTAGACCTTGCCTGGTCTGTTCTCCCAGATTTACATGACAGCGATCATTTTCCAATCATTCTTACTTCTTCATATTCACCACCTCTTCGTAGCCCACACTGACAATTTGATCAAGCAAATTGGGACCTTTACTCACAACTAACTGCATTTAGCGAAGTTCCTTCTTCGTCCTCTTTTGATGAGCTTTTACACCTCATCCTTAGTTTTAACTGCAGCTTCTCATTCTGCACCCAAAACCTCGGGCAGGCATTCTCAGAAGTGCGAACCTTGGTAGTCTCCTGCTTGTGCTTGTGCAGTATGCTTGAAACACGCTGCATGGGGAAGGTACCAGTACAATACAACCACTGAGAGACTTCTTGATTTTAAGCAGAAGCATGCGGTCACTCGCTGTGTCATCTATGACGCTAAATGCACTTGCTGGCAAGATTATATTTCCACCATCACCTCTGCTTCTGCTATAAGTGCAGTCTGGAAAAAAGTACGGAAAGTGAGTGGTAAATACTCGCCTGACTCGGCTCTTGTTCTGCGGGTTGCTGATGTTGATATAGCAAACCCTCTAGATGTTGCCATTGAAATTGGTAATCATCTGGTCTGTATTTCTCAGGTTCTGCATCTATGCCCCTTGTTCCTTTCCTCAAAGTCTGCCAGAGAGTTAGCACCCTTAGACTTTTCTTCTCTCAAAGAAGAATCTTATAATGTGCCTTTTACACTTCTGAAACTGGAGGCAACACTCTCAGCTTGCCGATCATCGGCAGCTGGGCCAGACAACATCCATTTTTGGATGTTACAATATTTGCATCAATCAGCCCTTGCAGTCCTCTTACACCTCTTCAATCTTATTTGATCACAATGAGTTCTTCCAAAGCTGTGAAAATCTGCTGTTGTTCTCCCTTTCTGCAGGCCAGTACTACGGGACATGATGTCTCCCACTATCGTCCCATTGCTCTTACCAGTGCAGTTTGCAAGGTGATGGAACATCTGGTAAATCGATGTTTAATGTGGTATTTAGAGACACACAACAG
Organism: Cherax quadricarinatus; assembly: GCF_026875155.1. Lineage (NCBI taxonomy): Eukaryota > Metazoa > Arthropoda > Malacostraca > Decapoda > Parastacidae > Cherax > Cherax quadricarinatus. Next base: position 32,312,096 of record NC_069429.1, read on the forward strand.
TCTCTCCACTAGTCAATATAGCTTTCATAAGAGCCGTTCTACCATAGACCCCTTACCACACGTGGATACGTATGTTCGTAATGCCTTTACAAATAACCACTAAGCTATTGCCATATTTTTGACCTTGAGAAGGCAAATGACACAACTTGGAGGTAAAATATTTCGGCCCAAGCCCACTCCTTAGGCCTCCGAGGCAATCTACCATCCTTCCTTAAGAACTTCTTAACTGACAGACATTTCTGTGTTCGGGTTAATAATATGCTCTCCCTGGACTTTGTCCAAGCCGAAGGGGCCTCTAGGGCAATTATTTGCTCGCTTCAAAAAAAAAAACTCGAAAAATTATGGAAACTGAGTTATTCATATAGAAAAATAGCTTAACTGTTTGGCAACACAATGGCAGAAGAATCAATGTTCTATGGCGTTTCTACAAGAAATTATAGTCACTTATATCAGGTATGGTGACGGTGATGTGGGTAGTGCGTCTGCTCGTAGCCCATATATATATTTTTTTTATCGCTTTTTCTTGCATTATTCTTTCTAATATAATAATTGACTATTTGGCATCATAAAACAGTAGGTGGAGCTTATATGTAGACTCCTAGCCAATCAGGAACCATGACTCAAGAAATCGTAATGACACGATTGCAAACAAACCATACCCCCGGCCGGGATTGAACCCGCGGTCATTGTGAAAATTTATGTGGGCTGCCTCCAAGTGAGTCGCCTACCCTAGCAAACTCTGTTGACACCGAGCTCTGAGGTGGGTACCTCAGCCTCACAAGTGGCTTATAGGACAGATTTTCACAAATGATTGGTATTACAAGAAAACTCGTCTGCATGCACGTATAAAGGACTAACTTACTTGGTGTTGTAGTATATCCTGATCTTCACTTCCCTAGCTTAGAATTAGCCCCTTTGGACTTCCCCTCAGAAACCACGTGCAACCAGGACCAGATTCCTACAATTTTCAATCGAATTAGGTCCTGCCTGCACCTCAAAAATTCCTTACCCAAGGGGTATGTATCCCCTATTATAACATCAGACTCAACACTAGCTTCCAAACTGCTCTGAGACACTGGTACTTACTGGGCATGCTAAAACCTGGTGCAACCGGGGCCCCACATTAAAACTCACTCCAAAATTTTTTCCCAGACACTGGCCAAACCTAAAGAAAGGGGGGTTTTGTCTTACTGTAGGGCCCTGAAAGGAGGTCACTAGGGTACATCGAGGGCCTCTCCAGATTTCCCCAAGTCTCAGATGTAAAGAACATAGGGCCGCTGTCTGCTGATCACGACACGGTTGTCAATGTTTCTGTCTACAGGGGGCGCTATAGTTTTTTAGACCCATCCTCCTAATCAAGCTAGGGCTCCCATTCCCCTAGCTAATTTAAAACCGTTTTTTGCCAACATTTCGGCCTATTACTACCTATGAAAGGTCTTAGGTCACATTATTTTTATCTACAAAAACCTTAGTAAACTAATTTTTAATATACAAACAGAAAAACAACCTACCCTTCCCTGAAGAATAAATTATAAATTAAATAATGCCACCAAGAACCCATCGCCGACCAGAGAAATGCTGTTCATTTTGGGTGGGGTAAAAGGGGCCCTTCGCCCCAGCCATTCCGTAGGGCCATGCGGGATCTTCCTGTGGAACTTTAGGGACCAAAATAAATTTCCACACCCTTTCCCCCGCCGGCAAAGGTAGGCGCTAAGTCTAGATAAAATTCCTTCCCTGGGGCCCCCTCCCAGGGGGCCCTGGATTAGCGCCATTACGGGTCGTCTGGCCGTCGCTCAGTCAGCCCGGTCTAATTTTCATGCCCCGGGTCCCACCGTGTGGACCTGAGAGGTAAAACCTGTTGATGGGTCTTATAGTCTCGACCCCTTTTCTTTCTCACCTTCACCATTCTCAGCCCCCCACCTTGCTGGGTGTGTTACACCCCCAGCCAAGAGGCCATATGCCCTGGGTGCCTGGGATTCTACTAGCACCAGGTCCCCTTCATTTAGCATCACCCTTATTTGCCTCGGGGTCGGCACCATAAAATGTTCCCGCAAGGTTGTAAAGTAATCCCTGCCCAAACCTGGTTCCTTTTGTCCGGTTTTCACCAGTCTGTGTACCCCTGTGCATTCTTATTGAGGGGGGCCCATCTGGACCAAATAATCCAGCCCCTTTGGAAGACTGACTCAAAATTGCAGGGAAGGGCTAAACCCTTTTCCAAACAGCATGTGATTGGGGTGAGAGCTTCCTGCCGAAAATCCCATTTTGTATTGGGTCAGGGGGCCTTTATTGACTCTTGCTCTACCAACTAACACTGCCCAGTTCATCAAAGCTCATCCCTCCGCAAGACCTTCCCGAATGCACCTTTTGACTTTTCACCATGCGTTCATAGAATCCCCTTCCCAAGGCGCCCTGGGAGCTATGAACCTCCACTCGCACTCTATTCCTTCAGGTGTTCTCGTACTTCTCCGTTTCCCAAATTTTTCCTGAAATTTTACGGCCGCCCAAAAGCTTGTGCCATTGCCGAGATAATCAATCGCGGGCACGAAATCGGGCTGAAACCTCCTGAAACTTCACAAAAAGTCTCTTTTTAATATCTTCTGCCAACCCCAAAAGCCACTCGAGTAGTGGCACAAGAAAAACAGGCAGACATTACTTTTGAGGGCCCACCCTATCTTCCGGGGTTCTTCAATGTGTAGCCCCGTATAGTCTATTCCCACAGTCTCAAAGGGCCGTCCTATTACCATCCTGAGGCAGCAGGTGGCCCTGGGTAGGGGGTCCTCCCACTTACCGCCGGAGACCGTGCAACTCTTTAGCCCCCTTTTGACGGCAGCTCCCCCCCTTTCAGTACCCAGTAATTCTGACGTAGGCAGGTGAGGGTTCCCCAAACCACCCTGTAAGGTCCCGATGGGCATCTTGTATCAATAGTTTTGTCCCCCTTCCCTCCTTTCCCAGTAGCACGGATGTTTGGCCCCTAGCTGAGCTCAGAGTTTTGTATTTTCCCCTGCATCTTATTAGCCCTGCATGATTAGGAACAACCCCCAATGATGAACCAATTTTACTGTTCCCTGAGTCTTGTCGTTGGACACCGTCCTGATGCCAAAACCTCTGCCTGGCGCAAGTATTTCCACACTCCCGGAAACCTCCCCCTTTGGTACTGCCTTATCAATTTCTCTGGGCCCACGAGAGACAATGTCGACCTTGGTTTACCTTGCCATGCAGTTCCTCAAAAATTAAAATACTATTTCCGTGACTTCTAAAAATTTTTCCTCCAAGAGGAGTAGCGCCGGGGGTCAAATAATTCCGTGTGGGTTCCCCTGCAAAGTGTACTATGCTGTGGTTGTCTCCTGAATTTCTCCCGGGCCAGCAATCTTTCCCATAACCAGTCGGGGCCTTTGAACCAAATCTCGTTTTTACTCCTTTTTTGTGTTCCCCCCACTTATCGGGTCGCGGGTTTTTTGATCTGTAGGCACATACAGAATTGTTGACTTTGACTGCAGTTCCCATATCTCCTTTACCCGTTTCCCTGACATAGGGGAGTTTAGACCTGTCGTTCTGGACCCATTTAAAGGGCCCCCTCCGAGTCTGTCCATACATAGGTGTGTGTCACCCTAGATTATCAACACCCCTCTACGTACTTACCCCGTCTTCTCCCAGCAACTTCGCCGTGACTCAACTTTTTGGGGTCGAGCAACCTTCAGGGGTGTCACCCCACATGACTGGTGACCAGATTTTACTTTATCCCGGGCCCCCAAATCGCTTCTGCCCCATAGGCCCCGAGGAGGGACGCAGAAGACGTGCAAGTCATAATCCCACCCGGTGCACCCGAGGGGCCTGGGAATGTGAAGTCATGCAATTCCGCAGATCTTTCTAACCAGATCCCCTCCTGGCAGACTGTTTTGGCAGTGGGTCGTCCCCAACCCGGGTTTACTCCCAGGTCTGTTGCACTAGCACCTCCCTCAATGGTGATGGGTGTCAACAAACCCAAAGGATCGAGGCAGTCGTACTTTGCTCACAAAGACCCCCCTGGCCAGTTCCCTTCCCCATCAGGTTTCCTCTTTACCCCAAATCCGTCTTCCTCGATTTCCCACTCCCGTCCCAACACCCATGTTACCTCAGGTATAGTAGCCAGCATGTCACTTTCCACCTTGCCCCGCAAGTTGGATTTTTGTCAACCATTCTCTCAATCATGTTAGCCGAGAGCATCTCCTGATTAGACTCTCGGGAAAAGTCCATTTAAAAAGCCTTTCATCTGAGGGGGTACCGATGGCACATAAATAGGGTCTTCAGTAATTCTTTAACGGCTGTTACAGTTCACAAGGTGGTAGTCGTTGAAGCCTGTAATAAAAATGGTGAAAGTGGCACCAAACAACACGCCCTGAATCTTAATATCATACCCTTTCTTGGGCACCCCCTGTTGCCAACCACAAAAAACCTTTTGTAGTCCCCGTCTTGTGGCGCAACCCAATACGTAGGGAAGGGTTTGCTAATGTCCGCCGCATAGGCGTATGTTCTGTCCTGAATCTCAACAAACACTGCTAATTTTGCATCAGGGGGGGCCCCGTGACAGACAGTCGTTCAACATGGGTCTCGGGGACTCGCCTGCGATCAGTTGAAAAACTACTCTGATGGGGGGCCCCCCCCCCTTTCCCATTTTTTTTTTTTTTCCCCCCCCCCCCCCCCCCCCCCATTTTAAAATACATCATTTTTCCCCCCCTCGGGGCCCCCGGCAGTGTTAAAGAATTAATGGTGTTTTTTAAAAAGGGGATTGGGGCCTTTCCTAGTGACCCAAAACCGCCCGTCCCAAATAATTCAATAATCCCCCCAACCCTTCTTGGGGGGGCTGGGCCCCCCTTTTAAACACTACCCGGGCCCTATTTTTGGACCCCTTGTGTTGCCCTTTGGTCCCTGGATTTTTCCACCAACCGCCCCCTTTAACCTCACGTTAATACCAACCCCCCCCTTTCCCCGGGCCGGGAAAGGGGGCTTGGGCCCCTAATCCCTCTATCCGTTTACATAACCCCTCCTTGAAAACCCTTTTGGGGGGGGGGGGGCCGACTTGTAACCCCCTACCATTTCCACCTAAGTTTTTTTTGTAAATTTTTCCGAGCCCCCCCTCCCTCAAAGTTTTACTGTCGCCTCCCCCAGTGGGAATGAATTGGGGGGCCCTTTACATCCAAACCCCTCCGGTAACCCCTCCAAAGACATGGGAAAAAAATCAAGGGGGTTTCCCCCCAAATTCCCCCCATTAACTTTTTTCCCAATGTCCCCGTTCCGTTGCTAACCCCTCCCTAAAGGCCCGTGCCCCAGTCCAAAAGGGGATTTTCGAATTTTTTTTCCCATTCCCAAACCCCCCCCATTTGGGGGGCAAGCCCCCGGCTAAAATGCTCACCAAAACAAATTCCTGCTGACTCCCCACAAAACCTTCAACTTTTCCCTTTTCCCCCCCCTTTTCTCCGGGCTTCCAAACTTGTTGCTAACTCGTCCACTATGAGGGACCCTTCCCCCGGGCCCCCACTCCCCAGGGGCAACGTCCCCTTTAAATTTCCCACCAACAGCAAAGTTTCCCCAACCCACGAAACCTTTTTTTAAAAGCTCACCCCCCAACCAAATTTCTCTTACCACCCCTCCTCTTTCTCCGCTTGTGCTTCCCCTTTCTCGGGGGGTAACTTGTCCTGGGCCAAAAATTAGAAACCCCGTGGAGTGGTTTACCCTTAACCCGAATCTGGGGGGGTTTTTCATCCCCCTGGGCCAAAATTTCCCCCCCACCACCTTTAAAACAAGTTCCCCAACCCCCCCCTTTGTTTGGAACCCTTTGTTTTTAAATGAGCTATGCACGACCAGCCCTTTCCCTTTTTCACCAAAACCCCGCACCCCTCTTTCTTAAAATTTTTTCCGCCCTTTTTAAAAGGGGCTTCTCCCCGGTTTTGGGTTTTAACCCTTGTCCGCCCGATAAATATGACCACCCCCAGTGGAAAAGGGTTTTTTTTGCTTTATTTGAATTGGGGGGTTTTTAACCAAACCGTCCGGCTTTCCCTTGACTAAAGTAAATTTTTAAACGAGATCTCAAACCCCTTCACTATCTGGGTTTAAATTGTTTTTACCTTTGGGTTCCCTCCGGGGAAAAATTTAAGGGGGAAAATAGCACTTAAAGGCGGGGTTTCGTTTTTT
>NC_069429.1:32318763-32355554 GCF_026875155.1 Cherax quadricarinatus
AACGGGGATTTTTTGGACTTTTGAGAAACTGAGGGGCGATTGGGAGGTGTCATACGAGGTCTTGTAGATGCCCGAGTTTGTGAAGAACATGAAGATGTGAGAGCAGACTGAGGTGTTGAAGTAGGGGACTTTCTGAGCCCTGGACAGGAAAAGAATTAGACAGGATGACTATGGAAGGGTAACCATAGAGGAGGCTGCAGAAGATGGGACCCTAGAAGTGGGGGACATTTAGAAACAAGAGAATGAGAAATACAGGGTAGTTTCCCCTGAGGCATTTGAGAAACTGCCATAGCACAAGGAAGACCTTCTGCCTCTTTGAGGCAATGGATTTCCCGCTCATTTAAGTAGACCTTGCAACAATGAGAGAAAGAAGGGTGAGCCTCATGACAATTAAGGCAAGAGGGAGAAAGGCTACAAGACATATTACCTGGAGTTTACCTGGAGAGAGTTCCAGGGGTCAATGCCCCCGTGGCCGAGTCTGTGACCAGGCCTCCTGGTGGATCAGAGCCTGATCAACCAGGCTGTTACTGCTGGCTGCACGCAAACCAACGTACGAGCCACAGCCCGGCTGATCAGGAACCGACTTTAGGTGCTTGTCCAGGCCAGCTTGAAGACTGCAGGGTCTGTTGGTAATCCCCCTAATGTATGCTGGGAGGCAGTTGAACAGTCTTGGGCCCCTGACACTTATTGTATGGTCTCTTAACGTGCTAGTGACACCCCTGCTTTTCATTGGGGATGTTGCATCGTCTGCCAAGTCTTTTGCTTTCGTAGTGAGTGATTTTCGTGTGCAAGTTCGGTACTAGTCCTCTAGGATTTTCCAGGTGTATATAATCATGTATCTCTCCCCTGCATTCCAGGAATACAGGTTCAGGAACCTCAAGCGCTCCCAGTAATTGAGGTGTTTTATCTCCGTTATGCGTGCCGTGAAGGTTCTCTGTACATTTTCTAGGTCAGCAATTTCACCTGCCTTGAAAGGTGCTGTTAGTGTGCAGCAATATTCCAGCCTAGATAGAACAAGTGACCTGAAGAGTGTCATCATGGGGTTGGCATCCCTCGTTTTGAAGGTTCTCATTATCCATCCTGTCATTTTTTTAGCAGATGCAATCGATACAATGTTATGGTCCTTGAAGGTGAGATCCTCCGACATGATCACTCCCAGGTCTTTGACGTTGGTGTTTCGCTCTATTTTGTGGCCAGAATTTGTTTTGTACTCTGATGAAGATTTAATTTCCTCACGTTTACCATATCTGAGTAATTGAAATTTCTCATTGTTGAACTTCATATTGTTTTCTTGCAGCCCACTGAAAGATTTGGTTGATGTCTGCCTGGAGCCTTGCAGTGTCTGCAATGGAAGACACTTATTATTATTATAATAAAAAGAAGCGCTAAGCCACAAGGACTATACAGCGCTGCAGGGCAGGAAGGAAGCGAGGGCTTCAGGTGGCAAAAGGGAGATGGATGAGTAATAGGTTACGGATAACAGCGGGGTAGTGGATGGTGAAAGGGTAAAGGGCAGCAAGAGACTGAACTAGAAAGGGCTGAGGGAGTGCAAAAAGTATCATCAAGTTTGTGGAGTAAATCAGTCGTTGTCAAGAAGTCAATGAGAGAGTCAGGATTAAAGGAGGGTCCATCAGCAAGAAGGGAAGGTAAAGAGAGAGTAGTAGAATGAAGACGACGTTGGAGGTAAATTCTGCGTGTTTGTTGATAGAGAGGGCAGTCTAACAGAATGTGGCTAATCGATACTGGAACTTGACACTGCTCACAGAGAGGAACGGGGTGCCTCTCCATGAGATACCCATGAGTAAGACGAGTGTGACCAATCGAAGGCGGAGAGAGTGGTCTCCCAACCTCGGCACTGATGACAAGAAGACGGCCAGTAACCTATGCTCGGTTTAATAAGAATGAAGTTTGCTACCGAGCAGAGTTGACCAACGTTGTTGCCAACGGGTCCCGAAGGTGGGTAGCTATTGCAGCAAAATAGTCCAGAAATGGAACACCTCGATAGGGAAAATTGGGAGGTCATGTACTGCTGACCGCGCAGCAGTGTCTGCCTGTTCATTGCCCTGTACGTCGACATGCCCAGGGACCCAACAAAAAACAATATCTTTATGTTTGGTAAGAAAACGGCATAGCCAAAGTTGGATACGGAGAACTAGGGGATGAGATGTATCAAATTTTCGTATAGCCTGTAAGCACTAAGGGAGTCTGAGACTACTACAAATGATGACACAGGCATAGTGCGATACGAATAAGTGCTGTAAGAATGGCATACAGTTCAGCAGTAAAAATGCTAGCTGAAGATAGTAAATGTCCCCGCACGACGCTGTCCGGAAACACTGCTGCGAATCCGACGCCGTCTGAAGACTTAGAGCCATCTGTTGTACACCGGGGGCATGAGAATGGGAGTGGAAGTGATCAAGAAAAGAGAGCGGGAAGCCACCATGGGCCCAGTTGAGCTTTCGAGCAAGGGAGTGAGAAAGAACAGACCCGAAACAGCTGGAACTTCCCAGGGGGGTAGGGAAAAGTGAGATGCTACATGAACATATAAAGGTGGTAACTAAAGGGGAAGACAAGAGTGAATGTAGGCAAAGAGAAAAGGGATGGAGCAAACAGGGGCGGGAACGAATAAAGAATGTCTACTAATATCGGTGACCATTCTATAAATGGAAGGATTGTGTAGATCGTGAGAGCGTACATAGTAGCGAAGGCAATGGGCATCACGGCGATCAGACAAGGATGGACATTCGCTTCTGTATAGAGGCTCTCAACAGGGGAAGAGCGAAAAGCACCAAGGCACAAAGTAATCCTTGGTGATGGATAGAGTTAAGGCTAAGAGAGTAGCAGGAGAGGCCGCGGAATAATCTGGTCACCATAATCGAGTTTCGATAAAACGAGGGCTGAAGTAGGCGAAGCAGAGTTCGACGATCAGCTCCCCAGGAAAGATGAGCAAGGGTTTTAAGAAGGTTTAGCCGCTGTGACAAGTTGCCTTCAGAGAGGTAATGTGGGTTTCCAGGATAACCGACGGTCAAAGAGAAGGCCTAGAAACCTGACTGTATCACGTTCGGGGATACGGGAGCCACAAGATACAAAGGATGATCGGAGATAACAGAACGTCTAGTGAAAGTAATTTGTGAGTTTTTGTACTTGAAAATTTAAACCCATGCGTGTGGCCCAAGTGGAAACACGGTCGACCGCATGCTGGAGAGAAAATGAAATAAGATGACAGTCAGCGCCTGCACAACAATAGCAAAGTCATCAACATAGAGTGATGACCAAATATTGGGTGGAAGAACAGGGGCCCAAAATCATTTATAGCAAGGAGAAACAGTGTTGTGTTTTAGAACACATCCCTTAGGACACCTTCAGCTTGGACAAAGTCTGGGGAAAGAATATTATTGACTCGAACACGGAAATGTCGTCAGTTAAAAGTTCTTAACGAAGGATGGTAAATTGCCTCGGAGGCCTAAGGAATGGGCCGGGGTCAAATATTATACCTCCAAGTTGTGTCATATCCCTTCTCAAGATCAAAAAATATGGCAATAACTGAGCGATTTTTCCCAAAAAGGGGCATTACGAACATACGTATCCAAGCGTAGTAAGGGGTCTATGGTAGAACGACCCTTACGAAAGCCATATTGACTAGCGGAGAGACTGTTGTGTGTCTCTAAAAAACCACATTAAACGGCGATTTACGAGACGTTCCATCACTTTGCAAACTGCACTAGTAAGAGCGATGGGGCTATAGTTGGAGGTGTCATGTCCTGTAGTCCCCCGGTTTGCGGAAAGGGAGAACAAGGCAGATTCCACCGCTGGGGAAGAACTCCTTGTGCCCAAATAAGATTGAAGGGGTGTAAGAGGACTACAAGGGCTGACCGATGTAAATGTTGTAAGATACGAATATAAATGTCGTCAGGCCCAGCTGCCGATGATCGGCAAGCTGAGAGCATTGCTTCCAGTTTTTGAAGTGTAAAAGGCACATTATACTGTTTTCTCCGAGAGAAGAAAAGTCCAAGGGTACTAACTCTCTGGCAGACTTTGAGGAAAGAAACGAGGGCATAGATGGAGCCCTGGGGAAATACGGACCAGATGTGTGCCAAGTTCAATGGCAACGTCGAGAGGGTTTGCTACATCAACACCAGCGACCCGTAGAACGGGAGCCGGGTCAGGAGAGTTTTTTACCACTCAATTTCCTCACTTTTTTCCAGACTGCACTCATAGAAGAAGCAGAGGTGAGGGTTTGGAACATAGTCCCCGCCAACAAGTGCGTTTAGCTTCACGGATGACACGGCGAGCAATCGCACCTTCTGCTTAAAATCAAGAAGTCTTTTCAGCGGTTCTATTGTACTGGTACCTGCCCCATGCGCACGTTTCAAACGTACTGCACGAGCACAAGCAGGAGAACACACCAAAGCACGCACTTCTGAGAATGCCTGCCTGAGGTTTGGGGTATAAATGAGAAGCTGGGTATAAACTGACATCGAGAAAATGGTAGGAGCTCATCAATGGGGGATGAAGAAGGAACCTCACTAAAAGCAGTGAGGTGTGAGTAAAGATCCCAATTTGCCCGATCAAATTGCCAGCAAGGGCTACGGAAAGGTGGTGAATGGGAAAGGGAAGAATAAGAATGATGGGAAAAATGATCGCTGTCAGTAAGTCTGGTAGAACAGACCAGGTGAAGTCTAGTGCATGGAGGAAGAGCAGACTGATAGATCAATGCAAGAGAGGGGTATGAAGTACGAGGATCAAAATGGGTGGGAGTACCCGTATTTAAAACATGGGGGGGGTGAGAGGCGAGAAAAGCCTCCAACTGGATGCCACGTGAGTCACAATAAACCCCCCCCCCCAGGGGAAATGGTGGGCATTAAAATCACCAAAGTAACAGAAGTGGTGGGGGGTAAGGATGAAACAAGAAAGGCAAAGTCTAGGATAAAAATGCTCGAGAAGGAGAGAGATATAAAGAACATATTGTAAACCACTTATTCCCAAGTGGATACGGGCTGCAGTGTAATGCAGCGAGGTATGGACAAATAGTTGACAGTACGGAATATCATTGCGTAGAAGAAGGGCACTTTCATTAAAGATCCCATCTGAGAAAGGATCTGAAGAATACAATAAATTATAGCCTGAGATAGGTTGGAAAACAGCCGAGTGTAATTTTGGTTCTTGTAAGCAAGCAGCAACAGGGGAAAACCTGGAAAGCAACATCTGAAGCTCACTCCGATTGCCCCTGAGGCCGCGGATATTCCACTGTAAATAGGCCATGATTGGCAATGAAGAAAATATCAGGAATCTGTAGGTAAAGGCACCTACGGACTAGAGGGGTTAGAAAAGTCAACATGTGGTGGCATTGGAAGACGTTCAAGTAGCGAGGGAACGGAGCGTTGCGAAGAATGGGGTTGTGAAGATGGAGGAGAGGGAAGAGAAGTAAAAGGAAGTGAATCAGTGTCCATTGAAGGTTTAGTCTCTGCAATATATTCTGAAATGGCTTCAAGTGTTTCTGAATTCAAAGATGTATGGGAGACGATATTGGAGATAGAAGGAGGAGGGTGAGTAAAGATTGGGACAGTAATGGACTGTTCCAAAGTAGAGGGGGAGGGAAGAGTGTAATGAACTGGAGATGAAGTGTGGGGGGGGCAGAAGAGGCAGAAACTTGGGAGGTGGCAGAAGAGGGAGAAACTTGGGAGGGGACGGGGGTGGAAGGCATAGTACGAGGAGGAGGGTGAATCTCCACACTTGTAATATAGCCAGAGACAGGGGAAGAACTAGGTACAGAGACTGGAAAGGTAAAGTGTGGAGGTGGAAGAAGGGAAGGAAGGGGCAAAGAAGATTTGAGCAATGTGGATTTTTTGGACTTCTGAGTAGAGGGGCGATTGGTATTAGGTGTCGCACGAGGTCTTGTCGATACTGGGGCTTGTGAGGAAGGACGTGAAGATGTGAGAACAGACTGAGTTGTAGTCGGGACGTCAGAGCCAAGGACAGCAAAAGGATTAGATGCCGTAGTGGCTATGGGAGGGGTAACAACAGAGGAGGCTGCAGAAGATGGAACCCCAGAAGTGGGGGGATGGTTGGAAACACAAGAATAAGAAACACGGGGTAGTCTCCCTTGGAGGCGGAGATGAGTAACTGCCATAGCATAAGGGAGACCTTCTGCCTCTTTTGAGGCAACGGATTTCACGTTCATTTAAGTAGACCTGCAAGGCGGGAGTACAAAGGGTGAGCTTCATTACAATTAAGGAAAGATGGAGGTTGACTGCAAGATGTATTAGAATGGTCGTCAGCACCACAGACTGGGCATTCGGCCATAGATCTGCAATATTTCGCTGGGTGACCAAAACGCCAGCAATTTCTACATTGTTGCGGTGTAGGTATCACCTTTCGAACTTGTAACCGATGTCCCGCGACATATACAGAGGACGGGAGTTCTCGGCTGTCAAAAGTTAAACAAGCCACATTGCAAAGGTAATGTCTCTGTCCCCGGGCAGGAAGGACATAAGTGTCTACTTTGAGGATTGGGAGATCCTGGAGTTCCAGCTGTTCAAAAATGTCATTGCCACATGACTGGAAATTCTGTTGGACTATGGTATGGGGCAGAATGACAGTACCACTACAAGAATTGAGAAAGATGTTTTTCAATAGTGACAGGAGTAGAATCGATATTCGAAAGGAGAGAAAGAGCATGAGCTTGGGCAGCATTCTGGACAGTGACGATGCGCATACCGCTCTTGAGAGCATGAAATGAAATATCTCTACCAACATGACGCAGGAGCGCCTTGCCAATACTATGGTCAGAAAGGTAGGCAGAAGAAGAAGTCGGTCTTAAAGTAAAGAATTTAGTCCATTGTGTGGTCCAAAACTGAGCGTGGAGAGGGAGTGCTTGATGTGTCGGTCTTTTCCCAGTAGAATGGGAAGGTAACGAAGGAGCATCATCAGGAGATTGACGTTGGCATTTAGGAGTAGGACCGGAGTTGGTCCGGCGTGAAATGGGCGGGTGATTCGAAAATTGCCGTACCATAGAGGGAGAGGCCGGAAGCATAGTCAAAGGAGAGTGGAGATCAGACAAATCGAAGGAGTCAGTCGAAGCCCCGGTACCTGAAGTGGGTGAGGAAACAGCACCATCAGGAGTGTCCGAAGAGTGGTCTAAACACAAGGCAGGGTCAGAATGGGGTGCGGTATCAAGAAGGGGCCCGGGGGTAGTGGGTTAATGGACTAGGGCTGCCATGGTTAGGTTACTCCTTTGCTTTTTGTTTTAAGAAAAAAAAGAAAGAAGAAAAGAAAATAAAAATAAAAAAAAGAATAAAAAAAGGGGGGAGAGGGGAGGAATAGTTCCCAGGAGGAATGAAAGGGCCGGAAATCACCCTCCGCGGTCAAGAGGACCTCAACACCGCTAGTAGCGCAGATGCAGCATAGAACCCATGCCATACCCTACCCTTCATGCCAGTAAACCAGCAATCCGGGATAGCAACCTCACATCTGCCGAGCTACCTCGGTGGACAAAAGAGAGGGCGGCCGGATATCCGCCACAAAGCATACCTCCTTCGGCCACCACCCCCGGAATCCGAAAGGTGGCTTCCAGAGATACACCCGTCGCCCAAAAGACACCCAAAGCTACTCCGGGATACCAGAGGGATCGGGACATCCCCAGGCAATCCAGATTCCATGGCAAACTACGCCACTGCCAAGAACCTCAACGGAATGGGATGGACCCCGGTGTCCTTTCCCCTACCTAGGAACTAGCGTGCCTGTGGGAGAAATCCCAAAGGACAAAAAGAGGAAGGGCAAAAGGGAGGGGTGAGGAGGAGGAGGAGGAATGGAAAAAGGGGAGGATGGGGAGGATGGGATAGGGGAGGGGAGAATGGGGGGTAATTAGGTTCGGTCTGAGGAAGAAGACCGACAGGTCTAATTCCTCAGACCAAGAGCCTCTTCACCATGCCAAGGAGCCCCCCTTGAAGAGGAATGGAAGACACTGTCATGCAGATTCGGGTGTCATCTGCAAATGAAGACATGGTGCTGTGGCTGACATCCTTGTCTATGTCAGATATGAGGATGAGGAACAAGATGGGAGCGAGTACTGTGCCTTGTGGAACAGAGCTTTTCACCGTGCCTGCCTCGGACTTTACTCTGTTAACTACTACTCTCTGTGTTCTGTTAGTGAGGAAATTATAGATCTATCGACCGACTTTTCCTGTTATTCCTTTAGCACGCATTTTGTGCGCTATTACGCCATGGTCACACTTGTCGAAGGCTTTTGCAAAGTCTGTATATATTACATCTGCATTCTTTTTGTCTTCTAGTGCATCTAGGACCGTGTCTTAGTGATCCAATAAAAAATTTTGTAGTGATCCAATAGTTGAGACAGACAGGAGCGACCTGTTCTAAACCCATGTTGCCCTGGGTTGTGTAACTGATGGGTTTCTAGATGGGTGGTGATCTTGCTTCTTAGGACTCTTTCAAAGATTTTTATGATATGGGATGTTAGTGCTATCGGTCTGTAGTTCTTTGCTGTTGCTTTACTACCACAGACTGGGCATTCAGCTATAGATCAACAATATTTTGCTGGGTGGCAAAATCACAGTGTAGGGATCACCTTTTGAACTTGCAACCGATGTCCTGCTACATAAACAGAGGATGGAAGTTCATGGCTGTTGAAAGTTAATCGAGCCACGTTGCAAGGGTATGGTCTCTGCCTGCGGGCAGGAAGGACATAAGTGTCTAATTTGAGGATTGGGAGATCCTGGAGTTCCAGTTGTTTGAGAATGTCATACCTGGAGTTTACCTGGAGAGAGTTCTGGGGGTCAATGTCCATGCAGCCTGGTCTGTGACCAGGCCTCATGGTGGATCAGAGCTGGATCAACCAGGCTGTTGCTGCTGGCTGCACACAATCCAACGAACGAGCCATAGCCCGGCTGGTCAGGTACCAATTTTAGGTGGTTGTTCAGTGCCTGCTTGAAGACTGCCAGGGGTATATTGGTAACCCCCCCTTACATATGCTGGGAGGCAGTTGAACAGTCTTGGGCCCCCTGACACATATTGTGTTGTCTCTTAACATGCTAATGACTTAGGAATAAGACTATGTAAATATTCTAAAAGTAAAACAATATATATATGTCTATATAAAAAAACTACAGATTATTATAGAAAAAACAATTCAATTACACTTAAGCATCTAAAATAGCACCTTAATTATTTTAACAAATGTGAGTATATGAACTACAGTAGATATTTAAAGCTAAAATAAAGGAGCTAGTGAATATAATAATAAACGAATGAAAGTAAAATACAGTAGCACCTGAGATAGCCAATAGCACCTTGATTATTTTAACGAATGTAACTATATGAACAAGAGGGAAAATTATTTAGCCACCTGAAAGTAGCCCCTTAATTGTACAAAGTCAGAGGAAAGCGAGGCGCCAATACAGACCCGAAAATGTCTATCAGACAAGAAAGCAGAGATGAAGTTTGGTAAATTACCATGGAGGCCTAAGGAGTGGGCTTAGGGTAGAATGTTATACCTCCAAGTGGTGTCATATGCCTTCTCCAGATCGAGAAAGACGGCTAGGACAGAGTGGTTGTTAACAAAGGCATTTTGAATACATGCATCAAAGTGGAGCAGGGGGTCTAATGTAGAGCGGTGTTTGTGAAAGCCATATTGGCTTTCGCAGACCGCACTGGTCTGGGCAATGGGATGATAGTGAGAGGTGTCAAGCCCTGAGGCACAAGGTTTGCAAAACGGTAGTACAATAGCTGATTTCCAGTGTTGTGGGAGAACTCCTTGCTCCCAAAATAGATTGAACAGATGTAAAAGAACAGGAAGGGCCATAGAATGGATATGGTGTAGCATAATGATGTGGATATCATCAGGTCCCGGTGCCGATGACCGGCACATGGAAAGCATGGACTCCAATTCTAGAAGAGTAAAAGGTATATTATACAGCTCCAATCCATTGGAGGAAAAATCTAAGGGCAATTGCTCTCCAGTAGGTTTAGACACAAGAAATGAGGGACAGAGGTGAAGTCCTCGGGAGATACGGACAAGATAGTTCCCATGGCAACTTCTAAAGGCGCTATGACATCAACTCCAGTAACCTGCAAAACGTGAGCTAGGTCCGGAGCGTACTTTCCACACAATTTCCGCATCTTTATCCAAATCACACACATAGGGGAAGATGAGGTAATGGAAGACATGTAGTCTCACCAACAAGTGCGTTTAGCATGGCGTATGATGTGGCGAGCAGCTGCACTTGCCTGATTAAAATCAAACAGACGCTCCACAGTATGGTTATATCGACAACAGCTTCATGCAGCACATTTTAAATGCAAGCACGGGCACATGTAAGAGATCACCATGGTACACATGTCTGAGAATGCCTACCGGAGGTTTGGGGGATAGAATGAGTCACCGTAGTTAAGTCTAAAGTCGAAAATTGGAGCACCAGTTTATCAAGAGACGACAAAAGAGGGTCCTCGCAACAGGTGGTAAAACGGGAGTATAATTTCCAATCTGCTCGAGCAAATTACCAACGAAGGTTATGAAATGGTCGGGTATATGTAGCAGAAGTAAGAAGGATAGGAAAGTTATCACTATCATGTAAATCTGGAAGAACAGACCAAATGAAATAAAGTGCAATGGGTGAGGAACAGATGGAAAGATCAATGCAGGAGAGAGACTGAGTGTTAAAGTCAAAATGGGTAGGAGCATCTGTATTTAAAATATGGAGGGTGAGAAGTGAGAAGAGTCTCCAACTGATCACCATGAGAGTCGCAGTAGGATCCTCTCCAAAGGTGATGACGAGTGTTAAAGCCACCCAGCAGCAAGAAGGGTGGCGGTAGAGGAGAAATTAAAAAAATGCAGATCAGAGATACAGAATGCATGGGAGGGAGAAAGATTGAGAGAGCAAACTGTAAGCCATCTGTGTAAATAAGTCTGAGCTGCAGTATAATGCAGCGGGGAATGAACAAAAACTTGTTGATATGGCATATCAATGTGCAAAAGTGCACTTTCATTAAAAGACTCGTCAGGTAAAGGATCTGAAGAATATAATAGCATGTAGCCCGAAATGGGGTGAATGACAGCAGAATGCATTTTGGGTTCTTGCAACCCAACACATACTGGTTACGACTGGGAGAGCAACACTTGGAGTTCTCCCCGATTGCCCCTAAGGCCACGAATATTCGATTGTAACCAAAGAGGCCTGAGGGGTTGGCTGTGGTAGAAGAGGCCTGCAGTGTAACAGGAGAGGAAGGAGGCAGGAGGGTAACTATGGAGAAAGACAGGGGGGAACACGAGAAGAAGGGACTACAGGAGGGGAAGGATGAACCTCTACCCACATGTGAGAGCTGGAAAGAGGGAATGAGGCTCCAAGGTAGGAGATATTATCTTGTGCAGGGGATGGACAAGAAGAAAGTGCAGGTCTGCAAGGTTTCGTAGAATGCATAGATTGAGAAGCAAGTGAGTGAGATGAAGAATTAGGAAGACAAAGTGGTGTAGAGGTAGGAGTGTCAGAGGATAAAATTGCAAAAGAATTAGAAACTGAGGCAACCCATCAAGACACAGAGGGATGGAGAGGCGGGAGGACCGTCGAGGTTGGAGGTCTTCGGGCTACCTGAGCATATGGAACACGAAAGAGTTTACCTTTAACCCTTTCAGGGTTTCATCCATTACTAGTCGCTTAGGCACAAGGGTTTTTGACATACTAGTACCTCCTAAAATTCTAGCGCCCTCAAATCTATGAGAGAAAGCTGGTAGGACTACATATGAAAGAATGGGTCTATGTTGTCAGTGTGTGAAGTATAAAAAAAAAAATCCTGCAGCACAGTGTGTAATGAGAAAAAAAACTTTGCCGTGTTTTTGGATTTAAAACAGCGAATTTGACTGTATTTTCGTATTGTTTTATTGTTGTACTCTAGTTTTCTGGTCTCATTTTATAGAATGGAAAACATATTACGAAATTGAGATGATTTTGATTGGATTTACAATGAAAGTACCTTGATATTTAGCTCAAAGTAGCAGAAATGTTCGATTTTTACCTAGTTCAAGTATGCAACTCATGCTATGCATTCCAATACACGTCAACTGGTGAGTCTTAATATTCTTCACAAGCGCGTTGGATATTATTTATACATTTCTACACTAAAGCAGTAGTCTACATAAACAGTAAAATCTTCTATTTTTTGTGAGAATAAAAATTCAAAGTGGAAGCAAGAAAATGTAAGAGGGGCATGGGGATGTGGACTAAATGAACAGAGGAAATTTATTAGTGCCGGAATGTCTTTCTTGTTTTATCTGGACCCCTATTCAGACAAGTGCATCTTTTGAAATTTGTGTAATTGGCAAAATTGAACTAATTTCTAAACCACTATTGGATAGTTGAATCAGTAAATGGGATGGTTTCTTGTTACTCACTCGATAGAAAAAATGGAGTTTTATCAAAATAGTTATGATTATTTTTTTTTTTCGTTGACCTAGTTCACTGGAATTGGCCGAAATAGGTCATATATGGGGCAATATCGCAGATGCGTAAACTTAGTTCGAGACCGCTTACTTCACGAGAGCATAAATTTTGTAAGTTTTCCATCAAATTTCATACTTTTGTGTCATTATGATCGGGAAAAGATTCTCTATCTTTCATAATTTTTTTTTTTTTAATTTGGGCGACCCTGAGAACAAGTCTCAGAGAGGGCTGGTGACCCTGATGGTTTAAGGTAAGCTGACAGCCATAATGTGAGGCCCTCACACTCCTTAAGATTTGGATCTCTTGTTCATTAGGATATAAAACCTGGCAATGGCGTGAAAGGATGAGTGATTGAAAGGCTCCTTGTAATTAAGACAAGATGGGGGAAAGACTAACACTATGTATGGAATGATCTGCTGCACCACAGTTTGGGCATTCCACCCCAGATCAGCAGCGTTTAGTGAGGTGTCCAAAACGCACGCAATTATGGGCACTGTTGGGAAGTGGGGGACAACTTGATGGATTCAAGACGATGGACCAAATACAGAGGACAGATCACGGCAGTCAAGTTAAACGAGCAATGTTAATAGAAAAGTGCTCGGCCCATGAAGCAGGCAGAATGTATGTATCTACATTTGAGGATACAGTGGTTTCTAAAGGGCTTAATTGTTCTGAAATATCCTTGCCACAGACAAAAAATCACTCTGTACAATGGTATGCGGCTGACCATGTACCGCGTGCCAAGAATTGCATGCTTACGAGTGGTGACCGGTTTGTTATCTATGGAAATATAAACACTTACGCATGCATAATGTGATCCTTTATTTACAACGTTTCACCCACGCAGTGGGTTTTATCAAGTCACAATCAGGTCTACCTGGGTGAAACATATCTTGTTCCTCATCCTCATATCCGACATAGACAAGGATGTCAGCCACAGCACCTGTGTCGTCCTTTGCAGATCCGACACCCGAATCTGCCATGACAGCGGTTTCCATTGCAGATCACTGCAAGGCTCCAGGCGGACATCAAACCAAATCTTTCATGGGACTGCAGGAAAACAATATGAGTTCAACGATGAGAAATTTTCATTAATCTGATATGGTTAATACATGAGGAAATTAAATATTCATCAGAGTACAAAACAAATTCTGGCACAAAATATAGAGTGAAACACAACGTCAAAACCTGGGAGTGATCATGTCGGAGTCTCACTTCAAAGGACCATAACATTGTATCAATCGCATCTGCTAGAAAAATGACAGGATGGATAATGAGAACCTCAAAACTAGGGAGGCCAAGGCCCATGATGACACTCTTCAGGTCACTTGTTCTTTCTAGGCTGGAATATTGCTGCACACTAACAGCACCTTTCAAGGCAGGTGAAAATTGACGACCTAGAAAATGTACAGGAGAACTTTCCAGGGGCCATACGGAGATAAAACACCAATTACTGGGAGCGCTTGAGGTTCCTAAACCTGTATTCCCTGGAACGCAGGAGGGTGAGATACATGATTATATACACTGGAAAATCCTAGAGGGACTGAGTAAGTACCGTACTTGCAACACGAAAATCACTCACTACGAAGCAAAAGGACTTGGCGACGATTTGCACCATCCCCCAATGAAAAGCAGGGGTGTCACTAGCACGTTAAGAGACCATACAATAAGTGTCAGGGGCCGAGACTGTTCAAACTGCCCTCCCAAGCACACATTAAGGGGGGATTACCAAAACAGACCCCCTGGCAGTCTTCAAGCTGGCAATGGACAAGCACCTAAGTCGGTTCCTGATCAGCGGGCTGTGGCTCGTACGTGGTTTGGTGCTGCAGCAACAACAGCCTGGTTGATCAGGCTCTGATCCACCAGGAGGCCTGGTCACAGACCGGGCTGCGGGGGCGTTGACCCCCGGAACTCTCTCCAGGTAACTCCAGGTAATATATAGGAATGCTGTGTCAGGTGGAGAGAGGTGCACGTGACAATTATCAGAGTAGTGAAGAAGTCTAAAAACTTGGGTAAGGCATGGTGAGGGTGCCAGTTCAGACAAACAAGTGGCTGAAAAATTCGTGCATGAATTCAAAGGTTATGTAAAGACTGAAAAATTCCAACACTAACAAGTGTTCATTTGTGATAAAACAGGCCTTTTTTGGAAGAAAATGCCAAAAAGGACCTACATCACACAGGAGGAAAAGGCACTCCCAGGACACAAGCCTATGAAAGACAGGCTAACTCTCTTGTTGTGTGGTAATGCTAGTGGGGATTTCAAAGTGTAGCCTTTACTCACATGTCACTCTAAAAATCCCAATGTGTTCAAGAAAAACAATGTTGTCAAGATTAAATTGTGTGTGATGTGGAAGGCTAACAGTAGGGCGTGGGTCACTAGGGAAATTTTCCTGTAACAGTTCAATGAAATATTTGGCCCCGAGTGTGAAGAAATATCTACTGGATAATAAATTGCCACTCCAGTCCCTCCTGTTACTGGATAATGCTCCTGCTCATCCTCCAGACTTGGAAGACCAATTGTCTAAGGAATTCAGTTTTGTAACAGTGAAGTTCTTGCCTCCTAACACCACTCCTCTCATCCAGCCCATGGACCAGAAGATCATTGCAAACTTCAAAAAACTCTACACCAAAGCAATGTTTCAAAGGTGTTGAATTGAACTGACCCTAAGAGAGTTCTGGAGGAATCACTTCAGTATCTTCCACTGCATAGGCTTTATAGAAAAGGCTTGGCAGGGAGTGATTTCCAGTATGATGAACTCTGCTTAGGGAAAAATTGTGGCCAGATTGTGTCCAAAAGAAGGATTTTGAAGGGTTTGAGAGTGGAGATGATGTGGAAGAGTTAGTGGTGGACCACAGTGAAGAGCTAACCACTGATGAGCTGCAAGAGCTTCATCTGCAACAGCAACAGACCACAGTTGAGGAACTTACTTCAGAGGAGGAGGAGGAGGAGACCTGGAGTTTACCTGGAGGAGGTTCCGGGTGTCACGCCCCCGCGGCCGAGTCTGTGACCAGGCTCCTGTGGATCAGAGCCTGATGAACCAGGCTGTGCTGCTGGCTGCACGCAAACCGATGTATGAGCACGCCCGGGTGGTCAGGAACCAACTTTAGGTGCTTGTCCAGTGCCAGCTGGAAGACTGCAAGGCTCTGTTGGTAATCCCCCTTTGTATTGCTGGGAGGCAGTTGAACAGTCTAGGGCCCCTGACATTATTGTAATGGGTCTCTTAACATGCTAGTGACACCCCTGCTTTTACATTGGGGGTGATGGTGCATCGTCTGTCAAGTCTTTTGCTTGCGTAGTGAGTGATTTTCGTGTGCAAGTTCGGTACAACAAAAACCTAAAAACCCACCCACCCCACACCCACAAAAAACAAATAAAAAAAAAAAAAAAAAAAAAAAAAAAAAAAATAAATATTAGTCCCTCTAGGATCTTTCCAGGTGTTATAAATCAGTATCTCTCCCTCCTGCGTTCCAGGGAATACAGGTTTAGAACTCAAGCGCTCCCAGTAATTGAGGTTTTTTATCTCCGTTATTGCGCGCCCGTGGAAAGGTTCTCTGTACATTTTCTAGGTATAGCCCTTCTCCTGCTCACCTGCTTGGAAAGGTGCTGTTTGTGTGCAGCAGTATACAGCTAGATAGGAGCAAGTGACCTGAAGATGAGAAAGATGGCCTTCGTCAAAGATTAAGAGATTTGTGCATGTGGACTGAAGTGCATTCATTCGTGGAGGAACATCATCCTGAGAAAACTGTTGCATCCGTGCTGGTGACTTTTACAAGGACAATTGCCATGTCCCATTCTAGGCCCTACTCTACTCTATTAAAGAGATGCCAAATCACAGTGCAACTCTGGACACAGGCATATTCCTGTGTGACAGGGGTCCAGTGACTCCGCTGGTCACCAGCTCCCCGCCCCCGCCCCCCCCGCCCCGGCCATTAAAAAACAAAAGAGGGAAGTACCCCAGATAAGGACATGATACCTAGAATCCTTTGAAAAGGGGGCATTCCCCTTCCAAGGAAATAACCTCCTTTACTTTATCTCCTCCATGTTTCCATCATCAACAACAGCCACAATATAGGCAAGTGTCATGTTGAATGTTCATTCTTTTGTTGCATGTAAATAAAAAAAAAAATTTGGTAATACTTCTGGGGTATGGAACTGAAGAAATAATTTACATTATTTCTTATGGGGAAAATGGTTTCCGTTTTTGTCGAGTTCCAGTTTTCTGATTGCTCTGAAACGGATTAAACACAAAAAAGAGGGTCCACCATATATGTTTAGGTGAGCAGGTAGAGCATTTAGAGAAGCATTAATCAGAAATTAAAATATCATGAGATGTAAGGAGAGTGTTAACAGGAGGAAAAAAGATAACATATGAGAGGTTTTTACAAAGTAGAAAGTGATGCCAGGGAGAGGAGTATTTGGAGAGAAAAAAATGAGAGGTTTAAGGAGTGTGGTAAAGAATGTAAAAGAGAAACAAATGAGACAGTGGGTTAGATGCATAAACAAATTTTGTTTGAAAATAAGAAAGTTTGGAGTGAGATAACAAGTTGAGGAAGCCTAGGCGAACAAATGGATTTGATAGTTCAATAGGGAGGAGGGTTATTATATGGAGAGTTAGAAGGTATTCAGGAAGATGGAGGAAATATTCTGAGGATTGATAAATGTTGATAAAGACAGGTAAGATATGATTCATGTATAGGGCAAGGAGGACCAACATCTTTGTTTATAGAGTGACGAGGAGCCAGTTGTAAGGTGGGGGAAGTGCATGAGCAGTGGGTAGAATGAAAGGGGGATATGGCAGCTGGGACTGATACCACAAAGATAGAAAGTAAAAGCAGGTGGGGATATACTTTTGGAGTGGTTAGTATGTTTTTACTTAATAAAAATGTATGGATGAGTGTATGTACCTAGGGATTGGAAGAAAGCATGCATGGATCCTTTGTATAAAGACAAAGGGACCATAAGAGTGTAAAATTATTTAGGAATAAGTTGTTGAGTATACCTGGTAAAGGTAAAGGCAGAGTTATATGAAAGATTAGAGTAAGACAGCGAGTAGGATAGCAGTGAACAAAGGAGGTGTTAGAAGAGTTAGGAGCATGTATACTAAATGTTTGAGAGTGAAACATATAGGTGAACGTATTTAGATATAGGGTAAAAGAGGTTTTTCTGAGCATTATAGATTGGAAAAAGGCAAATGATAGGGAAAGGGGCAATGTGGAAAATGTTGCAAATGTATGGAATTGGGAGGAAGGTTATTGACAGCAGTGAAGAGTTTTTTATGAGGTAATTGAGGCTGTGGTTAAAGTAGCAGGGAGAGGGAGATACTTCCCAGTAAAAACAGGCCTTTAGACAAGGGATATGTGATGTAACTTGGTTGTTCAATATATTTATAGATGATGGTTGTAAGAGCAGTGGGGAAATGCTCGGGTGCTTGACAAGAGATATTGGGGTAAAAGGACATAAGAACATAAGAAAAAAGGACACTGTTTTTTAAACAGGCCAACTGAACCCATGCAGAAGGCAGGTCCATGTCCCCCTCCCCGGATTTGACAATGACCCACCCACCCTGGACTTAGCCAATGACCCCACAGTCTGGTCACATCCATCAAGGATGGAGCACTGCACCAGACCCAGCTGCACAAGCTAGTCAGTCCAACTCACACGCAATGTTGAAACTTATTAGTCCGAGATAGTCCCAATTTAGGGAAAACCACACCGTTTGAGGGCCCTTACACCCACCAAAAACACCACCCTCCCGGGTTGGCGGAGGTGGATGGGAGGTACATCTTAATTTATAGATTTCCTTCAGGGAAGGAAGTAGGTAGTTTATACTGTTAGTACACTAAATATTAGGATTATGAGACAACTGTAGATAATATAATGGTAGACCTAAGACCTTAAAACATAGCAGTTAATAGGCCAATAATGTAGGCAAACACTAGGTTAAGTTGATAGAGGAGAACTGGCAGCCAAGCTTGAACGACGAGGTGCGGGTCTCGAAGATGCCAGATCTTTCTTCTTAGACCAGAATTCATTGGACAAACCACGTGCGTGATCAGCAGATGGCGCCCCACGTGTCTTAGCATATGAGGCCTGGGGAAAAATCTGGTAGAGGCACCTCGATGTACCGTAGATGACCTCCTCCATCAGGCCATACAGTAAGGCAAGACTCCACTTTTCTTGGATTTCTGGCCAGTGTCTGTGAAAATTGCGAGTTGAGTTGAGCTGTGGCCTTTGTGCAGCTGGCAGTTTATTACCCAGTACGTGAATTGTCTCTTGTCTACCTACAAGCTAGTGTTCTGTTCTGCATAGTTATATAGGGGATACACACCATCTTGGATACAGGAATTTTCTGAGGTGCAGGCAGGTCACTAATATTGATTGAATATTGCTGGAATTAAGCTAGGGAGAACTGGCAGCCCATGCTTGAACGACGAGGTGCGGGTCTCGAAGATGCCCCAGATCTTTTTCTTTTAGTACCAGACATCGGCGGCAACAGTGACCGTGATCAGCAGATGGCACCCACACGTGTCTTTTCACATATGAGACCTGGGAAATCTGGTTAGAGGCACCTCGATGTACCATAGATGACCTCCTCCGTCAGGCCCATACAGTAAGACAAGACCTCATTTTCTTGGATTTCTGGCCAGTGTCTGGGGAAAAATGCGGAGTGAGTTGGCTGTGGCCTTTGTGCAGCCAGCAGTTTATGACCAGTCGTGAATTTGTCTCTTGTCTACCTAGAAGCTAGTGTTCTGTTTATGCATGTTATACTAGGGATACACACCCTCCTTGGATACCAGGAATTTCTAGGTGAAGGCAGATCACTAATAACTAAACTGATTGAATCATGCAGGATTAAGGCTCCCATTTGCACGTGGTTTCTAAGGTATATAGGGAATACACACCCTTTGGATACAGGAATTTCTGGGTGCAGGCAGTCAACTAATATTGATTGAATATTGCAGGTATTAGGCTCCCATGTGCACGTGGTTCTGATGGGAAGTCCAAAGGGGCTAAAGCTTCGGGAGGTTTGAAGAAATCAGGATATATCGCTGCAACACCAAGTAAGTTAGTCCTTTAAGAGTGCATGCAGGTGAGATTTCTTGCAACATCAGTCATTTATGAAAATCTGTCCTATAAGCCACTTGCGAGGCTGAGGTACCGACCTCAGAGCTCGGTGTCAACAGAGCTTGCCAGGGTAGGCGACTCCAGACAAATTTTCACAAGCGGTCCTTCAAAACCGTGATGTGGAATAGCTAGGTTATAATTAACATAGCTAGGCACAGTTGGGAACAGTTTAACAGAGTTAGGTTAAGTTAGTACACCAGGCCCAGAGATACACAGAGGCTAGGGCCAAAGCTGACTATACACATTTAGTTTAATTTGCCAAGTGATTTACAAGGCAGGCAGGTAGGGCTAGGAAGTTTGTGAATTTAATTATTTAACATTTGATTAAAGTAATCCAGAGTAGGGACACTTGTGTGTCCTACATTGGATTACAGTTGGATTTGCAAGGTAGCAACAGTTAGGCTTGGCTAGCATATTTACAACAGTTATAGTAGATAGGACAGATTTAACCTAGTTAGTCATTTACTGAGAGTTATAAAGCCGGATTAAGCTATTACACACTAGTTAGATTAGGATTTACCTTAATCCAACCATCCACACTAGACAGATTAAGCTGGGCACAGTTAGGCCAAGCTGTTTTAAATACATTATTCATTTATGATTCACAAGTTGATTGTTGAATTTTTTTGTGTGAACAAGTGATTTTTTAATTTGTATACTGCATTTTCATTGTGTGATTTTCATTGTCTTTGACTCATTTTAATGTGGGATTTGTGAATTGTACCTTAGACTAAGTAAAGTCCTGTAATTATTTGCTGGCATTGCAGAGGAAATTGCTAGGTTAAGCTTTCACATCAATACACATTTCGATTGGGATTTGAGAGCTAACAGTGTACATTTTGATTCAGAGTAGTGTCAATATAAATAAAGGGAGTTGTTAAGCTTGTTGAGAACGCCTCGTGACTCGTTCATTTCTTGCCTAATACTGTTCATGACTGTGGGGTCGGCTAATTGAATTACAATTAGTACCTAACTAAACCGCAACTATGGTAGTGAAGATGAAGTACCAGCTTCCAGCTTTAAGTCATTAAAGTGGTCTATGGGAGCTTTATGGGATGCTGAGCAAAGCATGTGAGAGTGCTGTATGCCAGCAGTTTCAGATGTAGGACTGTGAATAACTTGTGAGTTGACCTGAAACCTTTGGAGCAAGGCTGGTGGCTTTTGAGAGCTTCATTTATCCTTTAAGACACAGAAGCTTACTACAGGCGGAGTCTGACTATACAGTCAAGGTAGCACGAATAGGACTACGACGTGAAAGAAGGGCAGTGTGTAAAGCAGAGGTGAGACTCTGCAGGCAGTTAATAATGACTTGAAGGCCGGTACAGCTGGGGCAGCAAATGTTTAAGGGAACATGAACAACTGCCCTCCTGTTAATGTGTTGCCCAGAGTGCCCCAGTTGAATTTACCAACGTTCAACGACCTTAACAGAGTGCAATTGCTTTGGGTTCAGTTATAGCCCAGATAGATGACAGAGACGATTTGTTCAGTTGCCGTCAAATTACAGTATTTACGTTCACGCTCAATACGGTATAGCCTTGGACTTGGTCCGGCATTACAAAAACACTGACACTAATTACAACATGCCAAAGACCATTAAAGG
Source organism: Cherax quadricarinatus (assembly GCF_026875155.1). NCBI lineage: Eukaryota > Metazoa > Arthropoda > Malacostraca > Decapoda > Parastacidae > Cherax > Cherax quadricarinatus. Next base: position 32,339,939 of record NC_069429.1, read on the forward strand.
ACATGTTTGGCAAACACTGAGGAGATAAAGGTAGCTATACTTTATCGGTTGTTGGATCTAGAGGTTGTCGCCTTGACCTTCCAGTGCCTAGAGAAATTTCAGAATCGAAGTTATGAGTTTGTCAAATAGTTTTAAAGATTTACATGATTGGGTAATTCAGAATGGTTCATCAGTCAGGTGATTCAGAGGGAAACTGCTGGCATCTTGTTTTCTCATTTGAGTATAGGTGTGAGAGAAGAGTCACCGCCATCACCACATAAAAACCCAGACAGTTCTCAAAATCTCGAGAGATCAGTCTACAGCTATATGACTACGTTGGAGATGTACTATGGTAAAGAAGTGTCTAAGGTAAGAACCTCCAGCAAGAACCCAGAGGCACTCTTGCCAGAATAGCTTGTTCTGCGAAGGTGACACGCTAGCCGTGTTGCCCAGAGTAACAAACACTGAGCAGTGGAACAGAGACTAAAGGAGTTGAGACTCTGCTCAAGTTTTTGGGGATAATTTTGCCAGGGTCTGTAACACACAGCTCAGTGAGTGTCGAGTCTTGTTGCAAAGGTAAGACCATACTGCTCTATGTTCCCAATATTTTTAGGGAACCCCAGGCTAGTAGGGATATCTCTAAGGTGATTATTATTATTATAATCAAAAAGAAGCGCTTAAGCCACAAGGGCTATACAGCGCTGCAGGGCAGGAAGGAAGCGAGGGCCATCAGGTGGTAAAAGGGAGGTGATGAGTAATAGTTCGGATAACAGCGGGAGCAGTGGACGGTGAAAGGTAAAGGGCAGCAAGAGACTGAGCTAGAAAGGGCTGGAGGGAGTGCTTAAGGTATCATCTTCCAGAGTTTGTGGAGTAAATTCAGTCGTTGCAAGAAGTCAATGAGAGAGTCAGGATTTAAAGGAGGGGCCACCACAAGAAGGGAAGGTAAAGAGAGAGTAGTAGAATGAAGACGCGTTGGAGGTAAATTCTGCGTGCTCATTGATATGAGAGGGCAGTCTAACAGGAATGTGGCTAATCGAACTGGAACTTGACACTGCTCACAGAGGTACAGGGTGCCTCTCCATGAGATTACCCATGAGTAAAGAAGAGTGTGGCCAATGCGAAGGCGGGAGTGAGTGGTCTCCCAACCACGGCACTTTTGGAAAGTAGATGGCAGTAACCTATGCTCGGTTTTAATAGAATGAAGGTTTGTTCCAAGCAGAGTTGACCCAACGTTGTTGCCACCGGCGTGAAGGTGGGTAGCTATTGCAGCAAAAATAGTCCAGAAAATGGAACACCTCTATAGGAAATTGGTAGTCATGTACTGCTGACCGCGCAGCAGTGTCTGCCTGTTCAATTTGCCCTGTACGTTGACATGACCTGGGACCCAACAAATAGAAGGGAGGAGGGTGAGTAAAAGATGGGACAGTAATGGACTGTACAAAAGTAGGGGGGGGGTAAGAGTGTAAAGGGATGGAGATGAAGTGGGGGGGGGACAGAAGAGGCAAAAACCCGGGGAGGGGGCAGAAGAGGGGAAAACTTGGGGGGGACGGGGATGGAAGGTATCGAGGAGGAGGGTAAAACTCCCCTTGTAATAGAGCCAGAGAGAGGGGAAAAACTAGGTACGAGCGGGAAAAGGAAAGTGTGGGGGTGGAAGAAGGGAAGGGGGGGCAAAGAAGTTTGGAAATGGGTTTTTTTGGACTTCTGAGAAGTAGAGGGGTGTTGGTATTAGGTGCGTACGGGTCTTGTCGAACTGGGGCTTGTGGGGAAGGATGCGAAGATTGAGAACGATGGTTGTAGTCGGGTCAGACCCAAGGACAGAAAAAAAGGATTAGATGCGGAGTGGCTATGGGGGGGTAAACAGGGAGGTTTTCAGAAGTGGGCCCCCCAAAAGGGGGGGGATGTTTTGAAACTGGAATAATAAAACGGGGTATTTCCCCCTTGGAGGCGGAGATGAGTAACTGCCTGAATAAGGGGGCCTTCTGCCTTTTGAGGCAACGGATTTCAGTTCATTTAAGTATACCTGGCAACGGCGGAGTACGAAGGGTGAGCTTCATTACAATTTAAAGGCAAGATGGAGGTGATGCAAGATGATTAGAATGGCTCGGCACACAGATGGGGCATTGGCCCATGATCTGCAATTTTTCCTGGGTGACCAAAACGCCAGCAATTTCTACACTTTTGGGGGTGTAGGTTCATTTTAAACTTGAAACCAATGTCCCAGAATATACAGGGGAGGGATTCTCGGCTTCAAAATTAAACGGCTAAAATGCAAGGGTAACGTTCTGCCCACGGGCAGGAAGGACTAATTTGTCTACTTGAGGTTTGGGGAGACCCTGGAGTTCCCATTTTTAAAGAATGTATTGCCAATGCGGGAAATTCTGTTGGACTAGGAAGGGGGCAGAATGACGTATCACTAAAAAGTTGAGAGAAAGATGTTTTTAAATGTGATGGGGAGTAGTTCATATGCGAAAGGAGAGAAAGATCATGAGCTTGGGTAGATTCGGGACAGTGAGATGCGCGTCCGTCTTGAAGCTGAAATGAAATATTCCCAACATGACGCAGGAGCGCTTTGCCAATACTATGGTCGAAAGGTAGGCGAAGAAGAAGCGGTTTAAAGAAAAGAATTTTTCCATTGTGTGGTCTGAAATGAGGTGGAGGGGAGTGCATGAGTGTCGGTTTTTCCGAGTAGAAGGGAAAAGGGAACAAGGAGTTCATCGGAGATTGATGTTGGGTTTAGGAGTAAGACCGGAGTTGGCTGTCGTAAAAACGGGTGGCGATTCGAAAATTCCCTTTTACCGTAGGGGGGGGGGAGAGGCGGAAGCATAGTCATAGGAGAGCGGTGTTCAGACAAATCGAAGGAGTCAGTCGAAGCCCCGGTACCTGAAGCAGGTGAGGAAACAGCACCAGCAAGAGGTACAGGGGCATCAGGAGTGTCCCAAAGAGTGGTCTAAAAAAGGCGGGGTCGTAGGGTGCGGTATCAAAAGGGGCCGGGGGTAGTGGGTTCAAGGATTGGGTTCTCCATGATTAGGTTACTCCTTTGCTTTTTGTTTTTAATAAAAAAAAAGAATAAAAAAAGGGGGGAGCGGGGAGGAATAGTTCCCAGGGGGAAATAAAAGGGGCCCGAAATCTCCCTCGCACCCAGAGGACTCAGCCTCTATGCACGATACAGCAGGGAAACCCCGTCCCTACCCTACCCTTATCCCAGAAAACCAGCAACCCGGGATAGAAACCTCACATCTCCCCGAGCTCCTCGGTGGAAAAAGAGAGGGGCCGGATATCCCCCACAAAGAAACCCTTTGGGGCCACCCCCCCCGGGAATCTAAAGGAGGCTTCCGGATACCCCCCATCCCCCGAAAGCCCCCCCAAAAGCTACCCCGGTATGGAGAGGGATCGGGACATCCCCAGGCGACCCAGATTCCACGGCAACTACCCCACCAAAGAACCTAAACGGAAGGGGTGGCCCCGGTACCCTTTCCCCTACCTAGGAACTAGCGCCCCGTGGGAGAAACCCCAAAGGCCCAAAAAGAGGGGGGAAAAAAGGAGGGGTGGGGGGGAGGGGGGGAAAGGGAAAAAAGGGGGGAGGATGGGATGGGGGAGGGGAGATTGGGGGTTAATTAGGTTCGGTTGGGAAAGAAGCCAAGGGTTAATTCCTCGACCAAGAGTTTTCACATGCCAAGGGCCCCCTTGAAGAGGTCTCTAGGTAGAGATAGTTGGCCTGAAATGGTAGCCAGTGAGTTTGTTTGGGGGTGAAGCTTAATTGATGAGAATCATGGGGGTGCGCCTACCTACAGTCATGGCAAAGATTGTGAAGGGCAAGGTCCGAAACAACTCGATTATTCTTTGACCCCGGAGCACAAATATCCCTTTATAACAAAGAAGTGGTGGCAAATTAAGTTAAAGGCCACAAGGAAATTAGCATGATGTTGGGAAAAGGGTTTTAAGTCAGGCCGCACCCAAATCTTATGATGTGGGGATGTCACAGTCAAATTAGGTGGAATCACAGAGACATTTACGCCTTGGTGGAAAAGGCATTTCCCAGGGCAAGACGCGGGAAGTCTTGCTGCAGTAGAAAACGATTGAAAGACCCTTTGGTGAAGCTGGCAGACCAGGGAATTTCCCCTGACACAGTCAGAAATTAGGGATCCCGGTGGGAGCCATCGATAGATGACTTCTGTCTAAAAATGACGTTTAGGGGGGGAATTTGTTTACACAGATCCCCAGTAGGATACATTTATAGGCAGAGGTTTTCCCCCTGAATTCCCTGCCATGCCAGATAGAGGAGAAGCTGTCCCCCATGATAGGGGGGGGAGTGTGATAATGAGTACCCGTTAAGGATAACGCCCGGGAACGAAACAGCTAGGGAGTGACAAACCTTGGCCCCCTTGGGAAAAACATTCTCAGGGTACATAAAAAGGGAGAAGATTGCCATTAAATCCAGGGAAAATATACAGTGGGGGGAAAGGCTACCAGGCATGTGGACCACTGGGGGGGAAAAGTACAGAGCCAAATCAGTCAAGGTAGAATACAAAAGTGTTAAAGTTAAAAGGAAGGGTTTAAAACCCCAAGGAACCAAAAAAGTTTAACCCCCCGAGATCCCCGCAGGGGAAATGGGTGGTTGAAATTGACCCGGTCTGCTTGACGAGAGTGCCGGACGGCACTCGTGTCCGGGTCCCCATGGGGCTTGTGAATTCAAATTGATTTGACTTAGTGCCTTCCCCTTTGCCGGCAGGGGATGTTTGGGAATTATTCGGTCCCGAGAAGTCCAACGGAAAAAAAACACACCCCTTGGGGTCCTTACACCAACCCAAAAAAAAAAAAAAAACCACTCTCCCGGGTTGGCGGAGGTGGATGGGGGGTATTCTTAATTTATAGATTTACCCTTCAGGGGAAATAGGTGTTTTACGTTTGTACCTAACATTAGGATTAGTGAGGCAAATGTGATAATAATAAAGTAGACCTTGACCTTAACATAGGTAGTAATGGCCAATAATGTAGGCAAACCCTGGTTAAGTTAGCTAGGGAGAAATGGGAGCCCCAAACTTGAAAGACGAGGGGGGGGGGTCTCGAAAAGGGCCCGATCTTTTTTTAGACCAGCATCATTGGACAACACGTGCCATGATAACGATGGGACCCCCCCGTTTTCACATATGAGACCGGGGAAATCTGGTGAGGCACCCCGATGTCCCTAGGACCTCCTCTGTCATGCCCATACGTAAACAAGACCTCCACTTTTTTGGGATTTTTTGGGCCAGTGTTGGGGAAATTGTGATGAGTGAGCTGTGGGCTTTGTGCAGCCGGCAGTTCATGGGGCAAATCGTGAATTTGTTTTGTCTACCCAGAAGCTAGTGTCTGTTTCTGATAGTTTACTAGGGGGTACAACCTTTGGATAGAGGAATTTTGAGGGCAGGCAGGTATAATATTTGAATATTGCAGGAATTAAGGCTTCCGTTTGCACGTGGTTTTTGGGGGAAGTCCAAAAGGGGTAAATTGGGGGGTTGAAGATCAGGTTATGCTGAAAGCCCAAGTTGTCCTTTAAACGTTTTCATGAGGCGAGATTTCTTGAAAAATGTCATTTATGAAAAATTGTCCTATAAGCCCTTTTGAGGCTGAGGACCGACCTCAGAGCTAGGTGTCAACAGGCTTGAGGGTAGGTGACTCATTGGGGCGTCCCGAAAATTTTCACACCCCCTCTGTATTTATTAACCTATTTTTTAAAAATGCACAACTTTCAGCTAATAACTGTCTCAGGGGTTTTTTTCCCCTCATCCCCAAAATCTATTTCAAAAAAGTGATTTTTATATCCTTCCGAATCTGAATTTTTTTAAATTTTAACCCTTTCTGCGAGTCCGGTTTGGCTGGAAATTTTCAGCACGCTATTTAATCACCTTTATTTTTTCCTTTTTTCCCATTTTTTACATCTCGATCATATCCCCCTACTTCTATGCCTTTCGAGAGGAGGTGCAGATTTAGGGCCGTCAGTCTATTCTCATAGGGAAGATTTCTTGATACATGGGATCTTCTTTGTCATCCTCTCTGGTATGTTTTCCAAAGATTTATATCCATTCTGTAATCAGTTATCAAGAATGAGCAGCATAGTCTAAAAGAGGTTTACCAGGGATATAATAGTGTTGAAGAAAAAACTTGAGGACTTCTATTATTAATACTTCTATAATGAAGCCAAGGAATTTGTAGATTTATGCGACCACTACTGCACTGTCTTGGTGGTAGATTACTGCTAACCAGAAATCCTAAAATCTCTTGCAATCAGTAGTATTTAGATATTCATTTATTTAATTTATATGTCGCATTGGTTAACTGTCCAATCATTTAGAAACTTTGATTTGTCAATATTAAACTGCATTGCAACTTCTCCGACCATTGCTCAGTTTATTCAAATCATCCTGGAGTGCTCTAGTGTAATCATTAGAATGAATTGGATGGCATTATTTTGGTGTCTCAGCAATTTGCTTATGTTGCTATTTATTCCCTCATCTATGTCGTTTTATGTAAATTGTGAACAACGGAGCCAACACTGATCTCTGAGGAACACCGCTTGAGATGTGCCCATTCTGATTTCTTCCCATGTTATGCAAACTCGCTGCTGTCTATTTGTCAGCCATGCATCTTTTGTTTAACCCCAGGAAAAAATTTCTCCTCTATTCCGTGTGCCTTAAGTTTTCTCATAGCCTTTTGGTGAGGAACTCTATTGAAGCCTTAACGAAGTCCTTTATACTCAATAGCATATTCATTACAATGATCTACCTCCTCAAACCCTTAGTGAAAAAAGTTAGTATATTCATAAGACAGAAATGCCCTCTTTGTAAAAAAACCGTGTTTGAGATCGTTACTCAATCTGTGCCTGTCAAGATGGCTAGGAATTGCTTCAGCAATTAGTGTTTCCATAAATTTTACTCTATGAGGTAAGGCTTATTGGTCAATAGTTCAAAGCTCAAGGACCTGTACCTGCCTTGTAAATAGGTATTCTTTGCCATCTCCACTTATAAGGCACTATGCCAGTTTGTAGTGATATGTTAAAAAGATTAGCCAAAGGTATGCTAAGCTCTCTTTACATTCCTTTAGACAACCCTTGCAAACAGTTCATCAAGGCCTGGGGTTTGTTTAGGTTTTAGTTTCTCTATTTGTCTGAGTACCATGTCACTAGTTATGCAATTTTACATAGTTATCATTTGTTCTACATAATCTATTTATTTCGGGAATATTGCTGGTATTTTCCTGGAGTGAAAAAACTGAGAGGAAGTAGGTATTGAAGTAATTTTACACATACCTTTCACTGTCAGTGATCTGGGTAATCTTGTCCCTAATCCTTACTTCTGTAATACCTGAAAGAAACCCTTTTGGGTTAAGCTTTGAATCACTTTCAACCTAGCCTCATTAATCCATTTTTGCTTTTCTTTCCTCTTTTTTTATTTCTCTCTTTAATTGAATATATTGAATTCTTAAAACAGTCATCCCACTCTTTTGATGCACATATATATGCTCTCTTTTGACCAAGAGATGCGTTTTAATCTATTGTTACATCATTTGGATCATTTTTGTTAGATCAAATTTTCCTACTAGAACAAATGTTGTCTGGAGCTAGAACTATGCTCTGAAGACCTCATATGGCAACCAGATCACCTACCTGGACCATAAACTAGGACATCCCAATTTAGCCCACCCAGTTAATTTTCAGTCCCATGATCGGCCAAGAGAAAATCTGGGACTGAGATTTGATTGCAGTTATCTGGGCAATTCCATTATTACAGTATTATTGAAACTTAGTGATTTGGGATTCACTTTCCCCAAGTTCATCATTAACCTCAAGGATTATTAAATAGTGAATCTTTGTGGCAAGAACCAAGTCAAGCAGATTGTTTCCTCTAGTCGGTACGGTCACAACCTGTTCGAAAAAGCAATCCGGAATCGTATCAAGAAAATCACTAGACTCAAGATTTCCTGTCATATTATTCCAATCAATTGTGTAAAGTTAAAATCTCCAATTATCTCAACATTTTCATATCTAGATGCCTTATGAATTTTGTCCCATAACAGCTTACTGCCCTCCCTATCAAGGTTTGGGGGCCTATAAATCACACCCAAAATTAATTTGTCACATCCCTCAAGAAACTGTAGCCAAACAGATTCTGTGTTTGATGTTTCTAATCTTATATCATGTCTAAGGCAACAATTTAAATTTTCTCTGACATACATAGCCACACCACCACCCTTCCTGTTGACCCTATCAGTGTGGAATATTATTATTATTATAATCAAGGGGGAAACGCTAAACCCGGAGGATTATACAGCTCAGTGTGGAATAGCTTATAACCCTGTATGTTGCATTCAGAAGGCATTTCTCTATCTTTCAGGTTGAACCAGGTCTCTGTTATACCAATAATATCTATATTACCTACACTTGCAAGTAATTTTAGCTCATCTATCTCATTTCTTAGACTCCTACTATTTGTATAGTAAACCTTAAGGGAGCTACTCACTCCTTGCCCTCTACTATCTCTCTTTGTTTGTTGATCAATGATTTGCCATTACTAACAACTTTATTTTGAATATTGTCTTTTAAACATATCCCTGAGGTATCCTAGTAATAACTGCTGTTTTTAACCCAAATGCTGCAGCCTGATTATTTCCCACAAACAACTATACCTCTATAATCTATCAGTTTAAATTCCTAGACAAGTCATCAGTTACCCTCTCAATTGAATTGGCTAATGCAACTACTCCATTCCCAGAGAGATGAACCCCATCCTTGCATACATATCACGTTCGCCAAGGAATAGGTCCTAGTTATCAATGAATGGGATTGAAAGTTCCTTGCAGTACCTGTCTTTAGCCAGCAATTTGTTACCAATTGCCCTAGACAGCCATTCATTGCCCACTCCCTTTTAGGCAAGATGCTACTATGACTGGGATCCCTCCCTTAGACCTAACTACATTCTATGGCTAACCTGTACCTTATCCCGCAGCTCCTCTCTCTGCCATTCCATTGTCATTATCCCCAGCATTAAGACAGATATGGGCTTGTTCCCATTATGTGCCATATATTATCCAACTGCTGACTATTTCACCTACACAGTCCAGGAAAGCACACTCTCTGTCTGACCTTTCTGTTCTGTTACAAAATGCCACTGTCCATAATATCTTACTGAGAATCGCTGTTAAAATATTCTTTCCTTGATTAGCTGGGGAATCAGTGGTGCCTTTCACTCACTAACCACTGAAGTACACATCGGAGAACAGAGAATCGATTTCTACCTTAAAATCTATTTCTATTAACTCTCCTCATCTTCCTTCTTCTTGAAGTGTGAACACTTGCAAAAGCGGCTGCCACTATCAATGATGGTTGACCTTCCTTTCCTTCATCTATGCGGAAGCTTTCAGCCCTATTTTCCTCCTGAAGAAGCAAAATCTCCTTCTCAACACTTGAACCTGAGATTCTAAAGCATACAACAAGTCATGGTGATTGTAACAGCCCACGCTAACTCCCAAGAGCTTAGGACAGTAGGACAGCAAGGTGACCACTGAACTGAGATACTGAGTTGGGAGTTTTCACAGTTGGCTCTTTGCTGATGACACTGTGCTTATGGGAGAATCTGAAGAGGAGTTTCAGAGGTTCTCTGGACGAGTTGGGTTTGGATACATAAGAAGGGAAAATTAAAAGGGAATATAGGAGTGTAAGGTGAAGAGGCTTACAAAAAAAACAATAGGCTACAAGATGAGATATCAGATTGGAGAGAGATAATATGGAGTAGGTGAATGTATCAGATAATTGGGAGTGGAAGTTTGTTCAGCAGGATGGAGTCTAAGAAAAGTTGAAGTGAATCATGGAATTGATGAGGGAAAAAGGTGAGTAGTGCACAAGGTGACAAAGAACTTTCACCATGAAGCAAGAGGGGAATGTATGAGAGTATAGTTATACCAACACTCTTATATGAGTGATGAAGCGTGGGTAGATGAATGTTGCAAACAAGGAGAAGGCTGGAGGCAGTAGAGGATGTCATGTCTGTGGGCAATGTGTGGTGTGATATAATGCAAAGAGTTGTAGTTCGGAAATTAGGTGGTGGGGATTACTAAAAGTATTATCCAGAGAGCGGAGGAGGGGTTGGTTGAGGTGGTAATAGAAAGACAGTCAGACTGTATAAATTTGTGTGGAGGAAAGGCAGGGTAGAGGTCGCCTAGGATAGGATGGGGGAAAGGGTAAAGGAGGTTTTGTGTGCTAGGGCTTGGACTTCCAGCATGTGTGAGCATGGTAGATAGGAGCGAATGGAGACAAATAGATTTAGGACTTGATGTTGATGTTCGACTGTGAGGAAGGTAACATTTAAGAATGGATTCTGTGAAAACCGGTAGGCCGGACTTGCGTTCTGGGAGATGGAGTACAGCATATAAACTCTGAAGGAGGGGGTTGTAATGCTGCAGTTTTATAAACTCTAGTGTAAAGACACCTCTGCAAAGACAGTGATGGAGTGAATGATGATGAATGTTTACTTTTATGGGCCACCTTCCTTGGAGGGAAAATGGCCAATGAGTTAATAAAAAAAAAAGTATATATATTCTTATGTTTATAACTGAAATAATCCTGAAACATTAAACACTAACATGTTTTATCTCATGTATGTACTCGCATGTGTTTCACAAGATAGCGTTTTACAGCAAAACATCTCAGACACTCTGAACACTGAAATGGTTTTTTTCCTGTGTGTAGCTGCATATGTCTCACAAGACTGCCTTTTTCAGTAAAACATCTCAGACACTCTGAACACTGAAATGGTTTTTTTCCTGTGTGTAGCTGCATATGTCTCACAAGACTGCCTTTTTCAGTAAAACATCTCGGACACTCTGAACACTGAAATGGTTTATGTCCTGTGTGTACATGCATATGTGACGTAAGATTACCTTTTCTATTAAAACACTTCAGACACTCTGAACACTGAAATTTTTTATCTCCTGTGTGTATTCCCATATGTTTCACAAGACTGAATTTTTGACTGAAACATTTCAGACACTGTGCACACTGAAATGGTTTATCTCCTGTATGTATTTGCATATGATTCAAAAGACTGCCCTTTTGACTAAAACATTTCAGACACACTGAACATTGAAATGATTTATCTCCTGAATGCACTCGTTTATGTTTCATAAGACTATCTTTTTCAGTAAAACATTTCAGACACTCTGAACATTGAAATGGTTTATCTCCTGAATGTACTCGTTTATGTTTCATAAGACTACCTTTTCCACTAAAACATTTCAGACACTCTGAACACTGAAATGGTTTTTCTCCTGTATGTATTCGCATATGTCTCACAAGTTGGCTCTTTACAATAAAACATTTCAGACACTCTGCACATTGAAATGGTTTATCTCCTGCATGTATTCGCATATGTGTCACAAGACTGCCATTTACGGTAAAACATTTTCAGGACCTGTGCTACTTGATTTGGTTTATCTCCTGCTGTATTCGCATATGTGTCACAAGACTGCCTTTTACAGTAAAAAAATTTCAGACACTTGGAAATTGAATGGTTTATATCCTGCATGTATTCGGCATATGTGTACAAGACTGCCTTTTACATTAAAACATTTCAGACACTGTGCACATTGAAATGGTTTATCTCCTGTATGTATTTGCATATGAGTCCAAACACAAGATTGCCCTTTTGACTACATACATTTCAGACACTCTGAACATTGGGAATGGTTTATCTCCTGATGTACACGTTTATGTTTTCATAAGACTACCTTTTTCACGTAAAACAATTCAGACAACTCTGAACATTTGAAAAGGTTTATCCATGAATGTACTCGTTTATGTTTCATAAAGACTACTTTTTTCAGTAAACATTTCAGACATCTGAAACACTGAATGGTTTTTCTTCCTGTATGTACTGCTATGTTTTAGATAGCTTTTTACACTAAACTTTTCAGACACTCTGAACATTGAAATGGTTTCTCTCCTGAGGTACTGTAAATGTAATCACAAGACTGCCTTTTACACTAAAAAATTTCAGACACTCTGAAACATTGAAATGGTTTATCTTGAATGTACTCGTTTATGTTTTCATTAGGACTACCTTTTTCAGTAAACATTTCAGAACACTCTGAACACTGAAATGGTTTTTTCTCCTGATAATGTTTACTCGCATATGTGTTATAAGATGGCTTTTTACGCTAAAACATTTCAGACACTCTGAACATTGAAATGGTTTCTCTCCTGAGTGTACTTGTAAATGTCTCACAAGACTGCTATTTACACTAAAACATTTCAGACACTCTGAAACACTGAAATGGTTTTTCTCCTGTTATGTACTCGCATATGTGTTACAAGATGTCTTTTTATACTAAAACATGCAGACATTCTGAACTCTGATATGGTTTATTTCCTTTTTGTATCATACATTTCAAGGGAGGTATTTAATTTTAAAAATATTTTAGTTATTCAACTGTGGTATCATTAATCTTTCTTATGTACTCTTATGTTATTTTTCAAGATTTACTTTTTGTTAAACTATTTTGGACACTGAAGGACACAGTTTTCCACATGAATATATTACCAGGCTACAAAACTATTTCTCTAAATTAAGTTTATTTTTTACTTAAAGAACTGCAATAATTTTTGTTTCGTTGTTAAATGACTAACATAAGTATTGAATTCTGCAGGATACACTGAAGAACCATTTTTTCTTAAGTTTAAACTGCATTTTCTGAAAATTGTTAACTACAGCATTACTAACTTTTTTTTTCTTTGAACATGCCTTGAAATTTCAGAGAGAATTTCTATTTATGAAATTTTTTTATTATTAATAATGCAAGGCCAATTTAAAAAAATCAGAATCACAAGTGATGCTCTTCTTGCAAATACTGAAGGCAGTTAAAATTTCATCAGAATCACAAGTGTTGTGTTCTTGAATATTTATGCCCGTATGGTCTTCATTCAGGATACAAAATCCTGGTAGTGTCAGAAAAATTTCTTCTGCAGTAGTGGTTGTTAAAAAAACAGATGTTTCTTGATGTACTTGGAGATACAACTTTGTAGTGGTCTTCCACTAAAAATACGTCTGCAATAGAAAACATGAGTCTGAATAGTACACTATTCTTCATTATCAAATAACTACAGCCTCTCCTCACTTAACCAATGTACTCGTTTACCACAACCCGGAGATATGATGGGTCTGACAAGTCAGTATTTTATGTATTTGATAACTTGGGTCACAGAAACGAGCAGTGCAGCGTCTTGCATCAAGCATCTCAATCTCCTTCTTGCAGCCATTCAGTACACTAGCTTTAAAGTCTCCAAGGATACATAATTGTTACAAATTTATGCTACCCCAGAGTACAAGATAGAAGTTACAGCAGCACTATGGAAGGGATAATGGAGTAAAAGTGGACCCTCAAGTTTCGGCCGCCTGAGTATCGGAGGTTTCAAAGTCTAGACCTTTTTTCAGCTAAAATTTTGGTCAAGTTTCCACTGTGCTGTGTTTCAGCTCGAGTACCAGACCTGTCTGCTGTCTGTGCCTGTGCACCTACTTCGCACCGGCATCATGAGTCAGTGAGCCTTTGTTTATCCTTGAGTGCTCATCCAAACATGTTTACAATATAATTCATTGTGGTTTTGTGTTGTTGCTTGAGTGTGGACTGCTACACAGAAGTTACAATGGGCCAAAGAAACTTCCTAGTGAAGCCCGTTGGCAAGAAAGTGGAAACACCATAGATGTGAAAAAAAGAAACATGAGAGTGGTGTGTGTGTGGTGGAGCTTGCCCAGTTGTATGGCAAAAAACAAATCAACAAGTTCACTTCTATCCTGACAAAGAGAAAAAGAAATCAAGGAAGCTGATGTTGCAGTAAGGTGTTGACATATTAATAAAAAAATAGATCACAAACAATCGAAGAGCTGAGAAGTTGTTGCTAGTGTGGATCAATCAATAAAACAGAAAGGCTGATAGTGATCGGAGTTGATCATTTGTGAAAGGCAAGGCAGTTGCATGCCGATCTTGTAAAAGATAATGTCTGAAAACAGTGTGATGCTAGTGAATTTAAGGCCGCAGAATCTTGTTTGAGGAGATTAAAGAGAATATTGACATACACAGTGTGTTAAGGCCATCGTGAGGCTGCAAGTTCAGATAAATGTGCAGCTGAAAAAATTCGTTCATGAATTTAAGGGGTACGTAGAGACGAAAATTTGAAACCCAATTAACATGTTCAGTTGTGAAGAAACAGGCCTGTTTTGGAGAAAATGCCAAAGTGGACCTACATCATGCAGGGAGGAAAAGGGCATTGCAGGACATAAGCCTATGGAAAGACAGGCTAAACTCTTTTTGTTTCTGTGCTAATGCTAGTGGGGATTTTAATAGTAAAGGCCTTTACTGGTGTATCAATCAGAAAATCCCAGAGTGTTCTAGAAAAGCATGTCATCAAGAGTATATTGTGTGTGTTGTTGGACAGCTATTTTAAGGCATGGTCAAGAGCAAATTTTAAAAGGGGGGGTGGGGGATGGACGGGGAGGTGGTGGGGGCACGTGTGTGGTGTGTTGTGGAAAAGATTTTATAAAGGAGTTCCCGTCCCCCCCCTCCGTACTCCCTTCCTTTCCCCTTCCCTCCCCCCTTCCCTCCCCTCTCCGAAGTTTTTGGGCCCTAGTGTAAAAAAATACCTCCTGGAAAATAAATTGCCACTCAGTGCGGGATGTTACTGGGCAATGCCCCTGGTCACCCTCCAAATTGGTAGACCTATTTTGGGACTTTTTTTTTTATAACAGTAAAGCTTTCCCTCCTAAACCCTTCTCCCCCCAGCCAAGGGGCCAGCGGTATTTGTAACTTCAAGAAACTCTACACCAAAGCAGCGTTTCAAAGGGGCTTTGAAGTGACCTCGGACATGAAGACTAAGAGAGGTTTAGGAATCCCCTCAGTACAGTGGACCCGGGGTTAAGATATCATTGGAATAAGTAATAAAGGAATAAAATAATGTTTTTTCATCAAAATATTGGCTCGTGAAAACAAATGAAAATCGGTGAAGTCATCGTCCCCCAAAACCCGTCCGATGGCCTGAGGGCCCAGAATTCATGCATAGCCATTTTTTACCATTGTTTACCAGCCCCCTGAGGAGATCCCCCGCATTCATGCGATACATTTTGTTTTTTTCCCTTGTTTTTGGCTTGTAAAATAAAGAGTACCATGGGCCCTAAAAAAACTTCTAGTGCCCGCCCTTTGGTAAAAAGGGGTGAGAAACACTACAGAATTCGAAAGAGATCATCACAAAAAAACGAAAGTGGGTGCGTGTCCCTTTAGCTGGCCGGGGTATAAAAAAACCCCCCTAAACCATTGTTCTTTTCTTGACCAACAAAAATGCAATCAAGGAAGGTTGTTGCAAAAGGTGCAATATGCTTTCAAACAAAAATCGCAAAAAAAAAAAGATGGGGACTTTGTTGTTTGGGGTGAATCAATGAGAAACAATTTCGGAGGAGTGTTTGCATCATTTAATGTGAAAAAAAACAAATGCTTGGAAAAGTACTGATACTGGTGAATTTAAGGGCACAAGGCTGGTTTAAGAGATTTAAGAAACATGTGGGGATACACGTGTGATAAGGCATGGTTTTGGGCGAAAAGGTCCTTTTAAAAAAATCAAAGA
>NC_069429.1:32356054-32372650 GCF_026875155.1 Cherax quadricarinatus
GGAGTTGGACTCTGCTTCAAGTGTTGGGGGGAACTTTTGCCAGGGACTTAACACCCACTCGGGAGTTCGAGCTTTGCAAAGGTAAGCACCAACTGCATATGTCCCAATAATTTAAGGGAAACCCCCAGGCTTAGGGATACTCTCATAGATTATTATTATTATAATCAAAAAGAAGCGCTAAACAAGGGCATACAGCCTGCGGGGCAGGAAGGAAGCGAGGCATCAGGTGTAAAAGGATGAATGAGTAAAGGTACGGATAACAGGGGAGCAGGGGGAAGGTAAAGGTAAAGGGCAGAAAGGACTGAGCTAAAAAGGCTGAGGGGGTGTTTAAAGGTATCATCATTCAGATTTGGGGGAGTAAATCATCGTTGTCAAGAATCAATAAAGGAGTCAGGTTAAAGGGGGGGCCACCAGCAAGAAGGGAAGGAAAAGAGAGAGTAGTAAAGAAAGGGCGTTGGGGGTAATTTTCTGCGGCTCTTGAAGAGGGGGCATCAAAACAGAATGGGGCTAATGATACGGGAACTTGACACTGCCCGAGGGTACGGGGCCTCCCATAGATACCCTGATAAGACGAGTGTGCCAATGCGAAGGCGGGAGAGATGGTCTCCCAACCACGGCACTTAGACAAGAAATGGCCATAACCTATGTCGGTTTAATAGAAAAAGTTTGTTACCAAGCAATTCCAAGTTGCCCCGGGGGGGGTTTTTTTTAAAACCCCAAAATAAAAAAAAATGGAAATTTTAATCCACCCCCAGCATGTTGCCTTTTCCCCTTCCCTGTTTTTATGACCAAAAAAAAAGGGGGGTAAAAGGGCAAAAGGACGGACTAAAGTGAGGGGGGGGGAAAAATTAAAAAGGGGGAATTTGGGGGGGGACAAAACAAAACCTGGGGGGAAAAAAGGGAAAACTTAGGGGATGAAACCCAAGTAGAAAGGGGGGTTTACCTTTTAAAAACCCCGGGGAAGGGGGAAAAAAAGGAAAAAAGAGGAAAGGTAAAGTGTATGGAAGAAAGGGAAAGGGAAGGGGGGAAAAAAGAGAAAAATTTTTTACCCCGGGGGGAAAAAAAGGGGGTTAATTGGGGGAAGCGTCAAGGGCTTTAGGAAAGGGAAAGAAAAGAAGAGGAAAAGGGGGCGAGGCCAAGGGCAGCAAAAAAGATGCTATTATTGGGGGGGTAAAAAAGAGGAGTGAGAAGGGACCCCAAGGGGGGTTTTTTTCAGAAAAGAAAAGGGATTCCCCTTGGGGGGAAAGGAAAGCCAACAAAGGGGGGGGTTTGTTTTTAAAAAGGTTTAGTTTTTAAATTACCGGAAGCGGGAAAAGGGGGACCTCATTAAAAAAAGGCAAATGGAGGGGAAAAGTTGAAGTTTTGGCCCAAAAGATGGGGAGGGGTTTCCTTTTGGGGTGCCAAAAAAAAAATTTTTTAATTTTTAAAAGGAACCCTTTTAAATTTAAAAATGTCCCCCGAAAAAGGGGAGTTTGGTGCAAAAATTAAAAGAGCAAAAAGGGGAAGTTTTTCTTTTAAAAAACTTTTTTTTTGGGAGATCCCGGGGCCCCCTTTTGAAAGCAGCAAATGACGGAAAAACGGGAAGGAAAAAACAAATGGGCAAAATTTTAACAAGAATTAAAAAAAAAAAGTGTGGGTGAACAATCGAAAGGGAAAAAAAGAGGGGAAAATTTGGCTGAACGGAAAGCTCTTAAGAAGAAAGAAAAAAATGCCGGAGCCCCTTTTTCCAAAAATAAAAAAAAAGTTTTGGGCTTTTAAGAAAAATTTTCCTTTTTCAGAAAACGAAAGGGGCATACGGTTTGTTCCAAGGGGAAAAAAACAAAAAAAAAAACCCGGAGAGATGTTGGGTTTAAAAACCATTTTCTTTAAAAGGGGGATTGAAAATTTCCTAAAAGGGGGGGAAGGGAGCCATTCTAAACGGTTTAAAAAAAAGAAGGGGCAGCGAAACCCCACCCGAACCCCCCAAAAAAAAGGGAAAGGGGAAAGGATGCCCAAGAGTGTTTAAAAAACAAGGAGTCAGAAGGGGGGCCCCGGGGGCCCGGGGTTTTGTGGGTTAAGGTTTGGGTTCCCTTTTTAAGGATTTTTTTTTTTTTAAAAAAAAAAAAAAAAAAAAAAAAGGGGGGGGAAACGGGGGGAATACCCGGAAATGGGCCAAAATTTTCCCCCCCCCCCGGGGGAACCCCAGCCCCGTAGAAAGAAAACCCCGATGAACCCCCCAAAACCCCCCTTTTCCAAAACCCCCGGGAAAATAAAAACCCCAACCGCCCCCTGGTACAAAAAAAGGGCGGCCCTATCCGCCCAAACAATTCCCTTCCCCCCCCCGTCTAAAGGGGTCCGGTAACCCCTGCCCAAAAACCCCCAAATACTCCCGGAACAAAAAGGGGCGGGGGCCCCCCTAGTTTAAAAGGCCTAAACACCAAAAGAACCCCAAACGGGGGAGGGAAAACCTTTCCCCCCTAAACAAGGGGTTGGGGGAAAAAAACCCCAAGGCCCCAAAAAAGGAGGGCAAAAAAAGGGGGGGAGGAGGAGGAAGGGAAAAAGGGGGGGAAAGGGGTAGGGGGGAGATTTGGGGGGAATTAGTGTCGGTCTGAGGAAGTAAGACCGACCTACAGGTCCTAATTCCTCAGACCAAAGCATCTTCACCATGCCAAGGAGCCCCCCTTGAAAGTCTCTCATGTAGAGATAGTCAGCGCCTGAAATGGTAGCCAGTGACGATTAGTGGAGTGAAGTCTCTACTCTGAGTGAGAATCATGGAGGTGCTGCCCTACCTACAGTCATGATGGCAAAGGATTGTGATGGGACAGGTCCGAAACAACTCGATTATTCTTTGACCCATGGAGCACAAGTATTCCTTGATAACATAGAAGTTGTGGCAAAATTAAAGTTTAAAGGCCACAAGGAAAAGTTAGCATGATGTTGGGAAGGTTATAAGTCAGGCGCAAACCAAATCTTATGATGTGGGTGGATGTCACATCAAATTAGGTGGAACAATCCACAGATACATTTACAGCCTTGGTGGTAGAGGCAATACCCAGGCAATGAAACACAGCGAGAAGTCTTGCTGCATAGCTAAGCATTGAAAAAGAACCTTGACGTGATGCTGGCAGACCATGGAATTACCACTGACACAGTCTCAGAAATGTAGGTACCTGGTGGGAGCCCAATCATATAGATACTACCTGTCTATACAACGATGGACGTTTTAGGGAAGGAATTAGTTTACACAGACCCCCAGTAGTTACATCAAGGCAGCAGATTCCACCTGAATTCCCTCCCAAGCCAGAATAGAGGAGAAGCTGTCCCCATGATAGCTGGGGAGTATGATTAATGAGTACCAGTATACAGATGAAACCGCCAGGGAAACTGAACCACTAGGGAGTGGACAAACACTTGGCCACCTTGGGAAAACACTTCTACAGGGTACATAAAGAGGGAGATAGATTGCCATTAAATCCCAGGGAACCTCATGATCAGTGGAGGAAAGGCTACCGATGCATGTGGACACTGGGTGGGAAAGTACAGAGCCACTCAGTCAAGGCTAGACATACAAAAGATGTTAAAGTTAAAGGAAAGGTTTCTAAGACCACAGGAAACCAACAAGTTACGACCCCCAGAGATCCACGCAGGGGAAACTGGATGGTTGAAGTTAAACCAGAGTCTGCTTGACGAGAGTGAACCGGACGGCACTCCGTGTCCAGGGTCCACCATGGAAGCTTGTCGAAGTTTCACCTTGATTTAGACTTGTGACCTTCCTTCAGTGCCGGCAGAGGATGTTGGAACTTATCGGTCCGAAGAATTCCCAACCGAAAAAAACACAACACACCGCTTGAGGGTCCTTACAACCAACTCCCAAAAAACAAAAACAACACTCTCCCGGTTGGCGGAGGTGCATGGGAGGTACTCTAATTTATAGATTTACCCCTTCAGAAGTAGGTAGTTTATACTGTTAGTACACTAACATTAGGATTAGTGAGGCAACTGAAGATAATAATAATGTAGACCTTAGACCTTAACACTGGTAGTAATAGGCCAATAATGTAGGCAAACCACCTAGGTAATTAGCTAGGGAGAACTGGCAAGCCCAAGCTTGAAAGACGAGGCCGCGGGTCTCGAAGACGCCAGATCTTTCTTCCGAGACCAGACATCATCTGACAACACGTGCCAATGATCAACAGATGGCACCCCCCACGTTGTCTTCAACATATGAGACCAGGGGAAATCCTGGTAGAGCACCACGATGTAGACATAAGATGAACTCCTTCTGATCATGCCCATACAGTAAGACAAGACCTCCACTTTTCTTGGGATTTTTTGGCCAGTGTCTGGGAAATTGGTGAGTGAGTAGAGCTGTGGTCTTTGTGCAGCCGGCAGGTTCATGACACGAAGTAACGCGGTGAATTTGTCTCTTGTCTACCTAGAAGCTAGTGTCCTGTTTCCTGCATAGTTATACTAGGATACACCAGTACCCTCTGGATAGAAGGAATTTCTGAGGTGCAGGCAGTCACAAATATCGATTGAATATTGCAGTGAATTAAGGCTTCCGTTTGCACGTGTTTTTCTGGAGGGAAGTCCAAAGGGCTAAGCTTAGGGGGAGGGGAGGTGAAGACAGGATAAATGCTGAAACGCCAAGTTAGTCCTTTAAAACGTGCATGCAGGCGAATTTTCTTGCAAACATGTCATTTAATGAAAATCTGTCCCTATAAGCCTTATGAGGCTGGGTACGACCTCAAGCTGTGTCAACAGAGCTTGGCCAGGGTAGTGACTCACTTGGAGCAGTCCAGACAAATTTTCACACCCACTCTGTATTTATTCTAACCTATTTTTAAAACTAGCAAACAACGTTTCAGCAGCCTAAATAACTGTAACTCAGAGTTTGTTCCACTCATCCACAACCTATACCAAACCAGTGATTTCCTATTTCCTTTCCTGAATCTGAATTTTTTTCTAAATTTGAAACCATTGCTGCGAGTCCTGTCTTGGCTGGAAATTTCAGCAACGCTATTTACATCCCTTTATTTTTTCCTATTTTCCATTTATACATCATCGATCATATCCCCCTCCTACTTCTATGCCTTTCGGGGGGGGGGGGCAGAGAGTGGCAGATTTTAGGGCCGTCGTCCTAATTCTCATAGGGAAGATTTTCTGATACTTGGGATCATCTTTGTCTCCTCTTCTGTATGTTTTCAGAGCAATTTATATTCCATTCTTAATACAGTTTTTATCAGAACTGAGGCAGCATAGTCTAAATAGGTTTAAACCAAGGAATACAGAGTTGAAGAACATGAGACTTCTTATTATTAAATACCTTGTCTATACATGAAGCCAAGAATTCTGTTAGCTTTATTGCGAACACTACTGCACTGTCTTGGTGTTAGATTACTGCTAACCAGAACTCCTAAATCCTCCTTGGCAATCAGTGTATTAAGAATCTACATTATTTAATTTATATGTCGCAGGTTAACTGTCCAAAAACATTAGAACTTTGCATTTGTTCAATATTAAAACTGCACATGCCAACTTCTCCCGACCTTGCAATCAGTTTATTCAAATCATCCTGGAGTGCTCTAAGTGTCCTTCATTAGAAGAATAATTGGATGGCCTATTTTGGTGTCATAATCAGCAAATTTTGCTTATGTTGCTATTTATTCCCTCATCTATGTCGTTTAAGTAAATTGTGAACAACGGGCCCACACTGATCTCGATGAACACCGCTTGTGATGTGTCCCCCCATTCTGATTTCTTCCCATTTAGCAAACTCGCTGCTGTCTATTTGTCAGCCATCGCCCTCTACCCAGGAAAAAATTTCTCCTCCCTATTCCGTGTGGCCTTAAGTTTTTCTCAATAGCCTGTGGTGAGGAACTCTATTAAAGCCTACCGAAGTCCATATACACAATATCATATTCATTACAATGATCTACCTCCTCAAACACTTAGTGGAAAAAAGTTAGTAAATTCATAAGACAGAATGCCCTTTGTAAAACCGGTTGAGATTCGTTACTCAATCTGTGCCATGTCAAGATGGCTAGGATTGCTTCAGCAATTAGTGATTCCTTAAATTTTACCACTATGGATGTAAGCTTATTGTCAATAGTTCAAAGCCAGACCTTCACCTGCCTTTAAATAGGTATTACATTTGCCATTCTCCACTTATCAGGCACTATGCCGTTTTGTAGTGATATGTTTAAAAAGGATTAGCCAATAGTTTGCTAAGCACCTCGTTACTTCCCTTTAACACCCCATGCAAAACAGGTTCATCAAGGCCTGGGGATTTGTTTAGGTTTTAGTTTCTCTATTTGTCTGAGTACCATGGTCCACTAGTTACTACTGCAATTTTACATAGTTTATCATTCTGTTCTACATAATCTATTATTTCGGGAATATTGCTGGTATTTTTATCCTGGTGAAACGAGAGGAAGTTAGGTATTGAGAATTTTACACATACACCTTATCACTGTCTGATCTGGGTCAATCCTTGTCCCTAATCTTACTTCTGTAACCGGAAAGAACCCATTTTTTTTTTGGGGGGTTTTTTTTTTTTTTTTTTTTTTTTTTTTGGGTTAATCTTTGAATCACTTTCAACCTTAGCCTCATAATCCATTTTTGCTTTTCTTCCTCCTTTTTTTATTTCTCTCTTTAATTGAATATATTGAATTCTTAACTGTCCATCCCCTCTTTTGATGCACATATATATGCCTCTCTTTTGACCAATGAGATGTTTTAATCTATTGTTCATCCATTTGGGATCATTTTTGTTAGATCAAATTTTCCTACTCAGAACAAAAGTTGTCTGGGCAGCTAGAACTATGCTCTGAAAGACCTCATATTGGCAACCAAGATCACCTACCTGACCCATAACTAGGACATCCCAATTTAGCCCACCCAGGTAATTTTTCAGTCCCATGAAGTCGGCCAAGAGAAAATCTGGGACAGAGATTTGATTGCAGTTATCTGGGCAATTCCATTATACAGTATATTGAAACTAAGTGATTTGGGATCACTTTCCCCAAGCTCATCATTAACCTCAAGATTATTAATTAGTGAATCTTTGTTGGCAAGAACCAAGTCAAGCAGATTGTTTCCTCTAGTCGGTTACGTCACAACCTGTTCGAAAAAGCAATCCTGAACCGTATCAAGAAAATCACTAGACTCAAGATTTCCTGTCATATTATTCCAATCAATTGTGTAAAGTTAAATTCTCCAATTATCTCAACA
The DNA here is from genome assembly GCF_026875155.1 of Cherax quadricarinatus. Classification (NCBI taxonomy): domain Eukaryota; kingdom Metazoa; phylum Arthropoda; class Malacostraca; order Decapoda; family Parastacidae; genus Cherax; species Cherax quadricarinatus. Next base: position 32,363,267 of record NC_069429.1, read on the forward strand.
TTTTCATCTAGATGCCTTATGAATTTTGTCCCATAACAGCTACTGCCCTCCCCCTTCAAGGTATTTGGGGCCTATAAATCACACGCCAAAATTAATTTGTCACTCCCTCAAGAACTGTAGCCAAACAGATATTCTGTGTTTGATGTTTCTAATCTTATATCATGTCTAAGGCTACAATTAAATGTCTCTGACATACATACGCCACACCACCACCCTTCCTGTTGACCCTATCAGTGTGGAATATTATTATTATTATAATCAAGGGGGAAACGCTAAACCCGGAGGATTATACAGCTCAGTGTGGAATAGCTTATAACCCTGTATGTTGCATTCAGAAGGCATTTCTCTATCTTTCAGGTTGGAACCAGGTCTCTGTTTACCAATAATATCTATATTACCTACACTTGCAAGTAATTTTAGCTCATCTATCTCATTTCTTAGACTCCTACTATTTGTATAGTAAACCTTAAGGGAGCTACTCACTCCTTGCCCTCTACTATCTCTCTTTGTTTGTTGATCAATGATTTGCCATTACTAACAACTTTATTTTGAATATTGTCTTTTAAACATATCCCTGAGGAATCCTAGTAAATAACTGCTGTTTTAAACACCAAATGCTGCAGAGCCTGAATATTTTCCACAACCAACTATTACCTCTATAATTCTATCAGTTTAAATTCCTAGACAATCATCAGTGACCCTCTTCAATTGAATTGCTAATGCAACTACTCCATTCCCCAGAGAGATGAACCAACCCCATCCTTTCCTTGCATACATATCAAACGTTGCCAAGGAAAAGGCCTAGTTATCAATGCAATGGGATTGAAAGTTCCTTGCAGTACCTGTCTAGCCAGACAAATTTGTACCATTGCCCTAGACAGCCATTCATTGCCCTCTTCCTTTTAGGCAAGATGCTACATATGACTGGATCCCCTCCCTTAGACCAACACTACTTCTATGGCTAACCTGTACTTATCCAGCAGCTCCTCTCTCCTGCCCTTCCATTGTCATTATCCCCACATTAAGGACATGATAATGTGGGCTTTTTCCCATTATGTGTCCATAATATTATCCCAACCTGGCTGACTATGTCACCTAAACCAGCTCCAGGAAAGCACACTCTCTGGTCTGACCTTTCTGTCTCTGTACAAAATGCACTGTCCATAAATCTTACCTGAGAATCGCCTGTTAAAAGATATTCTTTCCCCTTGAATAGCAGGGGAATCAGTGGGCCTCAACCTCACAACCACTGAAGTACACTCGGAGAACAGAGATCAGATTTCCTACCTTCACATCTTTTCTATTACTCTCCTCATCTTCCTTCTTTCCTGAACTGTGAACCACTGGGCAAAAGCGCTTGAGCCACTATCACTGCTGGTGACCATTCTCCTTACCACTTATGCGAACTTTCACCTCCTATTTTCCTCCTGAAGAAGCAATCTCCTTCTTCAACACTTGAACCTGAGATTCTAAAGCACTACAACAAGTCATGGTGCTTAGTAACAGCCCACGCTAACTCCCAAGAGCTTAGGCAGGTATGACAGCAGGTGACCACTGACCTGAGCATACTGAGTTGGGAGTTCTCACAGTTGCTCTTTGCTGATGACACTGTGCTTATGGGAGAATCTGAAGAGGAGTTTCAGAGGTTTCCTGGACGAAGTTGGTAGGATACATAAAAGAAGAATAAAAATTGAATATAGGAAGTGGTAAGGTGATGATGTAACAAAAAAAAAAACAATAGGTAACAAGATTAGATATCAGATTGGAGAGAGATAATATGGAGTAGGTGAATGTATTCAGATAATTGGGAGTGGAAGTGTCAGCAGATGGGTCTATGAAAGTTGAAGTGAATCATAGAATTGATGAGGAAAAAAGGTGAGTAGTGCACAAAGGTGACAAGAACTTTCACCATGGAAGCAAAAGAGGGAATGTATGAGGTATAGTTATACCAACACTCTTATAAGAGTGTGAAGCGTGTAGTGAATGTTGCAACAAGGAGAAGGCTGGAGGCAGTAGAGATGTCATGTCTGAGGGCAATGTGTGGTGTGAATATAATGCAAAGAAGTTGTAGTGTGGAAATTAGGTGGTGTGGGATTACTATATAAAAGTATTATCCAGAGAGCTGAGAGGTTGTTGAGGTGGTAATAGAAAGGACGTCAAGACTGTATAAATTTGTAGTGGAGGGAAAGTGAAGGTAGAGGTTCACCTAGGAGAGGATGGAGGGAAAGGGTAAAGGAGGTTTTGTGTGCTAAGGGGCTTGGACTTCCAGCATGTGTGAGGACATGGTAGAAGAGCGAATGGAGACAAATAGATTTTTAGGACTTGATGTGATGTTCGACTGTGAAGGAAGGTAACATTATATGAATGGATTCTGAGAAAAACCGGTAGGCCGACTTGCGTTCGGAATGGGAAGTACAGCATATAAACTCTGAAGAGGGGTGTTAATGCTGCATTTTATTAACTCTAGTGTAAGCACACCTCTGGCAAGACAGTGATGGAGGAAGTGATGATGAATGTTTTACTTTTTATGGGCCAACCTTCCTTGAGGGAAATGGCCCAATGAGTTAATAAAAAAAAGTAAATATATATTCTTATGTTTATAACTGAAAATAATCCTGAAAACATTAAAACAGTAACATGTTTTTATCTCATGTATGTACTCGCATGTGTTTTCACAAGGATAGCGTTTTTACAGCAAAACATCTCAACACTCTGAACACTGAAATGGTTTATTTCCTGTGTGTAGCTGCATTATGGTCCACAAGACTGTGCCTTTCTCAGTAAAACAACTCAGCCACTCTGAACACTGAAATGGGTTTTTTCCTGTGTGTAGCTGCATATGTCTCAACAAGACTGCTGCCTTTTTCAGTAAAACAGCTCGGACACTCCTGAACACTGAAATGGTTTATGTCCTGTGTGTACAGCATATGTGACGAAAGATTATACCTTTCTATAAAAACACTTCAGACACTCTGAACACTGAAATTTTTTATCTCCTGTGTGTATTCCCATATGTTTCACAAGACTGAATTTTTGACTGAAACATTTCAGACACTGTGCACACTGAAATGGTTTATCTCCTGTATGTATTTGCATATGATTCAAAAGACTGCCCTTTTGACTAAAACAATTTCAGACACACTGGAACATTGAAGATGATTTAATCTCCGAATGCACTCGTTTTGTTTTCCATAAGACTATCTTTTTCAGTAAAACATTTCAGACACTCTGAACATTGAAATGGTTTATCTCCTGAATGTACTCGTTTATGTTTCATAAGACTACCTTTTCCACTAAAACATTTCAGACACTCTGAACACTGAAATGGTTTTTCTCCTGTATGTATTCGCATATGTCTCACAAGTTGGCTATTTAACAATAAAACATTTCAGACACTCTGCACATTGGAAATGGTTTTACTCCTCAATTTATTCGCATATGTGTCACAAGACTGCCATTTACAGTAAAACATTTCAGACACTGTGTACATTGAAATGGTTTATCTCCTGCATGTATTCGCATATGTGTCACAAGACTGCCATTTACAGTAAAACATTTCAGACACTGTGTACATTGAAATGGTTTATCTCCTGCATGTATTCGCATATGTGTCACAAGACTGCCTTTTACATTTAAAACATCAAGACACGTGCACATAATGAAATGGTTTATCTCCTGTTATGTATTTGCATATGATCAAAAGATTGCCCTTTTGACTAAAACAGTTCAGACACTCTGAACATTGAAATGGTTATCTCCTGACTGTACTCTTTATGTTCATAAGACTATACAACTTTTTCGTAAACATTACAGACACTCTGAACTTTGAAATGGTTTATCTCCTTAATGTACTCGTTTATGTTTCATAAGACTACCTTTTTCAGTAAAACATTTCAGACACTCTGAACACTGAAATGGTTTTTCTCCTGTATGTACTCGCATATGTCTTATAAGATAGCTTTTTACACTAAAACACGGCTTTTTTTTTTTTTTTCAGACACTCTGAAATTGAAATGGTTTCTCTCCTAGTGTACTTGTAAATGTATCACAAGACTGCCTTTTACACTAAAACATTTCAGACACTCTGAACATTGAAATGGTTTATCTCCTGAATGTACTCGTTTATGTTTCATAAGACTACCTTTTTCAGTAAAACTATTTCAGATCACTCTGAACACGAAATGGTTTTTTCTCCGTATGTACTCGCATATGGTTATAATTAGGCTTTTTTATACGCCAAAAAAATTTCAGACACTCTGAACATTGAAATGGTTTCGTCGCCGGATGTACTTGTAAATGTCTCAACAAGATTCTGCCTTTTACACTAAAACATTTCAGAGCACTCTGAACACTGAAATGGTTTTTCTCCTGTATGTACTCGCATAAGTGTTATTACAAGATGGCTTTTTTATACTAAAACATTTCAGACATTCTGAACACTGAAATGGTTTATTTCCTTTATGTTTCATAATTTTCAAGAGAAGGTATTTCATTTTAAAATATTTAGTTATTCAACAGTGGTATCATTAATCTTTCTTATGTACTATTAGTATTTTTCAAGATTTAACTTTTGTTAAACTATTTTGACACTGAAGACACAGTTTTTTCCACATGAATTATATTACCAAGGCTACAAAACTATTTCTCTAATTAAGTTTATTTTTTAAATAAAGAACTGCAATAATTTGTTCGTTTGTAAAATGGACTAACATAAGTATTAGACTTCTGCAGATACACTGAAGAACATTTTTTTTCCTAATGTTTTAAACATGCATTTTCTGAAATGTTAACTACAGCATTACAACTTTTATTTTCTTTGAACTGCCCTTGAAATTTTCAGAAGAATTCTATTTATGGAAATTTTTTTAATTATTAATAACTGCAAGGCCCAATTAAAAAAATCAGAAATCTACAAGTGATGCTCTTCTGCAATACTGAAAGGCCAGTTAAAAATTTCATCAGAATCACAAGTGTTGGTGTTCTTGCAATATTTATGGTATGGTCTTCATTCAGGTACAACCTGGTAGTGTTTTCCAAGAAAATTCCTCTGCAGTATGGTTGTTAAACCAAAAAGATGTTTCTTGAAGTACTTGGAAGATACAACTTGGTATGGTCTTCCACAAAATACTTCTCAATAGAAACAGATTCCAGAATAGTACACACTATTCATCATTATCAACATAACATACAGCCTCTCCTCACTACCAATGTACTCGTTTACCAACAACCCGGAGATATGATGGGCCCTCTGACCAAGTCAGTCTTTTATGTCATTGATAACTTGGGTCACAGAAACGAGGCAGTGCAGCGTCTTAGCATCAAGCATCTCAATCTCCTCTTACACCATTCAGTACACACTTTAAAGCCCAAGACTACATACTTGTACAAATTTATGCACCCCAGAGTACAAGATAGAAGTACAGCAGCACTTGGAAGAGGATAATGGAAGTAAAGTGGACCCTCAAGTTTCGGCCGCCCTGAGTATCGGAGGTTTCAAGTCTAGACCTTTTTTTCAGCTAAATTTTGGTCCAAGTTTCACACTGTGCTCTGTGTTTCAGCTCGCGTACCAGACCTGTCTGCCTGTCTGTGCCTGTGCACCTACTCGCACCGGCATCATGAGTCAGTGAGCCTTTGTTTATCCTTGAGTGCTCATCCAAACATTTTACAATATAATTCATTGTGTTTTGTGCTTGTTGTTTGAGTGTGACTGCTACACAAGTAACAATGGGCCCAAAGAAACTTCCTAGTGGAAGCCTTTTGGCAAAGAAAGTGAGAAACACCATAGATGTGAAAAAAGAAACATGAGAGTGGTGTGTGTGTGGTGGAGCTTGCCCAGTTTTTATGGCCCAAAAAAAAATCAACAGTCACTTCTATCCTGACAAAGAAAAAGAAATCAAGGAAGCTGATGTTGCAGAAGGTGTTGACATATAATAAAAAAAGATCACAAACAATCGAAGGGCTGGAAAATTGTTGTCTAGTGTGGATCAATCAATAAACAGAAAGTGGCTGATAGTGTATCGGAGTTGATCATTTGTGAAAAGGCAAGGCAGTTGCATGCCGATCTTGTAAAGAAAATGTCTGAAACCATGCTGATCTATGAAATTTTTAAAGGGCCACAAAGCTTGTTTGAGAGATTAAAGAAGCATATTGACATACACAGTGTGGTAAGGCATAGTGAGGCTGCAAGTTCAGATAAATGTGCAGCTGAAAAATTCGTTCATGAATTTAAGGGGTACGTAGAGACTGAAAATTTTAAACCCCAATAAATGTTCAGTTGTGAAGAAACAGGCCTGTTTTGGAAGAAAATGCCAAAGAGGACCTACATCATGCAGGAGGAAAAGGCATTGCCAGGACATAAGCCTATGAAAGACAGGCTAACTCTTTTGTTCTGTGCTAATGCTAGTGGGGATTTTAAAGTAAAGCCTTTACTGGTGTATCACTCAAAAATCCCGAGGTTCAAAAAAACAATGTCATCAAAGTAAATTGGTGTTTGGGGGACAGCAAAATTTAAAAGGCAGGGGTCAAGAGGCAAATTTTCAAAGAGTGGGAGGGGGATGGAGGGGGGAGGGGGTGGGGGCCTTGTTTGTGTGGTGTGACAATGTTTTTAAAATGGGATTGCCGTCCCCCCCTCCTCCTACTCCCCCCCTTCCCCTTCCCTTACCCTTCCCACCCCCCCTCCGAATGTTTGGCCCTAGTTGAAAAAATACCCCGGAAAAAAATTGCCACTAAAGTGCTGACTGTTACTGGGCAATGCTCCTGGTCATCCTCCAAACTTGGTAGACCATTATCTAGGGACTTCATTTTTATAACATGAAGCTCTTGCCTCCTAACCCACTTCTCTCCTCCCCCCCAAGGGACCCAGGTCATTTGTAATTTCAAGAAACTCTACACCAAAGCACGTTTAAAAAGTGTTCGAAGTGACCTGGGACACTAAATTTGACCCTAAAGGGGTCTGGGGGAACACTTCAGTAAGTGGACCCCGGATTAAATATCATTGGAATAATTTAAAATTGGAATAAGTAATTTTTTTCATCAAAATTTTGGGCTCAGTAACAACATGAACCTGTAAGTCACTGTCCCAAACCTTCCCCATGGCCTGGGGGCCCAGACACTTCAGCATAGCCTTGTACCATTTTTTACCAGCCACTAGGGGACCCCCATTTATGCATACATTTTTTATTATCCATTGTTTTTAGTGCTTGTAACTCTAAATGAGTCACCATGGGCCCCAAAAAAATTTTAGTGCCCCCTTTTGGGAAAGAGGGGGAGAAACCAACCCGAATTCAAGAAAGAATCACACAAAATACAAAGTGAAATGCTGCCTCACTGGGCCCGGTGTAAACAAACCCCCCTACAAACCCTTGCTACTATCTTGACCAACAAAAAATTTCAATCAAAGGGAAACTTTTTTTGCAAAAGGTGCAAATATGCTTACAAAACAAAGATCGCAAAAACCAAAGATTGGAGACTTTGTTGTTGGTGTGAAAACAATGAGAAACAATTATCAGAGAGTTTAAGCAGTCATTTACATTGAAAAAAGCAAATGCTTGGGAAATGTACTGAACTGGTGAATTTTAAGGGGCGCAAAGGCTTTTAAAAGATTAAAATCATATGGGGATACACATGTGATAAGGAATGGGTTTGACAAAAACGGCCTCCCTTTGAAAAAAAACCAAAGAGGAACCACATTTCTCAGGAGGGAAAAAGGGACTCCCAGGCACAAGCCTATGAAAAACAGGCTGGGAGATTTTAAAATGAAACCCTTTTTCTTTTATCAGTCTGAAAATCCCAAGTTTCAAAAAAACATGTCAAGGGAAAAAATTGTTTATGTGGGGGGTAAACTAAGGCAAGGGTCAAAAGGGGCTTTTCCTTCATTATTCCCGACTGTTGGCCCCATGTAAAAAATACCCCTGAAAATAAATGGGAAACCCAAATGCCTCCTGGGAAAGGACAATGCTCCTGTCATCCCCCCCCTTGGAAGAGTGAATGGTGCCAGTTTTATTTTATCAAAAGGGAATTTTTTTCCTCCTAATACCACTCCTTCCTCCAGCCCATGGGCCAGCAGGGGATATCAAATTTCAAAAAACTGTAACCAAAGCAGTTTTCGAGAGTGCTTTTTAAATGACCTCCAAAATGAATTGACCCTAACAAGTTTTAAAGATCACTTCATATCCTCATTGCATAAACCTTATAGGAAGGCTGAGGGAAGGCTCCAGGGCTTTGAACTCTGTTTGGAAAAAAAAAATTTTACAGAATGTTATAAAAGGGGTTTTTAAAGGTTTGGGCAGACCCCGAATCTATGCCCAATTGTGGAAAATTGTGGCATTTGGGAGGACCACAAGAAGGCTAACCACTACAGAGCTGCAAGACCTTCATTTAAAACCAAAAATCACACTCGGGTTTTTTAGAAAAGAAGAAAAATGGAAGAATTGCCTTCTTAAAATGATTAAGGACATTTGTACAATGTGGACAAAGGTGCAAGTATTTAGGGAAATAACATCTCTGAAACTGTTGCGGGGCCATCTGGCAACTCTACAATGACAATTCTGTTCAAATTTTAGGGAAAACTTAAAACAGCCAAAAAAGAGCTCTCTGGACAGATATTTTGTTCAACAGGGGGCTAGTGACCTCAAGCTTGTCCTAGTCAATTAAAAAAAAAAAGAAAAAGTAAAAACCCCCGAAAGGGCTTGGTACTAAGGGGGGTTTTGGAAGGGGATTTCCCACCCAAAAAATAGTACACCTCCCCTCCTCTCCCCTCCTCCCCCTTTCAATCATCAATAAATCTTTAATGAAGGTAGTGTAATTTTAGTAATGTTTCAAAAAGCGTCTCTTGTTTTCTTGTAGGGGAAATGTAAACATAGAAACCCTTGTTTAACTGGTTTTGTCTTTTTACGTTTTGATTATAGCACAATTTAAGAATTTTCAGCTGGTTTTGTTTAACACTTCGAAAAATTGTTTAACACAGTTTCGGGGGGGGGAAAAAATTTTGAGTTCGCTGGGCGGGTGGTCTGTGGGGTTTTGCATTTATCAAGTCCTTGTGAACAGTCAAGTCCCGTCATAAACCAGTCACTATATTTTTTTTTGTACTTTTTTTTTTAATTGTACAAACTGATATCATTAAGGCCCCTCTTCATTATCAATACTCGAATTTCTTTGTAATTCCCAGACTTGAATATTAAACCTTTTCTCACACGCAGGGAACCTTTATCTTCTGGGGGCCAGGATTGCTTGGCAAATTTAACAAATGGCAATGAAATAAAAATGCAAAGTAAATAAAAACAGCTAGCTTCTTGAGCATTGTCCCAAAATATGTAGAAAGGGTGGGGGGGTGGTGTGGGGGCTGAGGGTGGGAGCAATGGGGGTTAGGGCTCAACCCCCCCCCCA
>NC_069429.1:32373150-32388503 GCF_026875155.1 Cherax quadricarinatus
TGAAATTTTTTTAAACATATCCCTGAGGTATCCTAGTAATAACTGCTGTTTTTAACCCAAATGCTGCAGCCTGATTATTTCCCACAAACAACTATACCTCTATAATCTATCAGTTTAAATTCCTAGACAAGTCATCAGTTACCCTCTCAATTGAATTGGCTAATGCAACTACTCCATTCCCAGAGAGATGAACCCCATCCTTGCATACATATCATGTTTGCCAAGGAATAGGTCCTAGTTATCAATGAATGGGATTGAAAGTTCCTTGCAGTACCTGTCTAGCCAGCAATTTGTACCAATTGCCCTAGACATCCATTCATTGCCCACTCCCTTTTAGGCAAGATGCTACATATGACTGGGATCCCTCCCTTAGACCTAACTACTTCTATGGCTAACCTGTACTTATCCAGCAGCTCCTCTCTCCTGCCCTTCCCATTGTCATTATCCCCAGCATTAAGACAGATAATGGGCTTGTTCCCATTACGTGCCATAATATTATCCAACCTGCTGACTATGTCACCTACACCAGCTCCAGGAAAGCACACTCTCTGTCTGACCTTTCTGTCTCTGTTACAAAATGCACTGTCCATATATCTTACCTGAGAATCGCCTGTTAAAATATTCTTTCCTTGATTAGCAGGGGAATCAGTGGTGCCTTCAACCTCACTAACCACTGAAGTACACTCGGAGAACAGAGATTGATTTCCTACCTTCACATCTTTTCTATTAACTCTCCTCATCTTCCTTCTTCCTGAACTGTGAACCACTTGCCAAAGCGGCTGCCACTATCACTGCTGGTGACCATTCCTTCCTTACCATCTATGCGAAGCTTCAGCCTCCTATTTTCCTCCTGAAGAAGCAAAATCTCCTTCTTCAACACTTGAACCTGAGATTCTAAAGCACTACAACAAGTCATGGTGTTTAGTAACACCCCCACCTAACTCCCAAGAGCTTAGGCAGGTATGACAGCAGGTGACCACTGACCTGAGCATACTGAGTTGGGAGTTCTCACAGTTGCTCTTTGCTGATGACACTGTGCTTATGGGAGAATCTGAAGAGGAGTTTCAGAGGTTTCTGGACGAGTTTGGTAGGATACATAAAAGAAGGGAATTAAAAGTGAATAAGGATATGTAAGGTGATGAGGTTTAAAAAAAAAACATAGGGAACAAGATTAGATTCAGATTGGAGAGAGATAATATTGGAGTAGGGTGAAAGTATTCAGATAATTTGGGATGGAAGTGTCAGCAATGGGTTCCTTGAAAGTGAAGTGAATCATAGAATTTGATGAGGAAAAAAGGTGAGTAGTGCACAAAGGTGACAAAGAACTTTCACCATGGAAGCAAAGAGGGGAATGTATGAGAGTATAGTTATACCAACACTCTTATATGAGTGTGAAGCATGGGTAGTGAATGTTGCAACAAGGAGAAGGGGTGGAGGCAGTAGAGATGTCCCTTCTGAGGGGAATGTGTGGTGTGAAATAATGCAAAGAAGTTTAGTGTGGAAATTAGGTGGTGTGGGATTACTAAAAGTATTATCCAGAGAGCTGAGGAGGGGTTGTTGAGGTGGTAATAGAAAGACTTCAAGACTGTATAAATTTGTAGTGGAGGGAAGGCAGGGTAGAGGTCAGCCTAGGAGAGGAATGGAGGGAAAGGGTAAAGTAGTTTTGTGTGCTAGGGGCTTGACTTCCAGCTGTGTGAGCATGGAGATAGGAGCGAATGAGACAAATTTATTTTAGGACTTGATGTGCTGTTCGACGTGAGCAAGGTAACATTTATGAATGGATTCTGAAAACTGGTAGGCCGACTTGCCGTTCTGGAGATGGGAGTACAGCATATAAACTCTGAAGGAGGTGTGATTAATGCTGCAGTTTTTAATAACTCTAAGTGTAAGCACACCTCTGGCAAGACCAGTGCTGGAGTGAATGATGATGAATGTTTTACTTTTATGGGCCACCCTCTGGAGGGAAATGGCCATTGATTTAATAAAAAAAAAGTCTACTATATTCTTATGTTATAACTGAAATAATCCTTGAACATTAAACACTAACATGTTTTATCTCAGTGTATTACTCGCATGTGTTTCACACAAGAATAGCATTTTACAGCAAAATCATCTCAGACACTCTGACACTGAAATGGTTTTTTCCCTGTGTGTAGCTCATATGTCTCACAAGACTTGCCTTTTTCAGTAAAACATCTCGGACACCTGAAACACTGAAATGGTTTAATGTCCTTATGGTTTTTGCATATATGACATAAGAATACCTTATCTATTGAAAACACTTCAGACACCTGAACAACTGAAATTTTTATCTCCTGTGTGTATTAACCATTGTTTCACAGAGAGGCTGATTTTTGACTGAAACATTTCAGACACTCTGCACACTGAAATGGTTTATCTCCTGTATGTATTTGCATATGATTCAAAAGATTGCCCTTTTGACTAAAGCATTTCAGACACACTGAACATTGAAATGATTTATCTACTGAATGTACTCGTTTACGTTTCACAAGACTACCTTTTCCACTAAAACATTTCAGACACTCTGAACACTGAAATGGTTTATCTCCTGTGTGTACATGCATATGCTGAACAAGACTGCATTTTACACTAAAACATTTCAGACACTCTGAACACTGAAATGATTTATCTCCTGTATGTTTTCGCATATGTCTCACAAGACTGCCTTTTAAAGTAAAACGTTTCAGACACTCTGCACATTGAAATGGTTTATCTCCTGCATGTATTTGCATATGTCTCACAAGACTGCCTTTTACAGTAAAACATTTCAGACACTGTGTACATTGAAATGGTTTATCTCCTGTATGTATTTGCATATGATTCAAGAGATTGCCCTTTTGACTAAAACATTTCAGACACTCTGAACATTGAAATGGTTTATCTCCTGTATGTATTTGCATATGAGTCAAAAGATTGCCCTTTTGACTAAAACATTTCAGACACTCTGAACATTGAAATGGTTTATCTCCTAAATGTTATCGTTTATGTTCATAAACTACTTTTTTTTCAGTAAAACATTTCGACACCTGAACATGAAATGGTTTATCTCCCTGAAAGTACTCGTTAAAGTTTCATAAGACTATACCTTTTTCCGTAAAACATTTCAGACACACTGAACACTGACAATGGTTTTTTCTCCTGTATGTACTCGCATATGTGTTTATAATATGGCTTTTTGACACTAAACATTTCAGACACTCCTGAACATGAAATGGTTTATCTCCCGAATTTATTCGTTATGTTTCATAAGACACCTTTTCAGTAATACATTTTCAGACACTCTGAACACTGAAATGGTTTTTCCTCCTGTATGTACTCGCATATGTGTTATAAGATAGCTTTTTACACTAAAACATTTCAGACACTCTGAACATTGAAATGGTTTCTCTCCTGAGTGTACTTGTAAATGTCTCACAAGACTGCCTTTTATACTAAAACATTTCAGACACTCTGAACATTGAAATGTTTCTCTCCTGAGTGTACGTTTGGAAATGTCTCACAAGAACTGCCTTTACACTAAAACATTTCAACACTCTGAACATGAAATGGTTTATCTCCTGAATGTACTCGTTTATGTTTCATAAGACTACCTTTTTCAGTAAAACATTTCAGACACTCTGAACACTGAAATGGTTTATCTCCTGTGTGTACTTGTAAATGTCTCACAAGACTGCCTTTACACTAAAACATTCAGAGCACTCTGACACTGAAATGTTTTTTTTTCTCCTGTTATGTACTCGTTTATGTGGTACAAGATGGCTTTTTACACTAAACATTCAGACACTCTGAAACACTGAAATGGTTTTTCTCCTGTATGTACTCGCATGTGTGTTACAAGACTGCTTTTTTAACACTACAATCATTTCAGACACTTCTGAACACCAAAAATGGATTTTCTCCTGTATGTACTCGCATATGTGTTACAAGATGGCTATACACTAAAACATTTCAGACACTCTGAACACTGAAATGTTTTTATTCTCCTGTATGTATTCGCCATATGTGTTACAAGATGGCTTTTATACTAAATACAATTCAGACATTCTGACACTGATTATGGATTATTTCTATGTTTCATAATTTTCAAAGAGAAGTATTTCATTTTTAAAATATTTTAGTTATTCAACAGTGGTATCATTAATCTTTCTTATGTACTCATATGGTATTTTTCAAGATTTACTTTTTTGTATTAAACTATTTTTGGGACACTGAAGACACAAGTTTTCCAACCATGAATATATTATACCGAGGCTACAAAACTATTTCTCCTAATTAAGTTTATTTTTTGAACTTAAAGAAACAGCAATAATTTTTGTTCTATTGTAAAATGACTACCATAAGTATAAGAATTCTGCAGATACACTGAAGAACATTTTTTCTTAAGTTTTAAACATGCATTTTCTGAAAAATTGTTAACTACAGCATTACAACTTTATTTTTCTTTGAACTGCATTGAAATTTTCAGAGAGAATTCTATTTATGAAATTTTTTTATTATTAATCATGCAAGGCCAATTAAAAAAAAAATCCAGGAATCACAATGATGCTCTTTCTTGCAATAACTGAAGGCCAGTTAAAAAAAACAATCAGAATCACAAGTGTTTGGTGTTCTTGCAATATTATATGGTATGGTGTTCATGTTCAGGTACAACCTGGTAGTGTTCCAGAAAAATTCTTCTGCTGTAGTGGTTGTTAAACAAACAGAAGTTTCTTGGATGTACTTGAAATACAACTTGGTATTGGGTCTCCACAAAATACTTCTGCAATAGAAACATGAGTCAAATAGTACACAATTCTATCATTATCAACATAACCATACAGCCTCTCCCTCACTTACCAATGTACTCCGTTACCACAACCCGGAGTTATGATGGGCTCGCTGACAATCTGTATTTATGTGATTTGATAACTGGGTCCTAGAAACGAGCAGTGCAGGCGTCCTAGCATCAAGCATCTCATCTATCTCCTTCTTACAGCATTCAGTACACTAGCTTTTAAAGTCTCCAGACTACATATTTGTACAATTTATGCACCCCACATGAGTACAAGACAGAAGTACAGCAGCACTTGGAAGAGGATAATGGAAGTCTAAATGTTGACCCACAAGTTTTTCGGGCAGGCCCCGAGTATCGGAGTTTCAAGTCAGAACCTTTTTTTCAGCTAAATTTGGTCTAATTTCACAGACTGAGCTCTGTGTTTCAGCTCGCGACCAGACCTGTCTGCCTGTCCCTGGCTGTGCACCTACTCGCAACCGGCATCATGAGTCATGGAGCCTTGTTTACCTTGCGTGCTCATCCAAACATTTTACAATATAATTCATTGTGTTTTGTGCTGGTTGTTTGAGTGTGACTGCTAACACAATAACAATGGGCCCCAAAGAAACTTCAGTGGAATGCCCTTGGGCAAAGAAAGTGAGAAACACCATAATGTTTGAAAAAAGAAACATGAGAGTGGTGTTGTGTGGTGGAGCTTGCCAGTTGTATGGCAAAAACAAATCATACAGTCACTTCTACCTGACAAAGAGAAAAGAAATCAAGGAAGTTCATGTTGCAGAAGGTGTGACATATTAATTAAAAACAGATTCACAAACAATCGAGAGCTGATAAGTTGTTGCTAGTGTGGATCAATCAATAAACAGAAAGTGCTGATAAGGGTATTGAGTTGATCTTTGTTGAAAAGGCAAGGCAGTTGCATGCCGATCCTTGTGAATAAAATGTCTGAAAACCAGTGCTGATGCTAGTGAATTTAATGCCAGCAGAAGCTTGTTTGCGAGATTAAAGAAGGCATATTGACATACACAGTGTGGTAAGGCATAGTGAGGCTGCAAGTTTCAGATAAATGTGCAGCTGAAAAATTCGTACATGAATTTAAAGGGGTACGTAGAGACTGAAAATTTTAAACCTCCAATATGATGTTCAGTTGTGAAAGAAACAGGCCTGTTTGGAAGAAAGATGCCAAAGAGACCTACATCAATGCAGGAGAAAAGGCATTGCCAGGACATAAGCCTATAAAGACAGGCTAACTCTTTTTTCTGTGCAAGATCTATTGGGGATTTTAAAGTAAAGCCATCACTGGTGTATAACTCAAGAAAATCCCCAAGAGTGTTCAAGAAAAGCATGTCATCAAGAGTAAATTGTGTGTGTTGTGGACAGCTAATTATAAGGCATGGGTCACGAGGCAAATTTTCAAAGAGTGGGATGGGGGATGGACGGGGGAGGTGGTGGGGGCATGTACTCACCTAGTTGTACTCACCTAGTTGAGGTTGCGGGGTCGAGTCCGAGCTCCTGGCCCCCCCTCTTCACTGATCGCTACTAGGTCACTCTCCCTGAGCCGTGAGCTTTATCATACCTCTGCTTAAAGCTATGTATGGATCCTGCCTCCACTACATCGCTTCCCAAACTTTTCCACTTACTGACACTCTGTGGCTGAAGAAATACTTCCTAACATCCCTTTTGATTCATCTGTGTCTTCAGCTTCCAACTGTGTCCCCTTTTTTACTGGTCCCAATCTCTGGAACATCCTGTCTTTGTCCACCTTGTCATTTCCTCTCAGTATTTTGTATGTCGTTATCATGTCCCCCCTATCTCTCCTGTCCTCCAGTGTCGTCAGTTGATTTCCCTTAACCTCTCCTCTAGGACATACCTCTTAGCTCTGGGACTATCTTGTTGCAAACCTTTGCACTTTCTCTAGTTTCTTCACGTGTTTGGGCTGGGTGTGGGTTCCAAACTGGTGCCGCATACTCCAATATGGGCCTAACTACACGGTGACAGGGTACTGAATGATTCCTTATTAAGATGTCAGAATGCTGTTCTGAGGTTTGCTAGGCCCATATGCTGCAGCAGTTATTTGGTTGATGTGCGCTTCAGGAGATGTGCCGGGTGTTTATACTCCCCCCAAGATCTTTTTCCTTGAGTGAGGTTTGTAGTCTCTGACCCCTAGACTGTACTCCGTTTGCGGCCTTCTTTGCCCTTCCCCAATCTTCATGACTTTGCACTTGGTGGAATTGAACTCCAGGAGCCAATTGCTTGGGCCAGGTCTGCAGCCTGTCCAGATCCCTTTGTAGTTCTCCTGGTCTTCGATCGAGTGTATTCTTCTCATCAACTTCACGTCATCTGCAAACAGGGACACCTCAGAGTCCCATTCCTTCCCTCATGTCGTTCACAAATACCAGAAACAGCACTGGTCCTAGGACTGACCCCTGTGGGACCCGCTGGTCACAGGGGCCCACTCTGACACCTCGCCACGTACCATGACTCGCTGCTGTCTTCCTGACAAGTATTCCCTGATCCATTGTAGTGCCTTCCCTTTATCCCTGCTTGGTCCCCATTTTTTGGCACCAATCTCTTGTGGGGAAACTGTGTCAAACCCCTTCTTGCATCCAAGAAAGAATCCACCCCCCCTCCCCCTTGCTTCTGCGTCACCATTTTCAAAAACTCCATGGGTTTGTGACACAGGTTTCCCGTCCCTGAAACCATTTTGGGCGCTTTTGATGAATCACCCCTTTCTGGTTTCCCCCCTCTTCTCCTGAAACTCCAGATTTTGCATACATACATGTCATGACACTTCTGTAGTTTAATGCTTCATTTTTTCCCCTTTTTTTAAAGATTGGGACTCCATTGCGGGGTTTTCCTCCTCAGGAAATCCCCCTGTTTCGATAGATGTATTTAAATATTGTTTTTGGGGGTCACAACGCCTCTGCTCCCTCTCTCAAACCCGGGGGGAATTTACCCGGCCCCATTGCCTTTGAGGATCTAGCCCCAAACCTCTTCATCTTCCTCGTTTGTGCACTGTGTGTGTGTGGTGTGTGGTGTGGGGTGTGTTGTTGTGTGTGGTGTGTGTTGGTCTGGTGTGTTTGTGTGTGTGGGTGTTGTGTGTTGTGGTGTGGTTGGTGTGTGTGGTAGTGTTTGTGACGATTTTAGAATGGGTTCCCGTCCTCCCCCCCCCTCCCCCCCCTTTCCCCTTTCCCCTCTACCCTTCCCTACCCCCTCCTCTAAAGGGTTTTGGCCCTAGTGGAAAAAATACCTCCTGGAAAATTAATTGCCAAAAAGTCTGACTGTTACGGGGCAATGCCCGGGTCACCCCAAATTTGGTACCCCCTTTATCTGGGGACTTCATTTTATAACAGTGAAGCTCTTGCCTCCTAACACCCCTCTCTCCCCACCCCAAAGGACCAGCAGTCATTTGTAATTTTAAAAAACCTACACCAAAGCAGCGTTAAAAGGTGCTTCAAGTGACCTCGACACTGAATTGCCCCTAAGAGGGGCGGGAGGAATCACTTCAGTCAGTAGCCCCCCCGGATTAAGATATCATTGGAAAAAAATAATTTGGGAATAAAAATTTTTTTTTTTTGGCATAAAATTTTGGCTCATGAACAACATGAACTGGGTGTAAGTCACTCGTCCCAAACCTGTCCCATGGCCCTGGGGGGCCCAACATTTCATGCATACCAGTGTACCATTTTTTACCAGCCATGAGACGACCCCCCCACGCATTCTGCGAACATTTTTGTTTTATTCCATTGTTTTAGGGGTTTGTAACGCAAAGAGTCACCATGGGCCCAAAAAAAAGTTTCTATGCCAGCCCTTTGAAAAAGGGGGTGAGAAACACTACAGAATTAAAGAAAAAACCCATCACAAAATACGAAATGGGGTGCGTGTCTCTCAGCGCCGGGGTGAAAACAAACCCCATACAACCATTGCTACTATCTTACCAACAAAATCAATAAAGGGAAGCTGGTTCCCAAAAGGTGCAATTGCTTAAAAAAACAAAGATCGCAAATACTAAAAGATGTAACTTTGTTGTTGGTGTGAACCCAATAAAAAAATTATCAGGAGAGAATGTTAGGCAGTCATTTACATGTGAAAAAGCAAATGTTGAACGTACGATACTGGTAAATTTAAGGTCAAAAGCGGTTTTAAGAATTTAAAAATCATGGGGGCATACACAGGTATAAGGCAGGTGACGCTGCCATTCGAAAAAAAGTGGTGAGAACTACTTCAGGATTAAAGGGGGTACATAAGACAAAAATTTTAAAACCCCAACAATTTTTTCTTTGGGAAAAACAGCCCCCTTTGAAAGAAAATACCAAAGAGGACCTACATTTCTCAGGGGGAAAGGGAAACCCCAGGACACAAGCCTATGAAAGACGGGCAAACCATTTTTGTAAAATGCTAAGGAGATTTGAAAGTAAGCCTTTACTTGTGTATCAGTCTGAAAACCCCAGAGTGTTCAAGAAAAACAGTGTCAAGATAAACGTGTGTGATTTGGGGGTAAAACATAAGGAAAGGGGTAAAGAGGCATTTTCCTTGATTTTTCCCAAAGATGTGTTTGGCCAGTGGAAAAAAATACCCCCCTGGAAAAAAAATTTGAAATCAAGGCCCCCTGGTAAGGGACAAGCCCCTGTTCTTTCCCCACACTTGGGAGTGAAGGGCCAGTTTCATTTCATCAAAGTGAATTTTTTGCCTCCTAAACCATCCTTCCTCCACCCAGGGACCACAGGGCATATCAAATTTAAAAAAAACTGACCCAAAAGCAGGTTTTCGAAGTGTTTTGAAGTGACCTCAGACACTGTTTTGACCCTAACAAGTTCTGGAAAGATCATTCATATCCTCATTGTAAACCTTTTATAGGTAAGCTGAGGAGGGAAGGGCTTCCAGACCTTGAACTCTGGAAAAAAATTTTAGTAAAGGGGAAAAAGGGGTTTTTTAATGGTTTTGGGGGAGACCCTGAGGGGTCTATGCCAATTTGGAAAGTTTTGTGGCATTTGGGAACCACAACAAGAGCTAACCACTAAAGACTGCAAGGCCCTTTATGTGAACACCAACAGATCAAGCCAGGAATTTGCTTCAAGAAAGAAGAAGGGGAAAAGTTGCCTTCTTAAATATTGGACATTTTTTACAAGTGACAAAGGTGCAAGTATTTAAAGGATAACTTACCTACAGGCTGTTGCAGGCCATGCTGGCACATCTACAGACAATGCTGTGTCCAATTTAGGGGAAATCTTTAAAAAAAATGCCCAAAAAAAGCTCTCGGACAGATTTTTGGCAACTGGGTCTATACTCTCAGATTGTCCTAGTGCAATTAAAAAACAAAGAAAGAATAACCCCCGTAAAGGACTTGGTACCTGAAATCTTTTTGGAAGGGGGTTTTCCCATCCAAACAATAGTACACCTCCATCCTCTCCCCTCCTCCCATCTTTCAATCACAATAAGTTTCAATGAAGGTAAGGTCATTTTTGTAATGTTTTTTAAACACTGTCTCATTTTTTCTGTTAGGGAAATGTATACATAGACCATTGTTTTTAAATGGTTTTGTCTTTCACGTTTTGATTATACACAATTGAAGAATTGCAGCATGGTTTTTTTTCAACACTTCGTAAAATTAGTTTAACCCAGTTTCGGCAGGGGAAAAAATTTTGATTTTGCTGGCAGGGTGGGCGTGGGTTATAGCATTAGTCAATCCTTAGTGAAACATCAAGTCATCAGTAAGCCGTCAGCTATTTTTTTTAACTGTATGTTTTTTAATTGTACAAAATGAGATCATTAAGGCCTCTCTTTAGCTTACTAATACCGAATTTTTTTTGAATTCCTAACTTGAATCTTAACCCCTTTTTTACACTTGAGGAACACTTTTATGCTTACTGGGTGCCAGGGTTTCTTGCAAATTTAACAAAGGCAATGAAAAAAAAAAATGCATATGAAAAAAAAAACACAGCTAGCTTTTTTTGCATTGTCCAACAAGTTGAAGGGTGGGAGGTGGGGTGGGTGGGTGAGGATGGCAGCAATGGTGGTAGGTCTCACCACCCACACCATGTGCCCAGCCTTCAGTTTGGGGTTATACACTGTGGACAAACACGGAAGTCGCTGTGTTTATTTACATTAATTTCTTATTTTCATTGCTATTTGTTAAATCTGCCAAGCAAATCATGGCAACAAAAGCAACAATGTTTCCACAAGTGACAAAAAGAACCCCCAACCCCCTCCAAACCCACCAAAATTTTTTCAAAAAAAAAAAAAGGAATTATTTTTTTTATTAAATAGAGCTTTTTTATAAAAAATGAAAAAAAAATTTTATGGAAAACTTACGAAATTAAGCCCCCCCAAAATTTTTCACCAATGATTTTACCATTCATTTCGAAAAAAATGGGCCCCCTTTTCGACCAACAAACCGCCAATTCAACCAATTTCGAACCCCTTTTAAAACGGATACAAAAACTACCAATTTTTTGATTCAAACACCATTTTCCGAAAAAAGGCAATTTTTGAAAAATTTTCCACAAATTTTCAAAATATCCAAATTTCAAAAAAGGTCAATAATAAAAAAGACAGACATTCCTGACACTAAAATAACATTTTCCTCTGTTTCATTAGTCACATCCCCCCGGCCCCTGTTATATTCCTTTTGCTTTCCACTTGAATTTTTATTCTCACAAAAATAAAAATTTACTGTTAGCAGACACGCATTAGTTAAAATGCATAAATAATATCAGTTACTTGTGAAAGTAATTAAACTCACCAGTTGACGTGTATTGGACACATTGCATGATTTGTTTACTTTTGAACTTTGGCAAAATCGAACATTTCTGCTACTTTGAGTTTCAATTTCAAGGAAATTTTTCATCATAAAACCCAAATTAAAAAAATCATCTCAATTCTCATAATATGTCTTCCATTCTATAAAATGAGACCAGGAAAGATAGAATAGAACCATAAATACCATACGAAAATACACTGCAAAGTCGCTGTTTTAAACCAAAAACACCTGGAGTTTACCTATAGAGAGTTTTGGGGGTCAACGCCCCCGCGGCCCGGTCTGTGACCAGGCCTCCTGGTGGATCAACACCTGATCAACCAGGCTGTTGCTGCTGGCTGCACGTAAATCAACGTACGAGCCACAGCCTGGCTGATCAGGAACTGACTTTAGGTGCTTGTCCAGTGCCAGCTTGAAGACTGCCAGGGGTCTGTTGGTAATCCCCCTTATGTGTGCTGGGAGGCAGTTGAACAGTCTCGGGCCCCTGACACTTATTGTATGGTCTCTTAACGTGCTAGTGAAAACCCCTGCTTTTCATTGGGGGGATGTTGAAATCGTCTGCCAAGTTTTTTTGCTTTCGTAGTAGTGATTTTCCCTGTGCAAGTTCGGTATAGTCCCTCTAGGATTTTCCAGGTGTATATAATCATGTATCTCCCCCCCTCCTGCTTTTCCAGGGAATACAGGTTTAGGACCTCAAGCGCCCCCAGTAATTGAGGTGTTTTATCTCCGTTATGCGCGCCGTGAAAGTTCTCTGTACATTTTCTAGGTCGGCAATTTCACCTGCCTTGAAAGGTGCTGTTAGTGTGCAGCAATATTCCAGCCTGATAGAACAAGTGACCTGAAGAGTGTCATCTGGGCTTGGCCTCCCTAGTTTTAAAGGGTTCTCATTATCCATCCTGTCATTTTTCTAGCAGATCGATTGATACAATGTTATGGTCCTTGAAGGTGAGATCCTCCGACATAATCACTCCCAGGTCTTTGACGTTGGTGTTTCGCTCTATTTTGTGGCCAGAATTTGTTTTGTACTCTGATGAAGATTTAATTTCCTCATGTTTACCATATCTGAGTAATTGAAATTTCTCATCGTTGAACTTCATATTGTTTTCTGCAGCCCACTGAAAGATTTGGTTGATGTCCGCCTGGAGCCTTGCAGTGTCTGCAATGGAAGACACTGTCATGCAGATTCGGGTGTCATCTGCAAAGGAAGATAAGATAAGATAAGATAAGATAAGATTTCGTTCGGATTTTTAACCCCGGAGGATTAGCCACCCAGGATAACCCAAGAAAGTCAGTGCGTCATCGAGGACTGTCTAACTTATTTCCATTGGGGTCCTTAATCTTGTCCCCCAGGATGCGACCCACACCAGTCGACTAACACCCAGGTACCTATTTGCTGCTAGGTGAACAGGACAACAGGTGTAAGGAAACGTGTCGAAATGTTTCCACCCGCCGGGAATCGAACCCGGGCCCTCCGTGTGTGAAGCGGGAGCTTTAGCCACCAGGCCACCGGGCCACGGTGCTGTGGCTGACATCCTTGTCTATGTCGGATATGAGGATGAGGAACAAGATGGGAGCGAGTACTGTGCCTTGTGGAACAGAGCTTTTCACCGTAGCTGCCTCGGACTTTACTCTGTTGACGACTACTCTCTGTGTTCTGTTAGTGAGGAAGTTATAGATCCATCGACCGACTTTTCCTGTTATTCCTTTAGCACGCATTTTGTGCGCTATTACGCCATGGTCACACTTGTCGAAGGCTTTTGCAAAGTCTGTATATATTACATCTGCATTCTTTTTGTCTTGTAGTGCATTTAGGACCTTGTCGTAGTGATCCAATAGTTGAGACAGACAGGAGCGACCTGTTCTAAACCCATGTTGCCTGGGTTGTGTAACTGATGGGTTTCTAGATGGGTGGTGTTCTTGCTTCTTAGGACCCTTTCAAAGATTTTTTATGATATGGGATGTTAGTGCATTAGGTCTGTAGTTCTTTGCTGTTGCTTTACTGCCCCCTTTGTGGAGTGGGGCTATGTCTGTTTTTTTTAGTAACTGAGGGGGGCGACCCCGTGTCCATGCTCCCTCTCATAGGACGGAAAAAAGGGTCGTGATAGGGGCTTCTTGCAGTTCTTGATGAATACAGAGTTCCATGAGTCTGGCCCCGGGGCAGAAATGCATGGGCATGTCATTTATCGCCTGTTCGAAGTCATTTGGCGTCAGGATAACTTTGGATGGCTTGGGTTAATCAAATTTTGTGGCCTCATAAAAAATTCATTTTGATCTTCGACTCTCAGCTGGTTAGCGGCTTGCTAAAAAACTGAGTCAAAATTGGGACTTGAGTAGCTCACTCATTTCCTTGCTGTCATCTGTGTAGGACCCATCTTGTTTAAGTAGGGCCCAATACTGGGCGTTGTTCTCGATTTTGATTTGGCATAGGAAAGAAATACTTTGGGTTTCTTTCGATTTCTTTATGGCTTTTAGTTCTTCCGGGATTCCTGACCCCCTAAAGGATTCTTTTAGATTAAGTTCGATGCTTGCCTATTTCTCTGACCATGTCTCCCTACGCATTTTCAGATAAAATTGACCTCTTTTAGCCGCTCTGTTATTCTTTTCCGTCGCCTGTAAAGGGAGCGCCTGTCTCTTTCTATTTTTCTCTACTCCTCCCTTTTTTTTAGAGGAATAAGCCTTGTGCATACATCGAGTACCACCGAGTTTTAAACTGTTCTAGGCATAAAGTTGGGGACTGTGTTGCTTAGTATATCTTCCAGCTTATATCGGTTAGGACTTGGTTACTTGGTCCCACTTTTTTGTTTTTGTTATTGAAGTTGA
This sequence comes from Cherax quadricarinatus, assembly GCF_026875155.1. Lineage (NCBI taxonomy): Eukaryota > Metazoa > Arthropoda > Malacostraca > Decapoda > Parastacidae > Cherax > Cherax quadricarinatus. The sequence goes on from NC_069429.1 coordinate 32,387,520, forward strand.
ATTGGTGAATGCTCCCTCGTGGGCTAGTCTCATTTTGTCGGTCTGGGGCTCCACGCATACATGTCTGAACCTCAATTATGTTGTGATCTGAGTATATTTTTTTTTGATATGGTGACATTTTTTATCAGATCATCATTGTTAGTGAAGATGAGGTCTAGGTATTCTCCAGTCTAGTGGCTCTATTATTTTCTGGTTTAAATTGAATTTTGTGCGAGATTTAAAGCTCGTGTGAGTGTGAGTTTTCATCAGAGCTGCCTCCTGGTGTTATTACTGCAACAATATTATTTGCTAATTCCTCCATTTTAGGTGCCTTAAGATGAAATCCCCCAGGAGCAAGATGTTGGGTGCAGGACTGGAAGATTTTCCAGACAGTGGTCAATTTTTAACAGCTGTTCCTGGAATTTTCTGGGATGTTGCATCCGGGGGCTTGTAGACTACCACAATGACTAGGTTTTGGTTCTCGACCTTTACTGCTAAAACTTCCACTACATCATTTGAAGGCATTAAGCAGTTCTGTGCAAACAAGTGACTCTGCAATGTAAAAGGCCAACCCCCCCCTTTTGCCTGTTCACTTTTTGTCACATCTGTATAGGTTTGTAACCTGGGATCCATATTTCGTTGTCCAAGTGATCCTTTATGTTTGGGGCTCAGTGAAAGCCGTGAACATTGCCTTTGCCTCTGCAAGCAGTCCACGGATGAAAGGATTTTGTTGTTTGTTGCTGGCTTTAGACCCTGTATAAATTTTCAAAGAAGAATGTTATCGGACTGGGGGTATTGTTGGTACTGGGGGGGGATTTTTTTTTCCCGGCATTAGTATCTGTATCTGTTTTGGGTTTTGGGGTGGAGGCCATCGACTGTGGTTCCACTCCAGGAATGACTGGATTTGGTGTACGATTTCTGCCCTTTCCGCCAGTTTTTTTTTTTTCCTGGCACTAAAAACCTCTCCCTCTGGTGGCTGTGGCTACCCCTTTTTCCCCGGGTTTT
>NC_069429.1:32389003-32465120 GCF_026875155.1 Cherax quadricarinatus
CAAGAGGCCCAATTGGAAGTTGAAGACACAAATGAGTCAGAGAATAGTAGGAAGTATTTCTTCAGTCATAGAGTTGTAAGGCAGTGGAATAGCCTAGAAAAGGACATAGTGGAGGCAGGAACCATACACAGTTTTAAGACGAGGTTTGATAAAGCTCATGGAGCGGGGAGAGAGAGGGCCTAGTAGCAACTGGTGAAGAGGCGGGGCCAGGAGCTAGGACTCGACCCCTGCAAACCACAAATAGGTGAGTACACACTTTTTTAATATCTTTATGCACCCATACCCATCCTGTGGCGGTAGTCAAAAGATTACAAAGGTACATAATGGGTCCAGTGACTGGACCCCAAAGTTATGATAGCTGAACTAGTTACAAAGGTAATGAACTCCAGGTAGATCTGGTCACTAATCATGGCAAGTTACAGAGGTAATGAATCAGCTTCACTCCTATACATGGTTACAGTCATGAACAAATTACAAAGTAATGAACCACTGATACGTCCACACTGGTCACAATTGTAATGAGTTATAAATACAAATTAAGTGGATCATACACCCACTAGTGCGCGTGCGCACATCACACACGAGGGCGCACGCACGGACATGTGCACACGAGCGTACAAATATATGCATACACACAAGGACGCACACCCACACACACACACCCACACACCAACACCCACACACACAGACCCTCACACACACCCACACACACACCCTCACCCACACCCACACACACACACCCACACACACACACACACACCCACCACGCACACACACACCCACACATGCACACACACACCCACACACGCACACACACACACCACACACACGCACACACCACACACCACACACACCCTCACACACACCCGCACACACACCCTCACACACACACACACACACGCACGCACACACACACACACACACACACACACACACACACACACACACACACACACACACACACACACACCCTCACACACACCCACACACACACACACACACACACACACACACACACACACATGCACACATGTGGTAATGCTTTATTTACAGCTAGCAAAGTCAGGGTATTTCTCCAGAATGGTCTGCAATATACCACTGTGGATAAAATACTTAAACCATTTCTTGAACACTTCTGAGTGAGTTGTTTCTAAATTCATTAATTTTATCACACTCCAGTACATAATGACGCAAGTGTGACAAAGTCCATCTGGAAAAAGTTTAATTTTTTCGTTTGGTCACTCTGGTGGTGGTGTTTAACCTCCACAGTACTTGAACCCAGGGGCCGGGGGTGTGACATCCAAGAGTCTGCTTATTTTTTTGGATCACCATAATTTCCCCCCCCCATGATAAAATAAAGATAGATGGACTCACTGGTGTCAATCTCCCTGACCTTAAGTCCAAAATTCGTGAAGTTCTTTTGATTATTTTCTCGAACTTACCGAAAAGCCAAGATTTGTAATCACCCCTCTTTGAAAGCATACATTTTTACCCAATTTTCAGTTCTATCATGCATCTGAAGACCATTGGAGAGGGAATCCACGCATGTGCACTCTGACCCCACTGCCCCAAAATTTCTTACCATATTTGTCGGCTTCTGCACAGCATGCCACAATTTATATTAATGATTTGAGAGCTTTATGGTGACAGAGAATCAGTTACTTTAAAAGTGTCAACCTTAATACATGGACACATTTGAGTGCAAAAAGTATGGCAAAAGTTCTTTTTTAAGGGTAGGGGCCCATTTATTGTGCGTGCTCCAATTTCTTTTTGAGACCCTTCACCTGTGTGCAACAGCAGCATCCCAGTCCCAGTGGATGGTGAACAAAACCATCGACGAAAATAATTTGTAAAAGTTTTGTTCTGTGTGACTAAGTTATCAATACAAACAATCTTTCCAAAATTTTACGTCGATGGTTTGTTCACCAGTAAAGGGGGGGTAGAGGGTTTCGTGGGGAAAAATAAATGGGATTAAATCTGGAGAGATCAGAGCTAAGGAAGGGGAGAAAATAATTTTTGAAAATCAGTTATGGAAAGGGAAAAAGAAGAATATGAATGTGTAAATTCAAGGATTATTTTGATTAAAATTAAGGTTGGATGGAAAGTGGGTCATGTAAGGGTTGCACTGGAGAAGAGAGGAGTAAAAAGGGGAGAGAGAGAGTTTTGTTTTAAGTAATGTATGGGAAACCCTTTTAAACCCAAGTGAGAGGAATTTGTGGTAGGGGACCTGAATGTAAAGTAGGAGAAACTTTTAGAGGGGTGTGGAATTTGGGGTGCCAGGTGTAAAGATAATGGGGGCCATTTGATTTAACTTTTATAGAAAGGGGTTTAAAAAACTATTTTAAAAAAAATTATTACAATATATTACAAAATACATATTTATTTAATTTAATTAAAACCCAAATTACAAATTTTCCCCCCCCCACAATAACGTAACTTTTTATTTTTAGCCACACTGAGAGAAAAGGTAGATGGGATACAAGGAGAATGAAGCATAAGGAAAGAGTTTTAAGGTTTAAAATAAAAAAGGAGGGTTTTGGGTAAGATATAAACAACTATTGGAGGATGGGGGGCTAATGGAGCATAGGCAATGGGGTCTAAGATGTTGGGGTGGTTCAAAAAAAGGGTTTTTTGTGTTCAGCAAATTGTGGTTTCAGGAAAGTGGGGGGCAGGAGGGAAAGGAGCGATTGGTTGAATGATGATTAAAGAGAGTAGAAGGGAGAAAAAATTAGCATATAGAAGTTTTTACAAAATAGAAGGATGCAAGGAGGGAAGGTATATGGGGAAAAAGAGAGAGGGTTTAAAAGGGGTGGTAAGCAAGTAAAAAGGAGAAAGGAGAGGGGGTGAGTGTTATCAACAATTTTGTTGAAAATAAGAAAAAGTTTTAGAGTGAGATTTTAAAAAGTTTAAAGGGAAACCTAAAAAAATGGATTTGTCGGTTAGAGTAGGAGAGGAGGTTGCTTAAATGGAGAGTTAGAAAATTGGGAAGATGGAGGGAATATTTTTAGGAATTTTTAAAAGTTGAAGATAGGGAAGATGTGATTTTGTATGGGCAAGGGGAATAACATCTTTTAGGAGTGAGGAAGAGCAGTTGTGAGTGTGGGGGAAGGTTGAAGGCAGTAGGAAATGAAAAAGGGGGAGGCAGTTGGGTTGTGGGATAAAGACAGAAAAGTTTTTAAAAACAGGTGGGATATAGTTTTGGAGGGGGTTTATGCTATTTTTAATAAAAGATGGAAGAGGGTTAGGTACCAGGGATTGGCAAAAGGGGCACGCATAGTTCCTTTGTATAAAGGCAAAGGGGGCAAAAGAGACTGCAAAAAAATTTTAGGGGATAAGTCTCTTGAGTATACCGGTAAAGTGTATGGTAGAGTTATTATTGAAAGAATTAACCCTTTAAGGGTCCATCCGTAGATCTACAGCTTATGTCAGGGTCCAAACCGTAGATCTACGCCAAAATTCTAGCGGCATCAATTTAGCGTAAGAGGCGTAGGCCTACATGTGAAGAATGGGTCTGGGTGTCAGTGTTCAAACTATAGAAAAAATCTGGACGCCCGAATGGCATTGTGGAATTGCCGGCAAAGTAGCTTTGTTCATGTGGTCTGCCGAAGGAATCTCTCACTCCCAACTCATTCTCTGGGTGAATTCTGACTCTCTTCTTCACAACTACAGTTTTAAGACAATGGAAGTGGAGCTGAAGACGAATTCTATGGTTTTGAACCATATGGACCATTGTGTCATATGGTACAATGGTACCACATTGGTACAATGGTGCCATTCACACAATGGTACCATATGGTACAATTACCATATAGTACATTGTACCATAGTACATTGTACCATATGGTACAGGCACAGGGACCCTAATGGAAATAGGTCTGCCTGACTTTTTTGGGGTTATCCTAGGTTCTCCAAACATATACCTGGAGAGAGTTTCGGGGTCAACGCCCCCGGCGGCGTGCTGCTATGTATGATATCTATGTAACTTTATTTGTGTATACCTAATAACTTACTTATGATGCCACCTGCACTTGAGTATTTTATTCAGGTGTACAGAAATACAATTACATACATAGATTATCATACATACAGCATACATATGAAGTCCAGGATAACCCAAAAAAGTCCAGGGTGACTTATTTCCATAGTTATCCCTGTACTGTACCATATGTTGTCCTTTAACTTGTATGGTACCTGTCCATGTACCAATGGTACCCTGTGCCATATGGTACTACTGTACCATATGGTACCCTGTACCATAAGGTACCCTGTACACCATATGGTACCGCTGATCACCTATTTGTTATCCCTGTACTGCAGGTTCCTCAACACATGGTACAATGTACTATGTACCTTGTAAACACTGACACCATTACCAATGGTCAATAGGTGTTGTTGCATGAGACACCAGCCAAGACTGAGTGAGTGGTGACACAAGTAGCTACTGACTCCACAGTTTCCAGGAGACAAAGACTTTGTCATCCACCTTCAAGGACATTGGAGTTCCTGACCTTGTAAATTATATAGAGAATTACTATAACAACATTTTTGCATATTTTTGTTGTAAACAATTAATTGTAAACAAATTATTAGAAATATAGTGTGTTTATGTGTTGGATACAACATGTACCATACAGCACATGATACCATATGGTATCATTGTATGTTGGTACAATGTACCAAATGTACCATTGTCACCATATGTACCATTACACCATATTGTACCATAAGGTACCATTGCACCATATGTACTGTAATGGTACCATTGTAACCAAATGGTGCCATTGTACAATATGGTACCTTGTATCATATGGTACCATTGTTACATGTGTCATTGTACCATATGGTACCATTGTAATGTATGGTAGCCATTGTACCATATGTACCATATTGTCATTGTACCATATGGTACCATTGTATCCATATGGTACCATTGTACCATATGGTACCATTGTATATTGGTACCATTGTACCAAATGGTGCCATTGTACCATATGGTACCATTGTATCATATGGTACCATTGTACCTTTGGGCCATTGTACCAATGGTACCAATGATCATATGGTGCCATTGTACCATATGGTACCATGTATAGGTACATTGCAACCAATAGTTGCCATTGTACCATATGGTACCATTGACAAATGGTACCATTGTACATGTGCCATGTACATATGGTACCAATTGTATCATAATGGGTACCATTGTATATATGGTTCCATTGTACCATATGGTACCATTGCACCTATTGGCACCATTGTACCATATGGTACCGTGTGTTCAACACAATAACCGCACTAATATTTTCATCATTTGTTTACAATAAACTTGTAAACAAGTTTTGTAAGCAATATAATGATAAACAAATTAGTGCAGTTATTGTGTAGAATACAATGAGTGTACACTTATACAATATACATTATACTGGTCTCAAAGGCCACAAATGTTATTAGAAAAAGAAAAAAATAGAAAAGAAAAAAGTATAAAAAAAACTGTAACTGTTTTAAATGATGGTAGGATTGCTGGTGTCTTTTTCTGTCTCATAAACACCATGGATAACAGGGATATCTTGCTACTTATACTTACACATAGGTCACACTTTACAGGCATGCATATACATATATCTAGGTTTTTCTTCTTTTTTCCTAAATAGCTCTTGTTCTTCTTTATTTCTTCTATTGTCCATGGGGAAGTGGAAAAGAATCATTCCTCCATAAGCCATGAGTGTCGTATAAGGCAACTAAAATGCCGGGAGCAATGGGCTAGTAACTCCTTCTCCTGTAGACATTTACTAAAAAAGAGAAGAAGAAAAACTTTATAAAACTGGGATGCTTGAATGTGCATGGATGTAGTGCGGATAACAAGAAAGAGATGATTGCTGATGTTATGAATGAAAAGAAGTTGAATGTCCTGGCCCTAAGCAAAACGAAGCTGAAGGGTGTAGAGGAGTTTCAGTGGGGAGAAATAAATGGGATTAAATCAGGAGTATCTGAGAGAGTTAGAGCTATGGAAGGGGTAGCCATGATGTTGAAGGATCAATTATGGAAGGAGAAGAGAGAATATGAATGTGTAAATTCAAGGATTAAGTGGATTAAAATAAAGGTTGGATGCGAAAAGTGGGTCATAATAAACGTGTATGCACCTGGAGAAGAGAGGAGTGTAGAGGAGAGAGAGATATTTTGGCAGATGTTAAGTGAATGAATAGGAACCTTTGAACCAAATGAGTAATTGAGGTAGGGGACCTAAATGCTAAAGTAGGAGAAACTTTTAGAGAGTGTGTGGTAGGTAAGTTTAGGGTGGCAGGTGTAAATGATAATGGGAGCCCTTTGATTGAACTTTGTATAGAAAGGGGTTTAGTTATAGGTAATACATTTTTTAAGAAAAAGAGGATAAGTATACAAGATATGATGTAGGGCAAAATGACAGAAGTTTGTTGGATTATGTATTAGTAGATAAAAGACTGTTGAGTAGACTTCAGGATGTATATGTTTATAGAGGGGCCACAGATATATCAGATCACTTTTTAGTTGTAGCTACACTGAGAGTAAAAGGCATAGGGGATACAAGGAGAATAGAAGCATCAGGTAAGAGAGAGGTGAAGGTTTATAAACTGAAATAGGAGGCAGTTAGGGTAAGATATAAACAGCTATTGGAGGATAGATGGGCTAGTGAAAGCATAGGCAATGGGGTTGAAGATGTATGGGGTAGGTTTAAAAATGTAATGTTAGAGTGTTCAGCAGAAGTTTGTGGTTACAGGAAAGTGGGTGCAGGAGGGAAGAAGAGTGATTGGTGGAATGATGATGTAAAGAGAGTAGTAAGGGAGAAAAAGTTAGCATATGAGAAGTTTTTACAAAGTAGAAGTGATGCAAGGAGGGATGAGTGTATGGAGAAAAAGAGAAGTTAAGAGAGTGGTGAATTATTATAATTATTATAATCAAGGGGGAAGCGCTAAACCCGGAGGATTATACAGCACCGGGGGGGGGGGGATGTGGAAGGCATTCAGGCTTAATTTGGGGAACTGGAGCACAGATCCAATTCCCTAAATCAAGAGCCCCACACCAACATCAAGGAACCTTCCTTGAGGGGACAGAGAGTGGTGAAGCAATGTGAAAAGAGAGTAAATGAGAGAGTGGGTGAGATGTTATCAACAAATTTTGTTGAAAATAAGAAAAAGTTTAGGAGTGAGATTAACAAGTTAAGGAAGCCTAGAGAACAAATTGACTTGTCAGTTAAAAATAGGAGAGGAGAGTTATTAAATGGAGAGTTAGAGGTATTGGGAAGATGGAGGGAAAATTTTGAGGAATTGTTAAATGTTGATGAAGATAGGGAACCTGTGATCTCGTGTATAGGGCAAGGAGGAATAACATCTTGTAGGAGTGAGGAAGAGCCAGTTGTGAGTGTGGGGGAAGTTCGTGAGGCAGTAGGCAAAATGAAAGGGGGTAAGGCAGCCGGGATTGATGGGATAAAGATAGAAATGTTAAAAGCAAGTGGGGATATAGTTTTGGGAGTTGTTGATGCTATTATTTAATAAATGTATGGAAGAGGGTAAGGTACCTAGGATTGGCAGAGAGCGTGCATAGTTCATTTGTATAAGGCAAAGGGGACAAAAGAGAGTGCAAAAATTAAAGGGAGATAAGTCTGTTGAGTATACCTGGTAAAGTGTATGGTAGAGTTATTATTGAAAGAATTAAGAGTAAGACGGAGAAAAGAAAGAAGCAATGAACAAGGAGGTTTTAGAAAAATTTAGGGGGTGTGTAGACCAAGTGTTTACAGTGAAACATACAAGTGAACAGCATTTAGATAAGGCTGAAGAGGTTTTTGTGGCATTTATGGATTTGGAAAAGGCATATAACAGGGTGGATAGGGGGGCAATATGGCAGATGTGGCAGGTGTATGGTATAGGAGGTACGTCACTGAAAGCATTTTAAAAATTTTACGAGGATAGTGTGGCTCAAGCTAAAACATGTAGGAAAGAGATTATTTCACAGTAAAAGTAGGCCTTAGACAAGGATGTGTGATGTCACCGTGGTTGTTCAATATATTTATAGATGGGTTTGTAAGAGAAGTAAATGCGAGGGTCTTCACATGAGGTGTGGAGTTAAAAGTTAAAGAATCAAACATTAAGTGGGAGTTGTCACAGTTGCTTTTTGCTGACGACACTTTGCTCTTGGGAGATTCTGAAGAGAAGTTGCAGAGGATGGTGAATGAATTTGGTAGGATATGTAAAAGAAGAAAATTAAAAGTTAACACAGGAAAGAGTAAGGTTATGAGGTTAATGAAAAGGTTAGGTGGTGAAAGATTGGATATCAGATTGGAGGGAGAGAGTATGGAGGAGGTGAATGTATTCAGATATTTGGGAGTGGACATGTCAGCAGATGGGTCTGTGAAAGATGAGGAGAATCATAGAATTGATGAGGGAAAAGGGGTGAGTGGTGCACTTAGGAGTCTGTGGAGACAAAGAACTTTGTCCTTGGAAGCAAAGAAGAGAGTGTATGAGAGTAGTTTTACCAATGCTCTTATATGGGTGTGAGGCATGTGTGACGAATATTGGAGCGAGGAGAAGGCTGGAGGCAGTGGAGATGTCATGTCTGAGGGCAATGTGTGGTGTGAATATAATGCAGAGAACTTGTAGTTTGGAAGTTAGGAGGTGCAGAATTGCCAAAACTGTTGTCCATAGGGCTGAGGAAGGGTTGTTGAGGTGGTTCGGACATGTAGAGAGAATGGAAGGAAACAGAAAGACTTCAAGAGTGTAACAGTCTGTAGTGGAAGGAAGGCGGGGTAGGAGTCGGCCTAGGAAAGGTTTGAGGGAGGGGGTAAAGGAGGTTTTGTGTGTGAGGGGCTTGGACTTCCAGCAAGCATGCCTGAGCATTTTTGATAGGAGTGAATGGAGACAAATGGTTTTTAATACTTGACGTGCTGTTGGAGTGTGAGCAAAGTAACATTTATGAAGGGATTCAGGGAAACCAGCAGGCCGGACTTGAGTCCTGGAGATGGGAAGTACAGTGCCTGCACTCTGAAGGAGGGGTGTTAATGTTGCAGTTTTAAAACTGTAGTGTAAAGCACCCTTCTGGCAAGACAGTGATGGAGTGAATGATGGTGAAAGTTTTTCTTTTTCGGGCCACCCTGCCTTGGTGGGAATCGACCAATGTGTTAATAAAAAAAAATTAAACAAGATATATACTATAGCTATAATTTTAAATGTTACTTTGTACACGGAAAAAGATGTTAACATGAGTTTGTGTGACTGAATGAATGACTGACTTACTGAATGACTTGACTGAGTTACTGAATGACTTGACTGTCTTACTGAGTGACTTGACTGACTGAATGACTAGACTGACTGAATGACTTGACTGACTTACTGAATGACTTGACTGACTTACTGAGTGACTTGACTGACTTACTGAATGACTTGACTGACTTGCTGAAAGACTTGACTGATTAAATGATTTGACTGACTTACTGAATGACTTGACTGACTTACTGAATGACTTGACTGACTTACTGAGTGACCTGACTTACTGAATGACTTGACTGACTTATTGAGTGACTTGACTGACTTACTGAGTGACTTGACTGACTTAATGACTTGACTGACTTACTGATTGACTTGACTGACTTACTGAATGACTTGACTGACTTGCTGAGTGACTTGACTGTAATAATATTATATTATTATTATTACATTATTGCTGAGAAGAAAAATAGAATGATTTCCCTGGAATTAAAGCATGAAATCATAGATAAACAGGCAAGGTGTCCAGGTTTTGGGTTGAGGGAGAAGAGGGAGGGGGAGCTGGCTCGTAACTCAAATGTTGGCTCGTAACTCAGAGCAAGAAATCGACCCAGGGACGGCTCGTATCTCAAACAACTTGTTAGTTGGGACACTCATAAGTCAAGATTCCGCTGTATTTGTAGTAAAGATATTATTATAAAGTAGTTCCAGTGTCGATCTGCTCAAGTATCAAACAAATTCTTCCCAACTAATTTTCTTAATGGTTGGCTGTTATCAATAGCCTTCATAGGCCCAATGGTGGCTTATTTATACAATATAATAAAAAACACCAAAATCTACGAAGAATCATGAAACAGTTTACAGCGAAGTTCTGGCAGGTCGTGTTTGGGGGAGTGCTAAGTTCTTCTGGAGAAGGTAGCTGTTCGAGTACCGAGGTTCCACTGTAGATCTACGTTTATCTGTAAAGATCCTACACACAAATCACAAGTTGAATATAATTATTTTGTTAACTAATGATTGCTTAAACAATATGACATTCAACATAAACATTTTAAATTATTATATTCAAATGGAATAATAATAATATAACCAAACTAAGTGTTAAACCTAAAAGGGTCATACAGCACTGCAGTGCTGATTATTGCAGAGAAGGAATATGCAAAAGGGCAGAGAGCAGTGTGTTTTTAGAGTGTTTAGAGTTAAGAAGGGTAGTAGGCATTGTAGGAGTGTTGTAGAGTTAAGAAGGGTAGTAGGCATTGTAGGAGTGTTGTAGAGTTAAGAAGGGTAGTAGGCATTGTAGGAGTGTTGTAGAGTTAAGAAGGGTAGTAGGCATTGTAGGAGTGTTGTAGAGTTAAGAAGGGTAGTAGGCATTGTAGGAGTGTTGTAGAGTTAAGAAGGGTAGTAGGCATTGTAGGAGTGTTGTAGAGTTAAGAAGGGTAGTAGGCATTGTAGGAGTGTTGTAGAGTTAAGACGGGTAGTAGGCATTGTAGGAGTGTTGTAGAGTTAAGAAGGATAGAGGCATTGTAGAGTGTTTTAGGTTAAGAAGGGTAGTAGGCATTGTAGGGGTTTGTAGAGTTAAGAAGGATGTAGGCATGAGGGGGTTGTAGAGTTAAGAAGGGAATAGGGATTTTAGAGGTTGTAGAGTTAAACGGGGAGTAGGCATTGTAGGAGTGTTTTAGAGTTAAACGGTGTAGGGATTGTAGGAGTGTTGTAGATTAAGAAGGATAGTGGCATTTTAGGAGTGTTTTAAATTAAGAAGGATAGTAGGCATTTGATGTTGTAGAGTTAAAAGGTGTGGCATTTTGAGTGTTTTTTGAGTTAAGGGGAAAGGGGAGTAGGCATTGTAGGGTTTTTAGAGTTAAGACGGGGTAGGCTTGTAGGGTGTTTTTAAGTTAAGAGGGGAGTAGGGAATTTTAGGAGTGTTGTGAGTTAAAACGGGTAGTAGGGATTTTAGGGTTGTAGAGTTAAGAAGGATAGTGGGGGAGTTAAGAAGGATGTAGGCATTTAGGGGTGTTGTAGAGTTAAGAAGGGTAGTAGGCATTGTAGATGTTTAGGTTAAGACGGGTATAGGCATTGTAGGAGTGGTAGAGTTTAAAAGGATAGTAGGCATTTTAGGGTGTTTTAAGTTTTAAAAAGGATAGTAGGGATTTTAGGATGTTTTAAGTTAAGAAGGGTAGTAGGGATGTAGGAGTTTGTAGAGTTAAGAAAGGGTAGTAGGGATTGTAGGAGTGTTGTAGATTAAGAGGGTAGTAGGCCCTTTAGGAGTGTTGTAGAGTTAAAACGGGTAGTGGCATGTAGGGTGTTGTAGAGTTAAGACGGGGAGAAATTGTAGGAGTGTTTAGGTTAAAACAGGTAGTAGGTATTGTGGAGTGTTGTAGAGTTATGCGGGTAGTAGGCATTGTAGGGGGTTTTAGAGTTAAGACGGTATAGGGATTTAGGGGTGTTTTTAGAGTTAAACGGTAGTAGGCATTGTGGATTTTAGAGTTTGCGGGTAGTAGGCATTTTAAGTTTGAGATTAAAGGGTAGTAGGCTTGTAGGGGTGTTGAGAGTTAAGACGGGTTAGGTTGTAAAAGGTTGTAGAGTTAAGACGGGTAGGGATTGTGGGTGTTTTTGGTTAGACGGTTAGGGATTGAGGAGTGTGTAGAGTTTTTAAAACGGTGTAGCATTGTAGGAGTGTTTAGAGTTAAGAAGGGTAGTAGGCATTGTAGGGTGTTGTAAGTTAAGAAGGGTATAGCATTTTAGGAGTGTTTTGAGTTTTAAAAACGGGTAGAGGCATTTTAGGGGGTGTTGTGAGTTTTTAAGACGGTAGTAGGGATTTAGGAGTGTTTAGATTAAGAGGGATGGCATTGGGAGTGTTGTAGATTTAAAACTGGTAGTAGGAAATTTTAGGGTGTTGTAGAGTTAAAGGGGAGTAGCATTTTAGGGTGTTTGTAGAGTTTAAAAGGGTAGTAGCTTGTAGGAGTGTTGTAGATTTAAAAGGGGAGTAGGCTTTAGGATGTTGTTTTGAGTTAAGAAGGGGAGTAGGGGGATTGTGGGGTGTTGTAGAGTTAAGAAGGGAAGGCATTTAGGAGTGTTGTAGATTAAACGGGGAGAGGCATTGTGGGGTGTTGATATTAAGCGGGGAAGGGATTGTAGATGTTTTAGAGTTAAAACGGGTGTGGATTGTAGGAGTGTTGTAGATTAAGTAGGGGATGGATTTAGGATGTTGTAGAGTTTTAAAGGGGAGTAGGGATTGTAGGAGGTTGTAGAGTTAAGAAGGGTATGGCATTGTAGGAGGTTTTAGAGTTAAACGGGGATAGGGTTGTAGGAGTGTTGTGAGTTAAAGGGGAGTAGGCATTGTAGGGTGTTGTAGAGTTAAAAAGGGGAGTAACTTTTAGGGGTGTTTTTAAGTTAAGGGGAGAGGGATTTTAGGAGTGTTTTAATTAAGAAGGGTATTAGGCATTTTAGGAGGTTTTAGAGTTTAAAAAGGGTAGTAGACAGTGTTGTGAGTTTAAAACGGGGAGGCATTGTAGGGGTGTTGTAGAGTTAAGACGGGTATAACATTGTAGGGGTGTTGTAAGTTTTGACGGGTATAGGCATTGTAGATGTTTTGAGTTAAAAAGGTATAGGCATTGTAGGAGTGTTTTTTAGAGTTTAAAAAGGGTATAGGCATTTAGGAGGGTTTTAGAGTTAAGACGGGTAGAGGCATTGTAGGAGTGTTGTGATTAAAAAGGGTAGTAGCATTGAGGAGTGTTGTAGGTTAAGACGGGGAGTAGGCATTGTAGGGTGTTGTGAGTTAAGACGGGTAGTAGGCATTGTAGGGGTGTTGTAGGTTAAGACGGGTAGTGGGTTGTAGGAGTGTTGTGAGTTAAGAAGGGGGTAGGCTTGTGGGGTGTGTGAGGTAAGAAGGGGATAGGCATTGTAGGGGGTGTAAGTTAAAAGGGTATAGGCATTGTAGGAGTGTTGTAGAGTTAAGCGGGTAGTGGCATTGTGGGGGGTTGTAGAGTTAAGAGGGGAGTAGGCATTGTAGGATGTTGTGAGTTAAGTAGGGGGTAGACATTGTAGGGTGTTGTAATTAAAACGGGTAGTAGGCATTGAGGATGTTGTAGATTTTAAAAAGGGATTAGGCATTTTAGGATGTTGAGAGTTAAGAAGGGTAGTAGACTGTTTTTAAATTAAGAAAAGGGGGTAGGCCCCTTTTAGGGGTGTTTAGAGTTAAGAAGGGGATTTGGCATTTGAGTGTTGTAGAGTTAAGAAGGGTAGTAGGCATTGTAGGGGTGTTGTAGTTTAAAAAGGTTTGTAGCAGTGTTGTAGGTTAAAAAGGGGATAGGCATTGTGGAGTGTTGTAGAGTTAAGAAGGATTAGCATTGTAGGTGTTGTAGAGTTTTAAAAAGGGTAGTAGGCATTTTAGGGGGTGTTGTAGAGTTAAGAAGGGTAAGACATGTTTTAGATTAAGAGGGGAGTAGGATTTTAGGGGTGTTGTAGAGTTAAAGGTAAGGCATTTAGGGGTTTGTAGTTAAGAAGGGGAGTGACGGATAGAGTTAAGAAAGGGGATAGCATTTAGGAGGTTGTAGAGTTAAAAAGGTATAGGGATTTTTAAGTGTTGTAGAGTTTAAAAAGGGTATAGACAGTTTGTAGGGTAGAAGGGGATAGGCATTGTAGGAGGTTGTAGATTAAGAAGGGTAGTAGACAGGTTTTAGATTTTAAAAAGGGGAGTGGCATTGTAGGGTTTTTAGAGTTAAGAAGGGGAAGACAGGTTGTAGAGGAAAAAAGGGGAGTAGGCATTTTAGGGGGTTGTAGAGTTAAGAAGGGTAAGACAGTTTGTAGAGTTAAGAAGGGGATAGGCTTTTTAGGGGTGTTTTAGAGTTAGAAGGGTTAGACAGTGTTGTAGAGGTAAAAGGGTTAGGCATTGTAGGAGTGTTTTAGATTTTAAAAAGGGGGTGACAGTGTTGAGGTTAAAAGGGTAGTAGGCGGTTGTAGGAAAGTTGTGAGTTTAAAAAGGGCAAAGGCAAATTTTGTAGCAGTGTTGTAGAGTTTTGAAGGGCGAGGGAGTGTTGTAGAGTTAAGAAGGGCAGTAGGCAGTGTTGAAGTTAAAAAGGGCATAGGCGTGTTGTAGAGTTTAAAAAGGGAGAAGGGAGTGTTGAGCAGGGGTAAGTTAAGAAGGGGATAGGGATGTTTAGCATGTTGTAGAGAAGAAGGGCGTAGGCATTTTAGAGTTAAGGTATAGGCGTTTGTGAGTTAAGAAAGGGGGTAGGCTTTTTGTAGATTAAGAAGGCAAAGGGAGTGTTGTAGCGGTTGAAGGTTAAGAAGGGAGAAAGGAGTGTTTTAGCAGTGTTGTAGAGTTAAGAAGGGGAGAAGGGAGTGGGGTACAGTGTTGTAGGTTAAGAAGGGCAGAAGGGGGTGGTAGCAGTGTGTAAGTAAGAAGGGTAGTAGGCAGTGTTGTGCAGTTTGAGCAGTGTTTAAAGTTAAGAAGGGCAGTAGGCGTGTTTTTGAGTTTAAAAAGGGGAGTAGGCAGTGTTGAAGTTTTAAAAAGGGCAGTAGGCGGTGTTGTAGATTAAAAGGCAGAAGGATGTTGTAGCAGGTTTAAGATTTTAAAAAGGGCAGAAAGGAGTTTGTAGCATTTTTGTGAGTTAAGAAAGGGGGAAAGGGAGTGGGGAGCATGTTGCGAGTTTTAAAAAGGGCAGTAGGGAGTGTTGTTTGTAAGAAGGGATAGGGGTGTTGTAGAGTTAAGAAGGGCGAGGCAGTGTTTAGAGTTAAGAGGGTGTAGGCAGTGTTAGAGTTAAGAAGGCAGTAGCGTGTTGTACAGGTTCAAGTGTACAGTTAAGAAGGCCAGAAAGGAGTGTTGAGAGTGTTGTAGAGTTAAGAAGGGGATAGGCAGTTTTGAAGTTTTTTAAAAGTTTCGAAGGGGAGAAGGAGTTTTGCATGTTTTAGAGTTAAGAAGGGCAGAAGGGGTGTTGTAGAAAGTGTTTAGAGTTAAGAAGGCGGGAAAAGGGGTTTTTTGTAGATTTAAAAAGGGCAAAAGGGGAGTGTTGTAGCATGTTGTCGAGTTAAGAAGGGCAGTGGGCATGTTGTGGCAGTGTTGTAGGGGTAAAAAGGGCCAGAAGGGGGGTGTTGAAGCAGTTTTTTTAGAGTTAAAAAGGGAGTAGGCAGTTTTTGTAGCAGTGTTTGTAGAGTTAAAAAGGGGCCCGAAGGGGGTTTTTAAAAGCAGTTTTTGTAAGTTAAAAAGGGCAAAAGGGGGGAGTGTTGTAGCAGTGTTTAGAGTTAAAAAGAGCAGAAGGCATTTTGTAGCAGTGTTGTAGATTAAGAAGGGCAGAAGGGAGTGTTGTAGCATTTTGTAAAGTTAAGAAGGGCAAAGGGAGGGGTTTGTACCCATTGTTGTAGATTTAAAAAAAGGGCAGTAGGCAGTTTTTGTAGCAGTTTTTGGAGAGTTAAAAAGGGGGCAAAGGGGGGTTTTTTAAGCAGTTTTTGTAGAGTTAAGAAGGGCAGTAGGCAGTGTTGTAGAGTTAAAAAGGGGCAGTAGGCAGTTTTGTAGCAGTGTTGTTGTTAAAAAGGGGCAAAGGGGGAGTGTTGAAGCAGTGTTGTGAGTTAAGGGGGCAGTAGGCAGGGTTGTACCCGGTGTTGAAGATTTAAAGAAGGGCAGAAGGCAGTGTTGTAGCATTTTGTAGATTAAGAAGGGGAGTAGGCAGTGTTGTAGCAGTTTTTGTAGAGTTAAAAAGGGGCAAAAGGGAGTGTTAAAAGCAGTGTTGTAGAGTTAAAAAGGGCAGGGGCAGTGTTGTACCCCCCCGTGGTGGGTTAAAAAGGGGGCAGTAGGCCCGTGTTGAAAGCAGTTTTTGTTTAGAGTTAAAAAGGGCGTAGGCAGTGTTGAAAGCGTGTTGTAGATTTAAGAAAGGGCAGGGGGCAGTTTTTTAGAGTGTTGAAGGGGTTAAAAAGAAGGGCAGTGGGGCATGTTGTTAAAATTTTTGTAGATTTAAGAAGGGCGTAGGCAGTTTTTTGTAGCAGGTTGTAGATTTAAAAAGGGCAGTGGGGCAGTAATAGCAAAATCAACGCCTAAGAGATAAAAAATCATAAAGAAATTTCGTTAAACCTTAAAACTAAAATTTAACAAGTTAGACACACATAAAAGGAAAAGGGAAAGGCCAGTTTATAAATGAGAGGAAAAAAGGGACATGAAAGAGAGAGGTGAAATAAAAAAGGAAAGGGACATAAGGGAAGTAGTAGTTTTTAGTGGGAATGGGGAAAGAATTTGAAGTGACACAAAGAATCAAGAGGGGAGTGAAGAAAAGGTACAGTAGGGCAACACTTTAAAATGTGGAAAAAGTGGTAATGACCAAAATCAGAGAGTGGAGTGAAGCAAGGTACAGTAGAGCAAACTTTCCCAATGGGGAGAAGTGGTAGGGGCACAAAGAACCCGAGAGGGGAGTGAAGAAAGGTACAGTAGAGTAACCCTTTACAATGGGGGAAAAAGGGTAGTGCCACAAAAAAATTTCAGGAGTGGAGTGAAGAAAGGGTTTACAGTGGGGAAACACTTTAAAATTGTGGAGAAGTGGAAGGCCCCAAAAAGAATCAGTGATTGGAGTGAAGCAATCCCGTATTGGCAACACTTTTCAATTTTTTAGAAGGGGAAAGTGACACAAAAAATCAGAAAAGTGGATGAAAAAAGGGTACATTTAGGGGAAACACTTTCCAATGTGGAGAAGGGGAAGGGGCCCCAAAGTTTTAAGAGTGGATTTGAAGCAAAAATACAGTAGGGAAACACTTTAAAAGTTCACTTTAATTTTGCAAAATGCAGCGTTTTCCCCTTATCCCCAGTCATCACTTTTTCAGACTTCCCTAAAATCAGGGGCGTCGCTAGGGTTGGGTCACCTGGGCGAAATATTTGGTTTTCACCCCTATGAAATCAAAGGGGGGGGGGAAAGGGGGAGAAAAACTAAATTCATCGCTACTGAACCCCCAGTGATTTAATTTTTAAAGAAATTTGAGAAGGGTTTTAGGGGGCCAAAAACCCAAACGGAGAAACTTCTCAACTTTAAAATTTGATAAAATAAAAAAAACATTTCTTTGAGGAAAAAAAACTCAAATCCCCAAACTTTAAAACACCCCAAAAAAAATTTTACTTTTTTCATCTTGAACAATGCAAAAGAAAAAAAAAAAAGAAAAGAAAAAAACATTGAAATATAGAAAAAACCCTAGTTCAAATTTTCACCTTGAGTACAGGTAAAAATCTCAATGAATTTGATCTTTTTATTTTTCCCGCCTTCAATCCTGCACAATCACAAACAATTTCAAAATTAAAAATGCTTCCAAAATGGGCCTATTTGGGACTCTTTTAATTTATATAAAGGCTAGATTTCCTAGGTAGAAGAAAAGGCAAAGAAAATATAGGAATGGGAGAAGAGGGAAGGAACAGGTTTAAGTCATGAGTGTTATGGGAAATTTTTGGATCAAATTTAAAAAATGTAATGGAAATGAAGGCATCTACAGGAAAAAACCTGACTAAGATTCACATGAGGAAAGTTTTGTAAAAATGTGCCCCTTTAACAACCCAAAAAAAAAAATATATATAAGGCTAGATAGTTTTGGGAAAAAGGAACCAGTAAACAGGGTGAATGTCATTATTTTTGTGTTGGGAAGTCAAAGCCCCTTTTGTACTCTTTAAGTCTGTCAGAAAGAAAAATGCCAGTTTCTAAAAGTACAGAGGAACCCCACTTATGAATTTAATTTCCCTTCCATGATTTTTTCTCGCATCTCAAATTTTTCCGTTTTGGGGGGAAATCAGTTTTCCTCATTGAAATTAACTGAAATGGAAAATTTAATTAAAAATTTTGTTTGGGGTCTCGGAAACACAAAAAGATAATTCAAAATTTCGTAATATCATCTTTAACAGCTTATTTAAACTATTTAAAAATTCATCCCGTTAGACATAATAAACAAAATTAAAAAAATAAAACCTGATATATACTCTTGAAGAAAAATTTTATTTAAAAATGGGGGCGGCGTTGGCAAAGGACACAAATACTCCTTTAAAAATTTTTACTAATATCAAAATTTCCCTCATTTTTCTATCACAAATTTATTAATATGCCATAATAAAAAATATAAATAACATAGGGAAAAAAGATTTTACTCTAGAATGAATTTAAAAGGGATCTTTTGACAAGTGGAGGGAAACCAAAAAAAACCCCTCCCCCCATTGCTGTGGTTTCCCTGCCATCTAGTGGGCGCCTTTTTAAAACCATTATAATAATTATTATATATTATTATTATACATGTCAGTGGCCCCCCGATTTCGTGATTAAACCCTTTTAGGGTCGAGAGGTTCTACAGGGTCGAAAATTTTTTGGAAAAAAAAAATTATTTTTCTTTTGCAAAGATAGATAATCTTTTCCCGATCATAATGACACCAAAAGTTTGAAATTTGATGGAAAACTTACTGAATTATGCTCTCACGAAGTCAGCAATCTCAACTATATTTACGCATTGGCAATTTCGCCCACTTTGAGCCTTATTTTCGATCAATTCCTGTGTACAAGTCGACAAAAATCATAAGTATTTCGCTAGATCTCCATTGTTTCTATCGAATGAGTACATGAATCCACTTATTTACCGATTTCAACTATCCAATAAAGTTGGCAGAAATTAGCAATTTTGCCAATTTCACACAAATTTAAAAGATGCCAATTTCCAAATGGGGTCCAGAATAAACAAGACAAACATTCCTGGCACTAAAATAACAATTTCTCTGTTTGTTAGTCACGTCCCCAGGCTCCTCTTACATTTCTTTTGCTTTCCACTTTGAATTTTTATTCTCACAAAAAATAGAAGATTTACTGTTATGCAGACTACTGCATTAGTGTAGAAATGGTATAAATAATATCAGTGCACTTGTGAAAGAATATTAGACTCACCAGTTGATGTGTATTGGACGCATAGCATCATTTGCTTACTTTTGAACTTTGGCAAAAATCGAACATTTCTGCTACTTTGAGCTCAATTTCAAGGTACATACTTATCATTATGAAACCAATAAAAATCATCTCAATTTCTGTAATATGTCTTCCATTCTATAAACTGAGACCAGGAAAACTAGAATACAACAATAAATACCATACGAAAATACACTGTAAAGTCGCTGTTTAAACCAAAAACAGAGTCAAAGTTTTTTATTTCTCATTATGCACTGTGTGCTGCAGGACTCCTTTTTATACTGTGCACACTGACCCCATAGACCCATTCTTTCATATGTAGGCCTACCAGATTTCTCTCACTAGATTTGAGGGCACTAGAATTTAGGCGTACTAGTACGTCAATAACCCTGGTGCGTAAGCTGTACTACAGGTCCGCCATCACAAATCCGACAATCAGTTATTCGGCACTAATTTTGGCTAGCATAATTTCAAATTTCCAGGGTGGCCACACCAACCTGCTGGTACTGTTTGGTGGCGCTACTTGCTGCAAAAGTCATTCCAAATTCTTTTTCTCCATTTATTGTTTTAACCTGCTTACTTTTAGCCCTAGCCATGGTTCCAATGAATAAAAGAAATGCTTCTCATTATGTAAAGCCCCTACACAGTACATTATCCATTAAAGATAAGGTGGCTATGAAGCCACTGTCGGCTGTCATTAACTCAGTCTCATGAAGCAGGAGAATATGCTTTATTATTACGCTAATATCAACACTATAGCTTATTTGCCTATCACAATTGATCTAAGATGACATAAGAAACATGTTAAATACTCCAGAATAAATAATATTTGGCATAACACTGAGCAGTTCGACAGAGTTATGAAGAGGATATGGTAAACAAATACCATTCTCCTATCCTTGTCTTGGTGGCTTATATTAGAGAAAAAAGAGTATAGCACAGGGCTATGATATACACTCATACTCCACCATAAATATGAAACAATGAAGTTATTTTTCTCTCTATAGATTATCACACATAGCAGCATATGTGTAGAGAACCTAGGATAACCCCAAAAAAGTCAATGTGGCTTATTTTTAGTACCTGGCTTGGATTAGCCACATATGATTTTTGGTAAAAATGCGATTCCCAGCCAGGGTAGAAACATTAGGCATGTTTCTTTACACCTGTTGTCTATGTTCACCCAGCAGTAAATGGGTACCTGGGTGTTAGTCGACTAGTGTGGATGTTATCCTGTGACACTGACCTAATTTTCTTGAAATACTCAGCATTATCCTGGGACACTGACCTAATTTTCTTGAAATACTCAGCATAACAAGTGCCTTTCTATACAGTAGTATGTCACTGATGTCAGCTAGGCCTGTATACCTTGTACATGTACGTGTAGCAAATAAAGATATTATTATTATTATTATTATTATTATTATTATTATTATTATTATTTTCTCACTTGTTTGTTGGGTTATCTTATTCAAACTTGGGCAATGTATGATGGAAAGATACTTCTTCATGTACACCAAAAATGAAAGAAATCAGACCATATATAGCGGAGTTCACTTCTCAGCCATTAGCGGCCGCTTAGCGGTATATTTTTGTATGGTTGTTATGGTTATATTCTCATTTTTCTCGGTCTCATTTGACAGAATGAAAGATATATTACAGAAATAGATATGATTTTGATTGCTTTCATGACGAAAAGTATGTACCTTGAAATTGCGCTGACGTAGTGAAAGTGTTCTTTTCTTTAGCGAAGCTCAAGAGTAAACAAATGATGTCACTGTCCAATACCTGTCTGCCTGCCAGTCTAAATTCCACTATGGAGTCAAGAATGGATTGACATTATACAATTATTACAATAATGCAGTAGTTTGCATAACAGTAAATCTTTTATTTTTTTTTTTTTGTGAATAAAAATTCCAAATGAAAAGCAAGGTAATATAAGAGGGGCCCTGTAGCCATGACTAATGAACAGAGAAAATGTTATTTTAGAGCCAGGAATGTCTACATTGTTTATTCTGGATCCTATTTTGAAATTGGCATCAGTTGAAATTTGTGTGAAATCGGCCAAATTGCTAATTTCTGACCACTTTATTGGGTAGTTGAAATAAGTGAATGGACGGTTTCTTGTACTCAGTTGACAGACTAGAAGTAAGTAAGTTTATTCAGATATACACAAATACAGTTACATAGATTATCATACATAGCAGTGAATGTATAGAAAATTAGGATAACCCAGAAAAGTCAAAGTAACTTATTTCCAGTACCTGGCTTAAGCTTGCCATATGTGATTTTTGGTAAATATTTTTTTTTCTCGGTTGTTTGTTGGGCTATCTCATTGAAACTTGGGCAATGTATGATGGAAAGATGCTTCTTAACATACAACAAAAATAAAAAAGACGGACGATAAATAAGGGAGTTCACTTCTTAGCCATTTGCCGCCTCTTTGCAGTATAATTTCGTAAGGTTTTTATGGTTGTATTCTCATTTTTGGACTCATTTGATAGAATGGAAGATATATAACAGAGATAGACATGATTTTGACTGCTTTCATAATGAAAAGTACCTTGAAAATGAGCTCAAAGTAGCGGAGATGTTCGATTTTTGCCGATATTCAATGAACTATGTAAGTCAAGTTTGTTAATTTTATTAAGTGTATTCTAACCTAACCACTCTGTAATTCAGCAAACTCAGTAATCCGGCACACTACAGATCCCAATGATGCCAGATTTGTGATGGAGGACCTGTATCACCAAGCATTGCAACACTCTTTAACAAACCCATTGAATCCTCTACCTTCCCTACAGTTCTCAAAATAGCAAGGGTCACCCTGATCCATAAAGGAGGAGACAAAACAGACTTGAATAACTATAGGCCAATATCCAACTTACACCCTCTCTCTAAAATCTTTTAAAAAAATTTAAATTTATAAGCAAATCTATTCCTACCTCATCTCCCACAACATACTCAACCCCTGTCAATTTGGGTTCAGGCCTATAAAAATACTAATGATGCTATTATACACATGCTAGAACATATATACACTGCAAAAGAGAAAAAAGAAGTCCCACTGGGGATCTTAATTGACTTACGTAAATCTTTTGATACAGTTGACCATGACTTGCTCCATATAAAATTGTCGCACTATGGTATAAGAGGGCACTCCCTCAACCACCTAAAGTCATACCTCAGCAACAGAAGCCAATATGTGTACACAAATGGGGCAAACTCTTCTGCACAGCCAATTACAGTTGGTGTCCCATACGGAAGTGTCCTTGGCCCTCTTCTCTTTCTCATATATATAAATGACCTACCAAATGCATCGCAACTACTCAAACCCACACTATTTTCAGATGACACTACATACGTCTTCTCTCACCTGAGCCCAGTCATGATAGCCAATACTGTGATTACTGAATTAGAGAAAATATCTACCTGGATGAGAACTAACAAACTTACTCTAAACATTGACAAAACCTACTTCCTTCAGTTTGGTAACAGAGCTACAGATGCCCCTCTTAACATAATGATCAACGGATCATGTATCACAAAGCTCACAGAGGAAAAATTCTTAGGAATTCACCTTGATAATAGACTCAAATTTCAAACATATACAACAAATTTCCCAAAAAAATTCCAAGACCGTAGGCATACTATCGAAGATACGGTACTATGTTCCACAGTCAGCCCTCCTGGCCCTATATCACTCACTTATTTACCCCTGTCTCACCTATGGAATTTGTGCATGGGGCTCAACAACAATAAACCATCTCAGACCACTAATTACCCAACAAAAGGCTGCAGTCAGAATGATAACAAATTCCCACTACAGGCAGTACACTCCACCAATATTCAAAACTCTAAACCAACTCACCATACAAAATGTCCATACTTATTACTGCACCTACTACATATATAGAACACTTAACTCAGATATAAACTCTCCCCTCAAACGTCTCTTTACCAACCTCAACCCGTACTCATGACCATAATACAAGGCACAGATCACTTTTTTGATGTTCCTTGTGTCCATCTCACACTATGCAAAAACTCAATGCACATAAAAGGCCCTAAAATCTGGAATTCATTACCTGTGTGTATAAAAGAAACACTGTTTATAAATTCAAGTCTCTTTTCAAAAATCACTTACTCACCCACAACTAAATAAATGCTGAATAATTGTATGTTATAACGCATGAAATCGTAATGACATGATTGCAAACAAAACATACCACGGGTGGGATTGAACTCTCTGACCGCAGGTTCAATCTCGCCCATGGTATGGATTGTATCTCATAAATTGTATCTCATAAATTGTAAATTTTATAAATGTTTCTTATAATTGTATCTAATAAATGTTTAACCTGTGACCCAATCAAACTTTGTTATTTTTTAATTACATTACCTAACAGAATACTCCATTCTACTGAATGCACAGCAACACAGTACATGACCATATGACCTGTCTTTGTAATACTCATTTGTGCTTAATTGTTATCTGTTTACAATAATGTTTTACCACTGAATATATCATTGCTAGTTAATCATAAGTTAACTTTAAGCCTGCCCATAATGCTCTGCATACAAGGGGCTTTGGTATGTTACACTTTAGCTACTGTATTCCTTTGTACTTCTCTGTATCATGTTCAAATTAATATATAAATAAGTAAATAAATAAATATGGTATAATTATATGAGAACAAGTGCGCAAGTGCCACCCGCACCCCACCCACCAGTCCCCGCCTCGTGCCCCCACTCCATTCCCCGGATCCTACACCACCCTTCAAACAATCACACCCCTCGGCCCCCCTCCTTGTACCCTCACCTTCTTTCCACAGACCCAAGGATACCCACCACCAAACCCACCCCACCTACCAGCCACCCCACCACCAGCTGCACATAATAAATACACCATCCACCACATACACCTGTTTAAAAGTAATCATGGCCAGGAATAAAGGCTCTTGTATTTGTGAAAAAATCTTTGGGAGAAACATTAGGGGCATGGATTGTGAAATATGCGGTAAAACATCACATATATCATGTACAAAGCTTCATGCAACCATGATAAATGACCAAAAACAAGAAAGTCATTTCTGGATTTGCCCCAGTGAAAGGGACAGCTGGTTAAGCATAAGAGAGGTACTGAAAGTGAAAACCTAGAAAGTGTAAGGAAGCTTTTAAGGAGCTTGCCAGAGTTATACAAAGAGTGGAAAACAGGGGAAAAGGAAAAAGAAAAGGAGGAAAATGCAAATAGAGGTGAAAACCAAGGAGTGAAAGTAAGAGAATAAAACGTCATACAGAGCAAGTCGGAAAATAAGGAAACTGGGATACATAACATAGCGGAAAGGGGAAGGGAGGATGAGAAAACTATAACAGGAACAAACAAAAACGAGCAAAGGGAAGAAATTAGCCTAGAAGAATGTGATCAAGAGAACTCAGATCAGGTGGAAGAACCTAGAAACGACACAGAATCAATAAACATAGGTAGTCAGAACATTTGCAGTTATTATGCTAAAGGTATATGCCTATATGGCAGAGATTGTTGGAATAAACACACCAGAAAATGTGCGAACATGTTGAGGAAGGAAAAGTGTCGTTTCAACAAAGAGTGCAGGTGCTTCCATTCAGTAATGTGTAAAGCTTCAATGCAGTCCAGAGAATGTTATGACCTGAGCTGCCCAGACCATCATGTAAAAGGAACGTGGCACTACAGAGTTAGCAGAGAAAGGGAAATTGAACAGCGTTCTTTTTTAGACAAAAAGATAAAAGATCAACACAAAGGAAGAGACAAACAGGGGGAATGGTACAGAGAGGACAGGTGGGCAGTAAAATGGGGCGTAACAAACCAGGCATCAGCCTGTCAAGGCAAAATAAGCAAACAAGCGCAAAGCCAGTACTGGAGAAACCAGGGGCGTGTGCACCAGGGGACATACCAGGTAGTACACCACCAGTGGTAATAATGAAACACAAAGTGAGACAAAACATCCAACTTGGTAATTCCTGCTTCATATTTGCTAATATACAGTGTTTGAAATTAAGTAAAAATGACAAAGTTAGTTATGTCAGTGGGCTCCTAACAGGAGCGAATGCCATATTCGGAGCATTTACAGAAACACATACAAGGAATGTTTTGGACGGAGAGATAAAGATAGAAAACTACAACATGTATAGATGTGATAGAATCAGTAGGTCACAGGGAGGAGTAGGAATGTATGTAAAGGATACTTTCTGTTGCACAGAAATGCTTAATTCTACGAATGATGTAGTAGAAATTCTAGGCATTAAAGTTGAAAATAGGAATTTGGTAATTATCCTAGTATACACACCACCATCGGCAACTGCTGAGGAATTCACAGATCAGTTGAGTAAGATAGATAGCTATCTGGATAGGCTAGAAAATCCTACACCAAATATTTTACTCCTTGGAGATTTTAATCTAACTCATGTAAAATGGAAGATGGCGCAACATAATGTTATAACAGAAATACAGTAGGGCCCCACTTATACGGCGGGTTAGGTTCCAGGCTGTCGCCGGAAAGCAGACATCGCCAGAAGGCAGAACTCCATTTTTTCCATTTATAAATGCATATAAATGCCAGACAACAAGTTTACACTAAATTATATAAAGTTAGTAACAGAGCTAGGCATTAAAAACACACAAAGTAAAATACAGTCACAGTAAATTCATTACTTATCTTAAAGTATTTGTAATCTTAATGTAGGGAGAGAGGTGAGTAGTACTTATTTGTAGAAAGTCAGGTGCAGGTAGTCCTGGTGTAGGTAGCAATGGCTCCCCGTCTCATACTTAATATGCGATATTTAAAACATCCCAGAGAGGTAAAATGCACATACAGTACACTCATTATTTACCTTAAAATATGTGTAGTCTTAATATAGGAAGAGAGGTGAGTAGTATTTATTTGTATAAAGTCAGTGTAGGCAGCCGGTAGGTGTAGCCTGGGCTACACCTACCAGCTACCTACACTGTGGCCAAGAGCCATATTATTAACATCGACATGCCTTGTTCACTGAATTTAATCATTTCTAACAACTACCTTTAGATGCCATCATAAACGAAGGTAGAAGTAATGAATAATTCATGCCGAAAATTGTAAACAAAAGCGGAGTGAGGGAGTGGCTGGGCCAAACGCAGATTCATACACGTTTTCTCTCTGATGGCTGAACAGAGAAAACGTAATGTTGTCCCTCCACCCGGCTCCACAAGTATTATTATCAGAGCATATAAAATATGCAATAAATGCCAGACAACAAGTTTACACTAACTTATATTAAGTTAGGAATAGAAATAGGCATTAAAAACACAATAAAAGGTAAGATACACACAGAGTACACTTATTACTTACCTTAAAATAGTAATATTAATGTGTGAGAGGTGAGTGGCAGGGTGTTTGTTGAATAAAATCAGAATGGCACACCATCATCCTCTAACTTGGCACTTAAAGCAAGAGGCTTACGACTTCTCTTTTTATTACAGCTAACCTTAGACGCCATCGTCAATGAGAGCCAACTAGTTAACGAGAGAGTAAACGAGAGAGAGAACGAGATACAGAGTTGAGACAATGTAAGAACACAAACTGAACAGGTAGTGGACGATCACTTGGTTAGGCGAAATAAATGCGTATTAATATATGTCTACTTTTAGTTCATTCACGTCCATTTGTAAGAGTTTGTAAAACATTTACCTCAATATTTTTTTTATTTTAATAATAATTACCTCACAATACAAATACTCTTACATTGTGTACAAGTTGTACAAGTTAGTTCAGAATAAACAAACAGCAATACACCATTTTTAGAGTGAACGAAGATAATAATATTAATAATAATAATAATAATATTATTAGTATTAACATTAATAATAATAATATTATTATTATTAATAAAAATAATAATAATTATTATTTATTATAAAAAGCACTAAACCCACAAGGGTCGTGAATTGCTATACATAGAGTAAAGGCATACGAAAAGAATATTTTTTTACAGTTATCCCCCAGGGTTTGACTAGAGAAAACGTAATTCTTACGACACTACCTACACAGCTGCTTTGTAAACAAATCTCATATTTACATCAATTTTTATTCTGAGTGTATGTATCATGTTTATATGCTATGTAATGGGTTTCATATATAATTTTGAGGAAAATATCACAGATGGATTAATAAAAATGCCTATATTGATGTAAAATAAGTCATTTAGTGTGCCCAAGAGTGATTATTATTACGTAGTATTGGTGTCATGAGTAGAGAGAGACTTAGCGATTTTAATGCGTACCTGCACACCAGCACAGTGTGTAAGTATATTTAGGTACAGGTACACATAAGTATAATTATCAGAGTACATATAAAATATACAGTAACTTTAAAACACTTGAAAGTTTGGAAAGTTTCCTGACATAATAGATGTGGTCACGGAAAATGTAAACAAACTGGGTGGGGGCGCCGTATTTGAAAGACTGCTTGCCATATAGCAAATTTTGGTCATAATTTGACATCGCCATATTAGCAGAATGCCGTAAGGCGAAACGCCATAAAGCGGGGCCTTACTGTATCCCTGGGAAGCACCCTGGCTCAACAGGTACATACCAGGGAAATAATGAGGTTTTGTGAAAAGTACTCTTTAAACCAACAGGCAATTGATCCCACTAGAAATGAAAATATCCTGGATTTGATATTCACAAACAACGAGGAACTGATCAGAGACATAACAGTTTCTAAAATTATTTACTCTGATCATAACATCATAGAGGTTCAAACTAGTATTAACTCAGGGATAGGAAACTGCATCACTAAAGTTAGAGACGGGATGTTCAGTAAGTTTACTTTTAACAACCATAGAATTAACTGGGAAAAAATAAACCAAGAGCTATCAGACATACCCTGGGAATCAGACATGAGTGACGTAAATCCCCACCAGAGCCTAGAGAAGCTGAATACAGAAGCATACAAAGTATGTATGAAACATGTACCATTGAGGAAACCCAGAAGAAGATCAGATATAGAGAGAGAGAGCATAGGAGATGGTACAGAAGAAGACAATGGGTTACTGAACTGCTTAAAAACACAAATATGCTACAACTGAGAAAAGATAGACCTAGCAGAGAGATCACTGAATTAGGGCAAAAACTTAGGATGTCATACCTCACAGAAGAAGTATAAAGGGAACAAAAGGCCATACAGGACATGGCAAAAAAACAAAATATTTCTATTCGTATGCAAAATCCAAGCTAAGAACTACCTGTAGAATTGGACCACTACTGAGAGCAGACTTGTATACAGACAACGAACAGGAAATGAGTGAAATCTTAAAAGATCAGTACGAGTCGGTGTTTAGCAACCCGTTAAATGACAGCAAGGTAGAAAATGCAGAAATATTGTTCACTCCAGAAGGCCACGTAGACCAACTAACTGACATTAGTACAAATCACATAGATTTCGAAAAAGAAATAGAAAACATGCCCACTCACTCAGCATCTGGACCAGATTCATGGAATGCTCTATTTATAAAGAAGTGCAAAGTACCACTAGCACTAGCCCTCAGTATTCTTAGGAGAAAGAGCTTAGATCTAGGTGAAATACTGGAGGCTTCAGAGTGCAGACATAGCTCCTTTGCACAAGGGAGGTAGTAGAGCACTAGCTAAAAATTACAGACCAGTATCCCTAACCTCTCACATCATAAAAATCTTTGAAAGAGTGATGAGAAGGCAGGTTACAAATTTCATGGAGCAGCACAACCAACATAATCCGAACCAGCATGGTTTTAGAGCAGGACAATCATGTCTGTCACAGCTGCTGAACCGTTATGACAGAATTACGGAGGCACTGGAAGACGACCAAAACGCAGATGTAATTTACACAGATTTTGCAAAGGCATTTGACAAATGCGATCATGGAGTTATAGTGCACAAAATGAAGGCCATGGGCATTACGGGGAAGGTAGGCAGATAGATTTTCGGTTTCCTAACACACAGAACACAAAAAGTAGTAGTGAACAGGGCAAGATCCAGCATCAGCAAGGTCAAAAGCTCATTGCCCCAAGGCACTGTCCTGGCTTCTCTGCTGTTCCTCATTCTCATAGCAGGCATAGACAAAAACACCCGGCACACTTTTGTATCATCATTTGCAGATGACACTAAAATAAGCATGAAAGTCAGTACGGTAGAGGACACTGAAAAAGTACAGGAAGACATAAACAGGGTTTTCCAGTGGGCAGTGGAAATCAACATGCCTTCATTGGTGATAAGTTCCAGCTGCTTAGGTATGGAAAGAATGAAGAACTCAAAAGGAGCACTATATACAAAACTCAAGATGGTCACCAAATAGAACATAAGGAACACGTGAAAGACCTAGGGAATAACTAAGAACATAACATAAGAACGAAGGAACACTGCAGAAGGCCTACTGGCCCATGCGAGGCAGGTCCAAGTCTCCTACCGGCTTAAGCCAATGCACCCAACCTAGTCAGGTCAGGTCACAGGTAGCACAAGCTAATCAGGTCCAACTCACACCCACCCACACCCACTCATGTATTTATCCAACCTATTTTTAAAGCTACACAATGTTCTGGCCTTTATGACTGTACTTGGGAGTTGTTCCACTCATCCACAACTCTATTACCAAACCAGTACTTTCCTATATCATTCCTGAATCTGAATTTTTCTAACTTAAAACCATTGCTGCGAGTCCTGTCTAGGCTAGATATTTTCAGCACACTATTTACATCCGCTTTATTTATTCCTGTCTTCCATTTATACACCTCAATCATATCCCCCCTAATTCTACGTCTTTCTAGAGAGTGAAGATTCAGGGCCCTTAGTCTATCCTCATAGGGAAGGTTTCTGATACATGGGATCAACTTTGTCATCCTCCTTTGTACATTTTCCAGAGCATTTATATCCATTCTGTAATACGGTGACCAAAACTGTGCAGCATAATCTAAATGAGGCCTAACCAAGGATGTATACCTGGAGTTTACCTGGAGAGAGTTCCGGGGGTCAATGCCCCCGCGGCCCGGTCTGTGACCAGGCCTCCTGGTGGATCAGAGCCTGATCAACCAGGCTGTTGCTGCTGGCTGCACGCAAACCAACGTACGAGCCACAGCCCAGCTGATCCGGAACTGACTTTAGGTGCTTGTCCAGTGCCAGCTTGAAGACTGCCAGGGGTCTGTTGGTAATCCCCCTTATGTGTGCTGGGAGGCAGTTGAACAGTCTCGGGCCCCTGACACTTATTGTATGGTCTCTTAACGTGCTAGTGACACCCTGCTTTTCATTGGGGGATGGTGCATCGTCTGCCAAGTCTTTTGCTTTCGTAGTTAGTGATTTTCGTGTGCAAGTTCGGTACTAGTCCCTCTAGGATTTTCCAGGTGTATATAATCATGTATCTCTCCCTCCTGCGTTCCAGGGAATACGGGTTTAGGAACCTCAAGTGCTCCCAATAATTGAGGTGTTTATCTCCGTTATGCGCGCCGTGAAAGTTCTCTGTACATTTTCTAGGTCGGCAATTTCACCTGCCTTGAAAGGTGCTGTTAGTGTGCAGCAATATTCCAGCCTAGATAGAACAAGTGACCTGAAGAGTGTCATCGTGGGCTTGGCCTCCCTAGTTTTGAAGGTTCTCATTATCCATCCTGTCATTTTTCTAGCAGATGCGATTGATACAATGTTATGGTCCTTGAAGGTGAGATCCTCCGACATGATCACTCCCAGGTCTTTGACGTTGGTGTTTCGCTCTATTTTGTGGCCAGAATTTGTTTTGTACTCCGATGAAGATTTAATTTCCTCATGTTTACCATATCTGAGTAATTGAAATTTCTCATCGTTGAACTTCATATTGTTTTTCTGCAGCCCACTGAAAGATTTGGTTGATGTCCGCCTGGAGCTTTGCAGTGTCTGCAATGGAAGACACTGTCATGCAGATTCGGGTGTCATCTGCAAAGGAAGACACGGTGCTGTGGCTGACATCCTTGTCTATGTCGGATATAAGGATGAGGAACAAGATGGGAGCGAGTACTGTGCCTTGTGGAACAGAGCTTTTCACCGTAGCTGCCTCGGACTTTACTCTGTTGACGACTACTCTCTGTGTTCTGTTAATGAGGAAATTATAGATCCATCGACCGACTTTTCCTGTTATTCCTTTAGCACGCATTTTGTGTGCTATTACGCCATGGTCACACTTGTCGAAGGCTTTTGCAAAGTCTGTATATATTACATCTGCATTCTTTTTGTCTTCTAGTGCATTTAGGACCTTGTCGTAGTGATCCAATAGTTGAGACAGACAGGAGCGACCTGTTCTAAACCCATGTTGCCCTGGTTGTGTAACTGATGGGTTTCTAGATGGGTGGTGATCTTGCTTCTTAGGACCCTTTCAAAGATTTTTATGATATGGGATTTAGGGTTATTGGTCTGTAGTTCTTTGCTTTTCCCTTTAAACTCCCCCTTTTTGGGGAGTGGGGCAATGTTCCCCGTTTTTTTTAGTTTAAATGTGGGACGACCCCCCCTTCCTGCCCCTCTCCATAGGATGGAAAAGGCTCGTGATAGGGGCTTCCTTGCAGTTCTTGATGAACACGAGTTCCATGAGTCTGGCCCTGGGCAGAGTGCATGGGCATGTCATTTATCACCTGTTTCGAAGTCATTTTGCGTCAGAATAACATCGGATAGGCTTGTGTTAATCAAATTTTGTGGCTCTCTCATAAAAAATTCATTTTGATCTTCGACTCTCAGTCTGGTTAGCGGCTTGCTAAAAACTGAGTCATATTGGGACTTGAGTAGCTCACTCATTTCCTTGCTGTCATCTGTGTAGGACCCATCTTGTTTAAGTAGGGCCCAATACTGGACGTTGTTCTCGATTTTGATTTGGCATAGAGAAGAAATACTTTGGTTTTCTTTCGATTTCATTTATGGCTTTTAGTTCTTCCCGCGATTCCTGACTCCTAAAGGATTCTTTTACCTTAAGTTCGATGCTTGCTATTTCTCTGACCAGTGTCTCCCTATGCATTTCAGATATATTGACCTCTTTTAGCCGCTCTGTTATTCTTTTTCCCGTCGCCTGTAAAGGGAGCGCCTGTCTCTTTCTGTTTTACATCTACTCCTCCTTTTCTTAGAGGAATAAGCCTTGTGCATACATCGAGTGCCACCGAGTTAATCTGTTCTAGGCATAAGTTGGGGTCTGTGTTGCTTAGTATATCTTCCCAGCTTATATCGGTTAGGACTTGGTTTACTTGGTCCCACTTTATGTTTTTGTTATTGAAGTTGAATTTGGTGAATGCTCCCTCGTGACTAATCTCATTATGTCGGTCTGGGGCTTCGCGCATACATGACTGAACCTCAATTATGTTGTGATCTGAGTATATTGTTTTTGATATGGTGACATTCTTATCAGATCATCATTGTTAGTGAAGATGAGGTCTGTGTATTCTCCAGTCTAGTAGGCTCTATTATTTGCTGGTTTAAATTGAATTTTGTGCAGAGATTTAAAAGCTCGCATGAGTGTGAGTTTTCATCAGAGCTGCCTGCTGGTGTTATTACTGCAACAATATTATTTGCTATATTCCTCCATTTTAGGTGCCTTAAGTTGAAATCCCCCAGGAGCAAGATGTTGGGTGCAGGAGCTGGAAGGTTTTCCAGACAGTGTCAATTTTTAACAGCTGTTCCTGGAATTGCTGGGATGTTGCATCCGGAGGCTTGTAGACTACCACAATGACTAGGTTTTGGTTCTCGACCTTTACTGCTAAAACTTCCACTACATCATTTTAGGAATTTAGCAGTTCTGTGCAAACAAGTGATTCTGCAATGTACAGGCCAACCCCCACCCCCTTTTGCCTGTTCACTCTGTCACATCTGTATAGGTTATAACCTGGATCCATATTTCGTTGTCCAAGTGATCCTTTATGTGGGTCTCAGTGAAAGCCGCGAACATTGCCTTGCCTCTGCAAGCAGTCCACGGATGAAAGGTATTTTGTTGTTTGTTGCGGCTTTAGACCCTGTATATTTGGCAAGAAGAATGTTATCGGACTGGTGGTATTGTTGGTACTGGGGGGGGGATTTTTTTTCCGGCATTAGTATCTGTATCTGTTGGTTGGAGTGGAGGCCATCGACTGTGGTTCCACTCCAGGAATGACTGGATTTGTGTACGATTTCTGCCATTTCCTGCCAGTTTTTTTTCCTTCCTAGCACTAAAAAACCTCTCCCTCTTGAGTGGCTGTGGCCTACCCAGGTTTTCCCATGGCCTGGATGTTTTGTATCTTTTAGTCCCCTTTAGATGGTATGGCTGGCAATTTAAGTTATAGCACAGTCTTTCCTGTACTGAAGAGGTACACAGTTCAGGGTGAAAAAGCTTACAGGAAGGGAGTTTGCATTTCCTGTGTCATATGGGCATGGCATTTCCTAGGGTGGTCATAGTTGCACGTCCCATCTGTTTTTTCCAGATTTCCCATGCCAGCAGATACCGAGTGCATAGTATGTGCACAGGGTTGGTTTCCGTTTGCCTTGGGTTTCTGTGACTGTATTCCCTGTTGGTGCATGTTTCCCTGTCTTACTTCTATCCTCCCTAGCACCAACAATGGAGCTCCCACCAGGTTGTTTTTGGTAATATATCCTCACTATTGCTAGTGGAGTCCTCTTGTTTGCTATTTCCCTGCAGTATTTCTAGTTTGCAATATTGGTTTTATCTTACTTTGACTACACTTGTTTCCCTACTATGGCTCCTGTCCCCTATGAGGTCATTTATATGTATTCCTTCCTGCGTATAATTCCCGACTACCTGGACAAAATCTCCAGCTTCACCATTACTGTCTCCCAGGACAGCATCTCCAGCTTCCCCATTACTGTCTCCCAGGACAGCATCTCCAGCTTCACCATTACTGTCTCCCAGGACAGCACCTCCAGCTTCACCATTACTGTCTCCCAGGACAGCACCTCCAGCTTCACCATTACTGTCTCCCAGGACAGCACTGTCAGCCCTCCATTTACTGACTACCAGGACATCATCTCCAGCCTTACAGTTTCTGACTACATGGCCAGTATCAAGGGCAGTACCATTCAGCCCAGACTTTTTATGTTCCCATCTGTTTGTAGAAAGCTTCCAGGTTTTCTATGAAAGCAGCTTTGATGTTGACCTCTTTTAATACCCTTGTGATTTTAGTCCACAGATTTATCTCATTTGGGCATACCCAAAAACACTTCCCTGTTTTAATACTGCTTGTAGCTAGTTCTTGGATATCTGCACAAGGGGCGTGACACCAATTTCCACAAAAATGACAATTTATGCATGTGGAAGCCCGTTTGTTTGACTGACCACAGACTACACACAGCTTCATAATGATTTGAATGACTGATTTACTGCAATTCTACTAGCAACCTCTTGAATATTCTATTAATAACCTGCTAGGTAGTGCACAACGAAACCGTTTGAAACCAGTCCAGGGTTCGGACCAGTCAAGGGTTCGGACCAGTCAAGGGTTCGGACCAGTCAAGGGTTCGGACCAGTCTATCTGATCTGATCAGTGGGTCACTTATTTAAAACATACTTGTCGGTGATTTGAGCTAACACATGAAGGATCTACTGGAAATTATCTACCCGAGTAATATGTGATTTGATTGATACAAAAGTATAACTTGCGTGTTGAAGAGCCGGTGACTGCTGGCAGCTCCTACAATGACGAACGGTCGACCTCCTCCCTTGTTTATCAATGCTGTATCTAGCTTCTCTATTTTTTTTTCCGTCTACACCACAATAAATGCTATATATCACTATAGTTGACTGGTGTAAATTTTGAAGGAAGGACGCTTTTTCTGTAGTAATAATGCTTCTCGTTGTGTATATTGCGACCGCTGGTAACTACAGGTTATATGAAATCACAGTATATGTCTGGTATTTCAAGAAAAAAGAAACTAAGAAAGTCACTCCACTCCAACTAAGTACCATTATAATACTGTAGTTGCTACTACAACACTGATTCTGCTATTCACTGGTATCACTAGATTATATGCGAGTACACTAGCAGCCAGGAAGATTATTAAAAACAGCTGACACTGTGGTAAGTTTCTGGCGACTTCTGGCACCTGCCTCTATAGGCTTATCACTTCATTTACAAATTCACCTGTTTTCAAAATGACACTTTAGCCTTTATCATCAATATACTAGGGAGCCACTGTAGTATACACCATACACCATGTATACTCAATGTTTTCAGGGAGACTTTCTTTCCTCTGACACAAAGTTCAATTATTATTATTTTTTCACATGGGACACAGGCCTATGATTCCCCTCTGGCAGTAAACTCTGCTAGGTAGTGCACACTAATTCTCCTTTTTTGACTCAGTATATAATGTTTTCCGCCCAAGATTGGTTCCAGGCGCTAGAGGGATGTATCGTATAGGATTGATGACACAAATTAAAGTTCTAGCATGTAAGAGTTGAAGAACAACCTGAGGACACCTATTATTTATGCTTCTTGATATGAAGCCAAGGATTCTATTAGCTTTATTGCAAACACTTATGCACTGTTGTCTTGGTTTCAGATTACTGCTAACCAGAACTCCTAAATCTTTTTCGCAATCCGTAATATTATTTAGTTTATATGTGGCATGGTTATTGTCCTGTCCAACATTTAGAACTTTGCATTTGTCTATATTAAACTGCATCTGCCACCTCTCCAACCACTGGATCAGTCTACTCAAATCTTCCTGGAGTGCTCTAATGTCCTCGTCAGAATGAATTCGACGGCCTATTTTGGTGTCATCGGCAAACTTGCTGATGTCGCTCATTATGCCCTCATCTATGTCGTTTATGTATACTGTGAACAGCAGGGGGCCCAACACTGACCCCTGTGGAATACCGCTCGTGATGCTTCCCCACTCTGATTTTTCCCCATTTATGCAAACTCTCTGCTGCCTATTTGTCAACCATGCCTCTATCCAGGAAAAAATTTCTCCTCCTATTCCATGTGCCTTAATTTTCCTCAATAGTCTCTGATGTGGGGCCCTGTCAAAAGCCTTACTGAAGTCCATATACACAATATCATATTCATTACCATGATCTACCTCCTCAAATACCTTAGTGAAAAAAGTTAATAAATTCGTAAGGCAGGAACGCCCCTTTGTAAAACCATGCTGAGATTCGTTAATTAATTTATGCTTTTCAAGGTGGCTACGAACTGCCTCGGCAATTATTGATTCCATAATTTTGTCAGCCGAACTTTCTTTTAAAGACCATAACAAGACAAAGATCACGACAGCCAGAAAAATGACTGGGTGGGTATTAAGAACTTTCAAAACAAGGGAAATAATGCCGATGGTGACACTCTTCAAATTGCTAGTGCTCCCTCACTTAGAATATTGCTCAGTGCTGACGGCCCCGTTCAGGGCAGTAGATATATCTGAGCTGGAACAAATACAGAGATCGTTTACGGCTCACAATGAGCCAGTAAAGCACCTAAACTACTGGGAATGCCTGCAATTTTTGAACATGTACTAATTGGAGTGGAGGAGAGAGAGGTGCATGATAATAGGTATATACCTGGATTGTAGTCGAGGACTTGGTCCCAAATCTGCACACTGCAATAACAACATACCAGAGTGAGGGATATGGGAGGAAGTGTAAAATAAACCCAGGGAGGAGCAGGGGTGTGGTGGGGACAATAAAGGAACACTGTATCAACATCCGGGGTCCCAGACTTTTCAACATCTTACCAGAAGATATCACAAACTGCTGGGACAAGTGTTGAAGCCTTCAAGAGGAAACAAGACAAGTATCTTCACCAGGTGCCAGAACAACCAGGCTGTGATGGATATGTGGGGCAGCGGGCATCCAGCAGCAACAGCCTGGTTGACCAGGCAAGCACCAGACGAGCCTGGCCCATGGCACGGCTCAGAGAGTGGATATACTATAGAAATTCTTCAAAGGTATATCATACATATATACAAGGTTATCTTGTGTGGATAACAGTATCTTGGGTTATGCAGGGTAGATAACACTATCCTGGGTTAACCTGTCTGGATAACACTCACTACCCTAGGTTATCCAGGGTGGCTAACACTACCCTGGGTTATACTGGGTGGATAACTCTTGCTAACTTAGGGTATCCAGGGTGGATAACACTACCCTGGGTATCCAGGGTGGATAATACTATACTTGGTTATCCTGGGTGGCTAACACTCACTACCCAAGGTTATAATGGGTGGATAATGCTACCCTGGGTTATCCAGGGTGGATAACACTGCCCTGGGTTACCCTTGGTGGATAACACTCACTACCATAGATTATACTAGGTGGATAACACTACCAAGGGTTATCCAGGGTGGATAACACTACTGTGGGTTATGCTGGGTGGATAACACTATCCAGGGTTAGCCTGAGTGAAAGCCACTATCCTGGGTTATCCTCTGTGGATAACACTATCCTGGGATAGCCTCTGTGGATAACACTATCCTGGGTTAGCCAGGGGTGGATAAAACTATCCTAGGTTACCCAGGGTGAATAAGATGACCCAGGGTTATCCTGGGTGAATAATGCTATCCTGGGTTAGCCAGGATGGATAGCACTATCCTGTTTTATCCTGGGTTGATAACACTATCCTGGGTTAGCCACGGTGGACAACACTATCCTGGGTTATCCTGGGTGGATAAAACTACCCTGGGTTATCCTGGGTGGATAACACTACCCTGGGTGGATAACAATATGCTGAGTTATCCTGGGTGGATAACACTACCCTGGGTTATCCTGGGTGGATAACACTACCCTGGGTTATCCTGGTTTGATAACACTACCCTGGGTTATCCTGGGTAGGTAACACTACCCTGGGTTATCCTGGGTGGATAACACTACCCTTGGGTTATCCTGGTTCGATAACACTACCCTGGGTTATCCTGGGTGGATAACACTACCCTGGGTTATCCTGGTTCGATAACACTACCCTGGGTTATCCTGGGTGGATAACACTACCCTGGGTTATCCTGGGTGAATAGCACTACCCTGGGTTATCCTGGGTGGATAACACTACCCTGGATTATCCTGGGTGGATAACACTACCCTGGGTTATCCTGGTTGGATAACACAACCCTGGGTTTACCTGGTGGGTAACACTACCCTGGTTATCCTGGGTGGGTAACACACCCTGGGTTTTTCCTGGTTTGGGTAACACACCCCGGGTTATCCTGGGTGGCTAACACTACCCTGGGTTATTCTGGGTGGATAACACTACCCTGGGTTATCCTCGGTGGATAACACTACCATGGGTGGATAACACTACCCTGGGTTATCATAGTTGGATAACACTACCCTGGGTTATCCTGGGTGGATAACACTACCCTGGGTTATCCTGGGTGGATAACACTACCCTGGGTTATCATGGGTGGATAACACAGCCCTGGGTTATCCTGGGTGGATAACACTACCCTGGGTTATCCTGGGTGGATAACACTACCCTGGGTTATCCTGGGTTGATAACACTACCTTGGGTTATCCTGGTTGGATAACACTACCCTGGGTTATCCTGGGTGGATAACACTACCCTGGGTTATCCTGGGATAACACTAAACCCCGGGGTTTTCCTGTTTGGATAACACTACCCTGGGTTATCCTGGGTGGATAACACTACCCTGGGTTAATCTGGGTAGATAACACTACCCTGGGTTAT
Organism: Cherax quadricarinatus; assembly: GCF_026875155.1. Taxonomy (NCBI): domain Eukaryota; kingdom Metazoa; phylum Arthropoda; class Malacostraca; order Decapoda; family Parastacidae; genus Cherax; species Cherax quadricarinatus. The sequence continues at coordinate 32,427,789 of NC_069429.1, forward strand.
CCTGTGTGGATAACACTAATACTAGGTTATCCTGGGTGGATAACACTATCCTGGGTTATCCAGGGTGGATAACACTACCCTGGGTTATCCTGGTTGGATAACAATACCCCTGGGTTAAACCGGGTGGGTAACACTACCCTGGGTTATACTGGGTGGATAACACTACAATGCGTTATCCTGGTTGGATAATACCCTGGGTTATCCTGGTTGGATAACACTACCCTGGGTAATCCTAGGTGGATATCACTACCCTGCGTTATGCTGGGTGGATAACACTACACCCCGGGGTTTTTCCTGGGTGGATAACACTACCCTGGGTTATCCTGGGTGGATAACACTACCCTGGGTTATCCTGGGTGGATAACACTACCCTGGGTTATCCTGGGTGGATAACACAACCCTGGGTTATCCTGGGTGGGTAACACTACCCTGGGTTATCCTGGGTGGATAACACTACCCTGGGTTATCCTGGTTGGATAACACTACTCTGGGTTATCCTGGGTGGCTAACACTACCCTGGGTTATTCTGGGTGGATAACACTACCCTGGGTTATCCTCGGTGGATAACACTACCATGGGTGGATAACACTACCCTGGGTTATCATGGTTGGATAACACTACCCTGGGTTATCATGGGTGGATAACACTACCCTGGGTTATCCTGGGTGGATAACACTACCCTGGGTTATCCTGGGTGGATAACACTACCCTGGGTTATCCTGGGGGGATAAAAACTACCCTTTGTTATCCTGGTTTGATAACACTACCCTGGGTTATCCTGGGTAGGTAACACTACCCTGGGTTATCCTGGGTGGATAACACTACCCTGGGTTATCCTGGGTGGATAACACTACCCTGGGTTATCCTGGGTGAATAGCACTACCCTGGATTATCCTGGGTGGATAACACTACCCTGGGTTATCCTGGTTGGATAACACAACCCTGGGTTATCCTGGGTGGGTAACACTACCCTGGGTTATCCTGGGTGGATAACACTACCCTGGGTTATCCTGGTTGGATAACACTACCCTGGGTTATCCTGGGTGGCTAACACTACCCTGGGTTATTCTGGGTGGATAACACTACCCTGGGTTATCCTCGGTGGATAACACTACCATGGGTGGATAACACTACCCTGGGTTATCATGGTTGGATAACACTACCCTGGGTTATCATGGGGGGATAACCCCTACCTGGGTTATCCTGGGTGGATAACACTACCCTGGGTTATCCTGGGTGGATAACACAGCCCTGGGTTATCCTGGGTGGATAACACTACCCTGGGTTATCCTGGGTGGATAACACTACCCTGGGTTATACTGGGTTGATAACACTACCCTGGGTTATCCTGGTTGGATAACACTACCCTGGGTTATCCTGGGTGGATAACACTACCCTGGGTTATCCTGGGGGATAACACTACCCTGGGGTTTTTCCTTTGGATAACACTACCCTGGGTTATCATGGGTGGATAACACTACCCTGGGTTAATCTGGGTGGATAACACTACCCTGGGTTATCCTGTGTGGATAACACTAATACTAGGTTATCCTGGGTGGATAACACTATCCTGGGTTATCCAGGGTGGATAACACTACCCTGGGTTATCCTGGTTGGATAACAATACCCCGGGTTATTGGGTGGATAACACTACCCTGGGTTATACTGGGTGGATAACACTACCCTGGGTTATCCTGGTTGGATAACAATACCCTGGGTTATCCTGGTTGGATAACACTACCCTGGGTTATCCTGGGTGGATAACACTACCCTGCGTTATGCTGGGTGGATAACACTACCCTGGGTTATCCTGGGTGGGTAACACTACCCTGGGTTATCCTGGGTGGATAACACTACCCTGGGTTATCCTGGGTGGATAACACTACCCTGGGTTATCCTGGGTGGATAACACAACCCTGGGTTATCCTGGGTGGGTAACACTACCCTGGGTTATCCTGGGTGGATTTAAAACTACCCCTGGGTTATCCTGGTTGGATAACACTACTCTGGGTTATCCTGGGTGGCTAACACTACCCTGGGTTATTCTGGGTGGATAACACTACCCTGGGTTATCCTCGGTGGATAACACTACCATGGGTGGATAACACTACCCTGGGTTATCATGGTTGGATAACACTACCCTGGGTTATCCTGGGTGGATAACACTACCCTGGGTTATCCTGGGTGGATAACACTACCCTGGGTTATCCTGGGTGGATAACACAGCCCAGGGTTATCCTGGGTGGATAACACTACCCAGGGTTATCCTGGGTGGATAACACTACCCTGGGTTATCCTGGGTTGATAACACTACCTTGGGTTATCCTGGTTGGATAACACTACCCTGGGTTATCCTGGGTGGATAACACTACCTTGGGTTATCCTGGGTGGATAACACTACCCTGGGTTATCCTGTTTGGATAACACTACCCTGGGTTATCCTGGGTGGATAACACTATCCTGGGTTATTCCAGGTGGATAACACTAACCCTGGGTTATCCCCGGTTGGATAACAATACCCTGGGTTATCCTGGGTGGATAACACTACCCTGGGTTATGCTGGGTGGATAACACTACCCTGGGTTATCCTGGTTGGATAACAATACCCTGGGTTATCCTGGTTGGATAACACTACCCTGGGTTATCCTGGGTGGATAACACTACCCTGTGTTATGCTGGGTGGATAACACTACCCTGGGTTATCCTGGGTGGATAACACTACCCTGGGTTATCCTGGTTGGATAACACTACCCTGGGTTATCCTGGGTAGATAACACTACCCTGGGTTATCCTGGGTGGATAACACTACCCTGGGTTATCCTGGGTGGATAACACTACCCTGGGTTATCCTGTTGGATAACACTAACCCTGGGTTATCCTGGGTGGATAACACTACCCTGGGTTATCCTGAGTGGATAACGCTACCCTGGGTTATCCTGTGTGGATAACACTACCCTGGGTTATCCTGTGTGGATAACACTAACCCTGGGTTATCCTGGGTGGATAACACTACCCTAGGTTATCCTGGTTGGATAACACTACCCAGGGTTATCCTGGGTGGATAACACTACCCTGGGTTATCGTGGGTGGATAACAATACCCTGGGTTATCCTGGTGGATAACACTACCCTGGGTTATCCTGTGCTGATAACACTACCCTGGGTTTTCCTGTGCTGATAACACTACCCTGGGTTATCCTGGGTGGATAACACTACCCTTGGTTATCATGGGTGGATAACACTACCCTGGGTTATCCTGGGTGGATAACACTACCCTGGGTTATCCTGGGTGGATAACACTACCCTGGGTTATCCTGGTGGATAACACTATCCTGGGTTATCCTGGTTGGATAACAACTACCCTGGGTTATCCTGGGTGGATAACACTACCCTGGGTTATCCTGGGTGGAAAACACTACCCTGGGTTATCCTGGTTGATAACACTATACTGGGTTATCCTTCGCTGATAACACTACCCTGGGGGTTTTCCTTTGGGAGATAACACTACCCTGGGTTATCAGGGTGGAAACGCAACCCTGGGGTTATCCTGGTTGGATAGCACTACCCTGGGTTATCCTGGTTGATAACACTACCCTGGGTTATCCTGGGTGGATAACACTACCCTGGGTTATCCTGGGTGGATAACACTACCCTGGGTTATCCTGGGTGGAAAACACTAACCTGGGTTATCCTGGGTGGTTAACACTACCCCTGGTTACCTGGGGGATAACACTACCCTGGGTTATCCTGATGGGCAACACTAACCCTGGGTTATCCTGGGTGGAAACACTAAACCCCCGGGGTTATCCTGGTTGGATAAAACTACCCCCGGGTTAAACCTGGGTGGATAAAAACTACCCTGGTTATCCTGGATGGATAACACACCCAGGGTTATCCTGGATGGATAACACTACCCTGGGTTATCCTGGGTGGATAACACTACCCAGGGTTATCCTGGATGGATAACACTATTCTGGGTTTTCCTGGTGGATAACACTAAACCCGGGTTATCCTGGTTGGATAACACTACCCTGGGTTATCCTGGTTGGATAACACTACCCTGGGTTATCCTGGGTGGATAACACTACCCTGGGTTATCCTGTGCTGATAACACTACCCTGGGTCCCAGGTGGATAACACTACCCATGGGTTTATCCTGGTTGGGTAACACTACCCTGGTTTTCCCCGGGTTGAAAAACACTACCCTGGGTTATCCTGTGCTGATAACACTACCCTGGGTTACCCCTGGGTTGATAACACTACCCTGGGTTATCCTCGGTGGATAACACTACCCTGGGTTATCCTGTGTGATAAAAACTACCCTGGGTTATCCTGGTGGGTAACACTACCCTGGGTTACCTGGGTGGGTAACACTACCCTGGGTTATCCTGGGAGGATAACAGTACCCTGGATTGTCCTGTGCTGATAACAATACCCTGGTTTATCCTGTGCTGATAACACTACCCTGGGTTATCCTGGGTGGATAACACTACCCTGGGTTATCCTGGGTGGATAACACTACCCTGGGTTATCCTGGGTGGATAACACAACCCTGGATTATCCTGGGTGGACAACGCTACCCTGGGTTATCATGGTGGATAACACTAACCCTGGGTTATCCTGGGTGGATAACACTACCCTGGGTTATCCTGAGTGGATAACACTACCCTGGGTTATCCTGTGGGGATAACACTACCCTGGGTTATCCTGTGTTAATAACACTAACCCTGGGTTAACCTGGTTGGATAACACTACACTGGGTTATCCTGGGTGGATAACACAACCCTGGGTTATCCTGTGTGGATAACACTAACCCTGGGTTATCCTGGGTGGATAACACTACCTTAGGTTTTCCTGGTTGGATAACACTAACCCTGGGGTTTTCCTGGGTGGATAACACACCCTGGGTTATCGTGGGTAGATAACAATACCCTGGGGTTATCCTGGTGGATAACACTAAACCCTGGGTTATCCTGTGCTGATAACACTCTACCCTGGGTTTTCATGGGCTGATAACACTACCTGGGTTATCCTGGGTGGGTAACACAACCCTTGTTTTTCATGGTGGATAACACTAAACCCCGGGTTATCCTGGTTGGGTAACACTACCCTGGGTTATCCTGGTGGATAACACTACCCTGGGTTATCCTTATGGATAACACATCCCTGGGGTTTTCGGGTGGATAACACTACCCTGGGTTATCCTGGGTGGATAACACTACCCTGGGTTATCCTGGGTGGATAACACTACCCTGGGTTATCCTGGGTGGATAACACTACCCTGGGTTATCCTGGGGGGAAACACACCCTGGGTTATCCTGGTGGATAACACTACACTGGGTTATCCTGGTTGGATAACACTACCCTGGGTTCTCCTGGGTGGAAAACACTACCCTGGGTTATCCTGGGTGGATAACACTATCCTGGGTTATCCTGGTTGGATAACACTACCCTGGGTTCTCCTGGGTGGATAACACTACCCTGGGTTATCCAGGGTGGATAACACAACCCTGGGTTTTCCTGGTTGGATAGCACTACCCTGGGTTATCCTGGTTGGATAACACTACAATGGGTTATCCTGGGTGGATAACACTACCCTGCCTTATCCTGGGTGGATAACACTGCCATGGGTTATCCTGGGTGGAAAACACTACTCTGGGTTATCCTGGGTGGATAACACTACCCTGGGTTATCCTGGGTGGAACACACTACCCTGGGTTATCCTGGTGGACAACACTACCCTGGGTCATCCTGGGTGGATAACACTACCCTGGGTTATCCTGGTTGGATAACACTACCCTGGGTTATCCTGGGTGGATAACATTACCCTGGGTTATCCTGGTTGGATAACACTAAACCCAGGGTTATCCTGGTTGGATAACACTACCCTGGGTTATCCTGGGTGGATAACACTACCCAGGGTTATCCTGGGTTGGATAAAACTATCCTGCGTTATCCTGGGTGGATAACACTACCCTGGGTTATCCTGGTTGGATAACACTACCCTGGGTTATCCTGGTTGGATAACACTACCATGGGTTATCCTGGGTGGATAACACTTTCCCTGGGTTATCCTGTGCTGGGTAACACTACCCCTGGGGTTTTCCAGGTGGATAACACACCCTGGGTTATCCTGGGTTTAAAAACACTAACCCTGGGTTATCCTGGGTTTATAACACTACCCTGGGTTATCCTGGTTGATAACACTAACCTGGGTTATCCTGTCTGATAACACTACCCTGGGTTATCCAGGGTGGATAACACTACCCTGGGTTATCCTGGGTTCATAACACTACCCTGGGTTATCCTGTGCTGATAACACTACCCTGGGTTACCCTGGGTTGATAACACTACCCTGGGTTATCCTGGGTGGATAACACTACCCTGGGTTATCCTGTGTGGATAACACTACCCTGGGTTATCCTGGGTGGATAACACTACCCTGGGTTATCCTGTGTGGAAAACACTACCCTGGGTTATCCTGGGTGGATAACACTACACTGGATTGTCCTGTGCTGATAACAATACCCTGGTTTATCCTCTGTTGATAACACTACCCTGGGTTATCCTGGGTGGGTAACACTACCCTGGGTTATCCTTGTTGGATAACACTACCCTGGGTTATCCTGGGTGGATAACACAACCCTGGGTTATCCTGGTTGGATAACAGTACCCTGGGTTATTCTGGGTGGATAACACTACCCTGGGTTATCCTCGGTGGATAACATTACCATGGGTGGATAACACTACCCTGGGTTATCATGGTTGGATAACACTACCCTGGGTTATCATGGGTGGATAACACTACCCTGGGTTATCCTAGGTGGATAACACTACCCTGGGTTATCCTGGGTGGATAACACAGCCCTGGGTTATCCTGGGTGGATAACACTACCCTGGGTTATCCTGGGTGGATAACACCACCCTGGGTTATACTGGGTTGATAACACTACCTTGGGTTATCCTGGTTGGATAACACTACCCTGGGTTATCCTGGGTGGATAACACTACCCTGGGTTATCCTGGGTGGATAACACTACCCTGGGTTATCCTGTTTGGATAACACTACCCTGGGTTATCCTGGGTGGATAACACTACCCTGGGTTAATCTGGGTGGATAACACTACCCTGGGTTATCCTGTGTGGATAACACTAATACTAGGTTATCCTGGGTGGATAACACTATCCTGGGTTATCCAGGGTGGATAACACTACCCTGGGTTATCCTGGTTGGATAACAATACCCTGGGTTATCCTGGGTGGATAACACTACCCTGGGTTATGCTGGGTGGATAACACTACCCTGGGTTATCCTGGTTGGATAACAATACCCTGGGTTATCCTGGTTGGATAACACTACCCTGGGTTATCCTGGGTGGATAACACTACACTGCATTATGCTGGGTGGATAACACTACCCTGGGTTATCCTGGGTGGATAACACTACCCTGGGTTATCCTGGGTGGATAACACTATCCTGGGTTATCCTGGGTGGATAACACTACCCTGGGTTATCCTGGGTGGATAACAACAACCCCGGGGTTATCCTGGGTGGGTAACACTACCCTGGGTTATCCTGGGTGGATAACACTACCCTGGGTTATCCTGGTTGGATAACACTACTCTGGGTTATCCTGGGTGGCTAACACTACCCTGGGTTATTCTGGGTGGATAACACTACCCTGGGTTATCCTCGGTGGATAACACTACCATGGGTGGATAACACTACCCTGGGTTATCATGGTTGGATAACACTACCCTGGGTTATCATGGGTGGATAACACTACCCTGGGTTATCCTGGGTGGATAACACTACCCTGGGTTATCCTGGGTGGATAACACAGCCCAGGGTTATCCTGGGTGGATAACACTACCCTGGGTTATCCTGGGTGGATAACACTACCCTGGGTTATCCTGGGTTGATAACACTACCTTGGGTTATCCTGGTTGGATAACACTACCCTGGGTTATCCTGGGTGGATAACACTACCCAGGGTTATCCTGGGTGGATAACACTATCCTGGGTTATCCAGGGTGGATAACACTACCCTGGGTTATCCTGGTTGGATAACAATACCCTGGGTTATCCTGGGTGGATAACACTACCCTGGGTTATGCTGGGTGGATAACACTACCCTGGGTTATCCTGGTTGGATAACAATACCCTGGGTTATCCTGGTTGGATAACACTACCCTGGGTTATCCTGGGTGGATAACACTATCCTGCGTTATGCTGGGTGGATAACACTTCCCTGGGTTATTCTGGGTGGATAACACTACCCTGGGTTATCCTGGGTGGATAACACTACCCTGGGTTATCCTGGGTGGATAACACTACCCTGGGTTATCCTGGGTGGATAACACTACCCTGGGTTATCATGGGTGGATAACACTACCCTGGGTTATCCTGTTGGATAACACTAACCCTGGGTTATCCTGGGTGGTAACACTACCCTGGGTTATCCTGAGTGGATAACACTACCCTGGGTTATCCTGTGTGGATAACACTACCCTGGGTTATCCTGTGTGGATAACACTAACCCTGGGTTATCCTGGGTGGATAACACTACCCTAGGTTATCCTGGTTGGATAACACTACCCTGGGTTATCCTGGGTGGATAACACTACCCTGGGTTATCGTGGGTGGATAACACTACCCTGGGTTATCCTGGTTGGATAGCACTACCCTGGGTTATCCTGGTTGGATAACACTACCCTGTGTTATCCTGGGTGGATAACACTACCCTGCCTTATCCTGGGTGGATAACACTACCCTGGGTTATCCTGGGTGGAAAACACTAACCTGGGTTATCCTGGGTGGTTAACACTACCCTGGGTTATCCTGGGTGGATAACACTACCCTGGGTTATCCTGGTGGACAACACTACCCTGGGTTATCCTGGGTGGATAACACTACCCTGGGTTATCCTGGTTGGATAACACTACCCTGGGTTATCCTGGGTGGATAACACTACCCTGGGTTATCCTGGATGGATAACACTACCCTGGGTTATCCTGGGTGGATAACACTACCCTGGGTTATCCTGGGTGGATAACACTACCCAGGGTTATCCTGGTTGGATAACACTATTCTGGGTTATCCTGGGTGGATAACACTACCCTGGGTTATCCTGGTTGGATAGCACTACCCTGGGTTATCCTGGTTGGATAACACTATCATGGGTTATCCTGGGTGGATAACACTACCCTGGGTTATCCTGTGCTGATAACACTACCCTGGGTTATCCAGGGTGGATAACACTACCCTGGGTTATCCTGGGGTTAAAAACACTACCCTGGATTATCCTGGGGTTTATAACACACCCTGGGGTATCCTGGGTTGATAACACTACCCTGGGTTATCCTGGGTTGATAACACTACCCTGGGTTATCCTGTGCTGATAACACTACCCTGGGTTACCCTGGGTTGATAACACTACCCTGGGTTATCCTTGGTGGATAACACTACCCTGGGTTATCCTGTGTGGATAACACTACCCTGGGTTATCCTGGTGGATAAAAACTACCCTGGGTTATCCTGTGTGGATAACACTACCCTGGGTTATCCTGGGTGGATAACACTACCCTGGAATGTCCTGTGCTGATAACAATACCCTGGGTTATCCTGTGCTGATAACACTACCCTGGGTTATCCTGGGTGGATAACACTACCCTGGGTTATCATGGGTGGGAAAACAAATACCCTGGGTTATCCTGGGTGGAAAAACACTACCCTGGGGTTATCCTGGGTGGACAACGCTACCCTGGGTTATCATGGTGGATAACACTAACCCTGGGTTATCCTGGGTGGATAACACTACCCTGGGTTATCCTGAGTGGATAACACTACCCTGGGTTATCCTGTGTGGATAACACTACCCTGGGTTATCCTGTGTTAATAACACTAACCCTGGGTTATCCTGTGTTAATAACACTAACCCTGGGTTAACCTGGTTGGATAACACTACCCTGGGTTATCCTGGGTGGATAACACAACCCTGGGTTATCCTGTGTGGATAACACTAACCCTGGGTTATCTTGGGTGGATAACACTACCCTAGGTTATCCTGGTTGGATAACACTACCCTGGGTTATCCTGGGTGGATAACACTACCCTGGGTTATCGTGGGTAGATAACAATACCCTGGGTTATCCTGGTGGATAACACTACCCTGGGTTATCCTGTGCTGATAACACTACCCTGGGTTATCCTGTGCTGATAACACTACCCTGGGTTATCCTGGGTGGATAACACAACCCTTGGTTATCATGGGTGGATAACACTACCCTGGGTTATCCTGGGTGGATAACACTACCCTGGGTTATCCTGGGTGGATAACACTACCCTGGGTTATCCTTGATGGATAACACTACCCTGGGTTATCCTGGGTGGATAACACTACCCTGGGTTATCCTGGGTGGATAACACTATCCTGGGTTATCCTGGTTGGATAACACTACCCTGGGTTATCCTGGGTGGATAACACTACCCTGGGTTATCCTGGGTGGAAAACACTACCCTGGGTTATCCTGGTGGATAACACTACACTGGGTTATCCTGCGCTGATAACACTACCCTGGGTTCTCCTGGGTGGATAACACTACCCTGGGTTATCCAGGGTGGATAACACAACCCTGGGTTTTCCTGGTTGGATAGCACTACCCTGGGTTATCCTGGTTGGATAACACTACCCTGGGTTATCCTGGGTGGATAACACTACCCTGCCTTATCCTTAGTGGATAACACTACCCTGGGTTATCCTGGGTGGAAAACACTACCCTGGGTTATCCTGGGTGGATAACACTACCCTGGGTTATCCTGGGTGGATAACACTACCCTGGGTTATCCTGGTGGACAACACTACCATGGGTCATCCTGGGTGGATAACACTACCCTGGGTTATCCTGGTTGGATAACACTACCCTGGGTTATCCTGGGAGGATAACATTACCCTGGGTTATCCTGGTTGGATAACACTACCCAGGGTTATCCTGGTTGGATAACACTACCCTGGGTTATCCTGGGTGGATAACACTACCCAGGGTTATCCTGGTTGGATAACACTATCCTGCGTTATCCTGGGTGGATAACACTACCCTGGGTTATCCTGGTTGGATAACACTACCCTGGGTTATCCTGGTTGGATAACACTACCATGGGTTATCCTGGGTGGATAACACTACCCTGGGTTATCCTGTGCTGATAACACTACCCTGGGTTATCCAGGGTGGATAACACTACCCTGGGTTATCCTGGGTTGATAACACTACCCTGGGTTATCCTGGGTTGATAACACTACCCTGGGTTATCCTGGGTTGATAACACTACCCTGGGTTATCCTGTGCTGATAACACAAACCCCGGGGTTATCCCAGGGTGGATAACACTACCCTGGGTTATCCTGGGTTGATAACACTACCCTGGGTTATCCTGTGCTGATAACACTACCCTGGGTTACCCTGGGTTGATAACACTACCCTGGGTTATCCTGGGTGGATAACACTACCCTGGGTTATCCTGTGTGGATAACACTACCCTGGGTTATCCTGGGTGGATAACACTACCCTGGGTTATCCTGTGTGGAAAACACTACCCTGGGTTATCCTGGGTGGATAACACTACACTGGATTGTCCTGTGCTGATAACAATAGCCTGGGTTATCCTCTGCTGATAACACTACCCTGGGTTATCCTGGGTTGATAACACTACCCTGGGTTATCCTGTGTGGATAACACTACCCTGGGTTATCCTTGGTGGATAACACTACTCTGGGTTATCCTGGGTTGATAACACTAACCTGGGTTATACTGTGTGGATAACACTACCCTGGGTTATCCTGGGTGGATAACAATACCCTGGGTTATCCTTGGTGGATAACACTACTTTGGGTTACCCTGGGTGGATAACACTACCCTGGGTTATCCTGTCCTGATAACACTACCCTGGGTTATCCTGGGTGGATAACACTACCCTGAGTTGTCCTGGGTTGATAACACTACCCTGGGTTGTACTGTGTAGATAACACTACCCTGGGTTATCCTGTGTGTATAACACTACCCTGGGTTATCCTGGGTGGATAACTACCCTGGGTTATCCTGGGAGGATAACACTACCCTGGGTTATCCTGTGTGGATAACAGTACCCGGGTACCTGGGTTATAAATACCCTGGGTTTATCCGGTTGATAACACTACCGGGTTATCCTGTGTGGATTAAACCCCTACCCTGGTTATCCTTGGTTTGGGTAACACTAAATCTGGGTTATCCTGGGTGGATACATACCCTGGTTATCCTGTGTGGATAACATTTCCCTGGTTTATCCCGGGTGGATAAACTACCCCCCGGGTTATCCTGGGGATAACACTACCATGGGTTTTCCTGGGTGGATAACAACTACCCTGGGTTTCCAGGGTGGATAACACTTCCCTGGTTTACATGGTGGATAAACTACCCTGGGTTTTTCCTGGGTGATAACCACTTTTTATTACCTGCGGGAACCTCCCCTTTATCCGGGAATAACCCTGGGGGTTTCCCTGGTTATTCCCCCTGGGTTTCCTGTATAACCCCTCCCTTTCCTGGAAAAACTCCTTATCCTGGCTTAATCCCAAATGATCCTTGGGGTTTAAAAACCCCCGGACCCGTGGTAACCATCCTTTTCCCGGGGGATTCCCGGTATCCTGGGGAAATACCCTGGACCGGGATAACCCACCCTATTTCCTAAACTACCTTTTTTCCTGTGAGAAACACCCTGGATTTCTAAACCTTCCCTTTTTCTCATAACACACTTGGGTTTTGGGTGAAAAACTAAACCTTTCCGGAAATAAATTTTTAAACCCCTTACCGGGTAAACCTAAACCTTTAAAAACTGCTAACCCCTTTTAAAAGTTCAGGGTTTATTAATAATTGGTCAACCAAATTAAAGCTAACATGAAAACCTAAACCAAAAGAAGTCAATTTTAAAATTTATGTTGGAGATTTCAAAATTAAATTTTATTGTACCTATTAATAGTCTTGGAATCTCCCGTATCAGTCGGATATAATCTTTGGGGCCAAGGTGAAAATTTAAAATTACAACACTGGGGGTTCCCGCTTTCACAAGGATGTGGAACGGGGCTTGTAAATATTAACCTGGATGTCCCACCGATTAATCTCAACTCAACATCCTTTTAGAATAAACCTGCAAAAACCAGGAAATATTTGTGGTCCTGGCCAAAATGGGAAAGTTCCCCGGAGCCCTAAATCTTACTGTATAAACTTAACCCAGGTTTTACCCAAACCAATAAAATATGGAACGCCGGGGAACCCAGCTGGATGTTATTCCCGGGTCAGTGGCAATAATTCCTTTGTCACCGGGCTCTAAACATCCAAGAAAATTTGAAATAACCTTAAAAGGTATTTCTAACGGAACTTGGAAACCCTTCAATTTTTAGTTCCTACTAATTTCCTATAACTACTCCCTAGTTTCGGTTAAATACCGGTAAGGGGGAAAACCTTCTAAAAAACCGGGGAAAACACAACCCGGGTTTGTAAAACATTGGTTACCGTTAATAATTTAGGAAAGGGTTATGAATAAGGTTCCGGTGGATCCACTGCAATGATTGGGATAAACCAATAATGAGAATTTTAAAGGTGTAACAATCCGGGGAAGGGAAAAACCGGGTTACCTGGGGGGATAAAACCTTTTCCTAAAAGGGAATCACACCGGTAATTGAGAAGGCCTTAGGGAAAAGCATTGAAGGGTAAACAAAAGAGCGGGGGGATAAATTAAGGGGGTGAACAGGGTTGGGAAATGTGCCGGATTGGGGGGGGAAAAAGGGGTTTAAGGGTAAGGTTGCAGGTGGCAATGGGTTTCCGGTGTTACGGGTTCCCCTTTTGGGCCATTTCCAACTGGTATCCGGGTTTTCACTATGGTTTTTGGTAAAAAAACATACCAGGTAAACACAGGGGACCGGGTTAAATACCACTTGGTTATCCGGGTAAATAACCCCTTTTCAATGGATACTCCTGGGAATCCGGTGGAACAGTGGGTTTAACCCTTTGAAACTACCCAAAATCTGGTTAACTCCCGGGTTAAGGGATAACACTACTGGGTTTGTGGGTTAACACAACTACCTGGATACCCTGGTGTAACACCTGGGTTATCCTGGGGATACAACTGAACCTTTTCTGGTCATAACACTTTAACCGGGGAAAATCCCGGTTATACCCAATACTTGGGGGTTAAACCCGGTTTTGGTTAACCGGTAACCCGGTACTATCCGGGGTAACCTCCCGGTTATCCCTTTGGTAAAACCAGGGTTATACCTGGGTATATACTGGGGGGTTTATAACTGGTAACCTTCCGGGTTAAAATTTTAACATGGTACCTGGGGAACACTACCCGGGGTTTTTGTGGATAACACTCCCCGGGTTTCCGGTGGATAACCTACCCTGGTTTCCTGGTTGGTAACATTGGGTTAAGGTTACCTGAAACTTTTTCCTGGTGATAACACTCCCGGGTATCCTGGGTTGATAACACACCTGGGTTATCCTGGGTGGAAAAACACACCGGGTTCCTGGGTAAAAACTACCCCGGGTTATCCTGGGTGGGGGATACCATAACTCCTGGGTTACCTGGGAAACAACCCTTTACCGGTTAAACTACCCCTGGGTTACCCTGGGTTGCTTTCACTAACCCTGGTTATCTGGGAAAACCATCGGGTTATTCCGGGTGGATAATACCCTTGTTTGGTTTAAACATACCCCGGGTATCCTGGTGTAAACCTACCCTGGGGTTTTCGGTGGAAAAACAACCATCCTGGTTGGATAAACCCCTGGGGGGATAAAAACCCTGGGTCGGTGATACCTACCTGGGTGGATAAACACCCTGGGTTAGGTGGTAACAACCCCTGGGTTTCCTGGGTGGATAACACACCCTGGGTTTCCTGGGTTGAAATACCTTTTCCTGGGGGATTTAAACCACCTTTGGGGTTTCCTGGTGGTAACACACGGTTACCTGGGTGGTAACTACCCGGGTTTACCCCTGGGTTAAGTTAAACCTTGGGTTTCCTGGTGGATAACACTCCCTGGGTTTATCCTTGGGTGGAATAAACACCCTGGGTTTTTAATCTTTTTAACTCCTGGGGATAACACCCTACCCCGGTTCATAACCTTGGTTCCTGGGGTACCCCTGGGTTATCTGGTGGGTAACCCTTTTTCCCTGGATTATCCCCGGGTGGATACATACCTGGTTATCCTGGGGATAACCACTTACCCTTTGGTATCCTGGGTAAAAACCCTTGGGTTCCTGGGGAAATTAGGGGGATAACTACCCTGGCGTTGGATAATCCTGGTATTGGTACACACCCCTGGTTATCCTGGGGGAAATAAACCTATACCTGGGGATAACAACCTGGGTTTTGGGTGGGTTAACTAAACCCGGTTATCCTGGTATACCTTACCTCTGGGTTAACCATAACCCCTTTTACCCGTAGTGTACACTCCTGGTTTTGGTGGAAACACACCCCGGGTTATCCGGGTGGATAACACTACCCTGGGTTTGGGATAACACTACCGGGTTTGGGGTAACAACCCTGGGTTTCCTGGTGGATAACAACCCCTGGGTTACCTGGTGGATAATACCTTTTTCCTGGGTGGATAACACACCCTGGGTTTCCCGGTTAAACACTACCTGGTTATGGGTGGAAACATACCCTGGGTTATCCTTGGATAACATACCCTGGGTTGATCGCGGCCCGATCTGTGACCAGGCCTCATGGTGGATCAGGGCCTGATCAACCAGGCTGTTACTGTTGACTGCACACAACCCGAAGTACGAACCGCAGCCCGGCTGGTCAGGTACTGCCTTTAGGTTCCTGTCCAGCTCCTTCTTGAAGACAGCCTGAGATATATTGGTAATCCCTTTTATGTATTCTGGGAGGCAGTTGAACAGTCTTGGGTCCCAGACACTTATTGTGTTGTCTCTTATCATGTTAGTGGCGCCGAGTCTTTTGCTTTCATAGGGAGTGATTTTCGTGTGCAAGTTTCTTACTAATTCCTCTAGAATTTTCCAAGTGTAAATAATTATGTATCTCTCCCTCCTTTGTTCTAGGGAGTACAAGTTGAGGAGGAACTTCAAGTGTTCCCAGTAACTGAGGTGTTTTATCACAGTTATGTTTGCCATGAATGTTCTCTGCATTTTCTAGGTCAGCATTTTCACCTGTCTTGAAAGGTGGTGTTAGTGTGCAGCAATATTCCAGCCTAGATAGGTTAGGTTAGGTAAGGTTCGTCAGGAAACAGAACAAGTATTTCCTGACATGGGTGTTAGTCAGATGACGGCCCTCCATTGGAGCTTTTGGTAATCTGACCAAGGCCTTCTGCTGGCTTACCGTTCCACCTCTTTAAAACTTATGGTCACAGATATAACAATTTAGTTTTAGAACTAGGAATTTGAAGAGTATAGTCATGGGCTTGGCATCTCTAGTTTTGAAGGTTCTCATTATTCATCCTGTCATTTTTCTAGCAGATGTGTTTGATACAATGTTGTGGTCTTTGAAGGTGAGATCCTCTGACATTATCACTCACAGATCTTTTACATTAGTTTTTTTCACTCTGTTGTGTTGTTGGAATTTGTTTTACACTTCGATATAAGAAGTTTTAATTTCCTCACGTTTACGATATCAGAGTAGTTGAAATTTCTTATTATTGAAGTTCATATTGTTTTTTGTGGGCATTTAAAGATTTGGTTGATGTCTGCCTGTGGTCTTGCAGTGTCTTCACTAGAGAACACTGTCATGCAAATTCAGGTGTCATCTGCAGAGGAAGACACGGTGCCGTGGCTTCCCTGTCTGTCATATGTGAGGATGAGGAAAGGATGGGAATAGAGCTTTTCACAGTGCCATGTACCAGATACCTCATACAAACATTCCAAATTTTAGCAATAAACTAAAGACACTAATAACAAATAACCAAATGAACAAGCACCTCCTTCTGCTAGCTGGAGACTTCAACATTAACCGTAATCTAAGATCAAGATCAAGAAAGTTTAGGTAAGACCCCCATGTTGGGCGAGCTGCGAAGACAAGACAGGAGAAGAATACCGTTGGAAAGGAGTGTCCACAGTGGAAGAGAAAGTGCCAGGGCTTAACCCCAGATTAGATTTTGCCACTGATGTGGCTAGTTTATTGTGCACCCCATATCTATCCTGTGAACGGTAGCGCAAGAGCATATGGATACACAAAAGGCCTAGGAACTAAGCTCCGAAGGGTTAACAGGAATACATATGGATTTATATCTACATATCTATAGCTCAATTATCTGTTACAAGCAAATTTATGAAAATTGCTTAGTATATCTGGTATCTTATTTTCATTAATAAGATATCTTGACATGTCACATAGGCTATTATACTCTCTATCTCTGTATTCCTCAATAAGTGGACAATTAAGCACATAGTGTTCAAGACAGTGACCATATGACTGATCACATAATTTGCATTTAGTTTGATCATCATCTGTGTGTCTCCCAAACTGCCAGAAGTACTTGTAACCAAGCCTAAGCCTGGCCACTACAACATCAGTCAGTACTTGTAACCAAGACTAAGTCTGGCCACTACAACATCAGTCAGTACTTGTAACCAAGCCTAAGCCTGGCCACTACAACATCAGTCAGTACTTGTAACCAAGCCTAAGTCTGGCCACTACAACATCAGTCAGTACTTGTAACCAAGACTAAGTCTGGCCACTACAGCATCAGTCAGTACTTGCAACCAAGCCTAAGCCTGGCCACTACAACATCAGTCAGTACTTGCAACCAAGCCTAAGCCTGGCCACTACAACATCAGTCAGTGTTCACATTGCAAGTTGCTCCATAAACATACTTATCTACATTCATGTTATCATAGTGGGTTATAGATCTACTCAGGCTTCTAACTGCATTCCTATAACAATCATTTTCATTATTTACTTCTCTCCTAATATTATTCCTAATGCTAGACACAGTTATACCAAAGTTATATTCTGCATTCTCCTTCTGGGTACTCTTCTTGGCTAACATGTCAACTTTATCATGAAGGAGTAATCCAATGTGTGTTGGGATCCATAGCAATTGTACATTAATTTCTTTTTCCCGGATTTTTTAATATCTATACCTGGCTTCTCCAATGAGCATGTTGTTGGAGTCATTATATGAGTTAAGAACATTCACTAATGACATAGAATCAGTGATAATGATAGAGTCAAGCTGAGTGTCATAAGCTAGGTTTAGCGCCGTTAGGACTGCAAACAATCTGTCGTGGGACAGATTGAAGAAAGCAGGAGTAACAGGCTTTGTTGCAACAGTCTTGTGGGGGGTTGGAGGTGTTGAAACTTGAGAGGCTGGCAGCAAGCTAGGTCGCAGGACTGGGCAGACAGGTAGGAACATAAGAGGGGAGCTCACTGGTGGTTTTTGATAAAATTAAGGAGGTAGGTTTGCAGAAGAGCCATTTTCAATTTTTTTGAAGCTGCTGTTGGGAGGTGGTAAAGTTTTGTCTTTTTTCCCAAAAGTGAAACATGGAGGCTTGAGGAATTCCAGAACTTGGAAAGTGTGAAGTGAAGGGGGTGACTCGCAAGAAAAATTTGACAGTACCAGTCCCAAGGACTTTGTAGAGCTCAGTGCAGGTGAGGGTGTCAGCCATAGTTGGAGAAGTGTAGAGGGAAAAGGGTTTTTTCCATGAAGTGTATTGGAGTCAATAAAAGTTTCTTCTTCGGAGATGGTTTCGGTGGGTGAGTCTTCAATGGCACTGGCAGTGATGGTGGGCGGCAGGCACAGTGGATAGGTGTATTGGTGGTGTATCAACCGACTGGGAGATGTGGGAGGTGGTGGTTGAGGCAGAAATAAACAATGTTATGGGCGGTGGATTTGTTGCAGAAGATTCGGAACAGTTGCTTGGAAAAGGAGACAGGTCTGCAGGTGCAAAAAAGTTCACGACGTTGGGAAGGAAACTTAGGATGTCTGCTGAAGGGGTGGGAGTCCGGGAAACTGAAGGCAGGTAAAGTTGTTCAGATGGAATAGTTCGTTCATGGGGGTGTTGAAAGTGCCGGGGTTTGTTGCATTTGCAAGTGTGCATACACCATGCAGCAGTACATCCCCCTTGGAGGGAGCTCCATCCAGGAGTGAAGTTGTTGTTGGACGAAGGTGTGTAGAATCTTTGGGGGTGTCGGGTTGTAGTTCAGTTATTGCTGCGCATGTCGGTGAATTGGAGGTGTTTTTTAGATTTAGATTTGCCACCGAAGTGGCTAGTTTATTGTTTTACCCATAACCATCCTGTGGATGGCAGCACAAAAAGCATAAGATTTCACGAAAGGCCTAGGAACTAGGCCCTAAAGGGTTAACAGGTGTACAAAAAAAAAAGAAAACTGGCAACAAGTGGTACAAGAATCAATGTTTACGACGTTCCTATAAGGAATTACAGTCAGTTATATCTGTATGGTGACACCGCCGCTACCAACATCACTGCTCACATCCCGTAAATATTTTAAGAATGTTTTCTGCTTTTTGTGGCTATTTCCTTGTATTACCTTTCTAATATAATAATTGACGATCTGGCATCATATGAGAGTGTGAGGAACTTATACGTAGTCCCGGTAGCAATCATGAACCGTCTGGGACATTAACTGACGTCAGCAGGATTCCCACTCTTGAGAGTGGCAGGACAAAATACGTGAGACTATTGGTCCAAGAAGTAGGAAGAATGCCTCAATGTAACTGAGATTGTATAATCTCAGTTACATTGAGGGCGTTCTTCCTACTTCCTGGACAATAGTCTCATTGTGCCTATCCCTAAGCCCCAACAGCCTGATACATTTAGGCCGATCTCCTTAACTAGTTGTCTTTGTAAAACTTTGAAAGAATGATGCTTAACAGACGTACTACAGAATCAGACATCAACTTTCCCCTACCTCTATGGGTTCATGAAAGGTAAAAGTGTGCAGAACTGTATTTCCACCTTTCTCACTGCACACACCTCAACTAGTTTTACCACTTTTCTTGATCTAAAATCTGCATTTGATATCGCGAACAGAACCGTTATACTACATGAACTAGCCAAAATGAATATTGGTGGTAGCTTACTCTGCTGGAAATAGGATACCTGTCAAACAGAGTTTCCTCTGTCCTCTACCAAGGGTTTAGAAATGAGTCTAAAGAAATGTCCCTAGGTACACCGCAGGGAGGAGTTCTCAGTCCCATGCTATTTAATATTCTGATTAATGCTCTCCTCAATGCTCTGCCTGCCTCACCTAAACATATAGCTATAAGCTTTGCTGATGATATCATGATACATACAACAGGGCATAAGAAGATGGTACCATTCTTATGGAAGTTCAAGCAGTTTGTAAGCGACTAGGCCTCATAATATCTTCCTCTAAAACAAAGATATTAACAAGCAAACGACATCCCCCACCCATCTATTTGCAGGGTGAAATCATTAGCTACGTTAAAACTTACAGATATCTTGGTGTAGATATACCCTTTAACAAATCCACTATACCACAACTAAACAAGAAATGTAAAGCTAGGCTAAATGCTCTCAAAGCTGTTGCTGGCTACAATCCCAACTATGGTGGTAATGTGAGAATCGTGAGAATGATGTACATAGCCTATGTTAGGTCCTTAACTGATTATGCTGCTTCCATGTTGATATTAGCTACAGAAAGTTCTCTCCGACCCTTGGAGTTAATGCAAAATGAAGATCTCAGAATTATTCTTGGTTGCCCCAAATCAACAAAGGTTCTTAATATGAGGAAGGAGCTTGGTATTTCTAGTATCAGTGATAGAATTGTTGAGATTAACACTGTACTCGGTATTAGAATGTTAAGAAATGAGCCAGACTGTCACAATGAATCTTACAAGTGTCAAGAAGTTAAATACACACAGATCTAAAGGATTGTTGAAAACTGGCAATTGCAATAAGTTTTAAAAACTGCGATTTACTGTATCACTGTATGCAACAAGAGGCATTTCACCCCTCCATGTAGATTGTTCAGGCTTTAATATCACATCCTACAGTCCCTCCAAGAAGCTCATTGCTAAGTAATCCCTCCTAAATCTCTTGTTCGATCTACTGCTCAAGAAGAAATTTCTGCCTAGCTTGTAGTAATATGATATCCATAAGTAATATACACAGATGGATCTAAACAGAGTCTTCTTGGCAGGCTGCATCTGCTCATGTTGCCACCCTCCCTACTAAGAACGATAATAAACTTGTTGAACTAGGCATAAGAATTAACAACAGTGCGCTACAATGCTAACTGAATTGTTTGCAATCCTAATGGCGCTGAAGCTAACCTATGAACACCGTGCTTGATTCTATCATCAGTTACTGATTCTATTGTCATCACTGGAATGTTCTAAACTGGCGATCAATGACTCCAACAACATGCTCATTTGGAGAAGCCAGGTATAGAATACTCACAAATCAGACAAAAAGATTAATGTACATTTACATGGATCCCATCACACATTGGATTTACTCCTTCAGATAAAGTTGATAATGTTAGGCCAAGAAGAGTACCCAGAAGGAGAAGTAAGAATATAACTTTCGATATATCTTGTGTCTAGTCATTGGGAATAACATTTGGAGAGGGGAGTAAATAATGAAAATGATGTTATAGGAATGCTCTGGAAGCCGAGTAGATCTAAAACCCACTATGATAACATTAACGTATATAAGTATGTTATGGTGCAAAAACTTGCAATGTGAACAGACTGACTGATGTTTTTATTGGCCAGGCTTAGGCTTGGTTACACGAACTGACGATGTTGTAGTGGCCAGGCTTAGGCTTGGTTACAAGTAATGACTGATGTTGTAGTGGCCAGGCTTAGGCTTGTTACAATACTGACTGATGTTTAGTGGGCCAGGCTTAGGCTTGGTTACAAGTACTGACTGATGATGTAGTGGCCAGGCTTAGGCTTGTTACAATACGACGATGTTGTAGTGGCCAGGCTTAGGCTTGGTTTACCAAGTACTGACTGATGTTGTAGTGTCCAGGCTTAGGCTTGGTTACAAGTACGAATCATTGTCCTCAATTTCGCTTTTCCTTCCGGTCCGAGTGGACGTGCTGCGCAGGCGCTCGGCTGCTCCGCTCCCGATTCAGTTGATATTCTGGTGCGTTTACCTGTTTTGAGCAATCACAATGGCGGACAGACATGGACGCAAAGGGTGAAATACTGTCTGTGTGGTGCTTGGTACGTGGTGCCCCGAGTATTCTACAATTGCAGGTGCTTCTGCCAAGTATCATCCTCGCGATGTGTATGGCATACCGAGCGAATAGTTGGTATGGTGTAGCAGTGAATGAGTGTAACAGATCTTCCATCAGTTCAAGGAGTCTGGTTTTACGCCAGCACATCGACGGCGTTTCAAGAAAAGATGATGACCGTTAGTTCTCTGCATGGAGGTCTGCCTACATGACGTATCAAGCTATGAACGGGGGTAAAGGTGAGGAAATGTCCCCTTTGAGGCCTTGGAAAATGATGTTTGGAGGTATTTCCGTAGGTATGGCAAGAATCCATACGTACACATTGAAGATGGAAAGGATGGGCCCTTACATGGGCTGGCCAGAGGGTCTTTCAGATTGAAGATGACAATGAGACGAACCTATACCATCGTACGTTCTGAGGAAGAGTTCAGAACACAGGTTTATGTATATATTGCCAGTAACACGTCAGACATGTAGGCTGTGCGGGTCTTAATTACCATAGGCGGCCCAATTCATCAAAGGCAGGGACGGAGAGAAAAGTGCCAACAACTGTTGAACGACAGCTGCTCTCCTTGGCACCTGAGACAGGTGAAACTGCAAGAACAGCGTCTGAAAGTTGGAGTAAAGAAGTCACCAGAGCAAGTCGAGAGCTTGGGGGATGCGTGCGCCTACGTTACCTGTGGACCTGTGTCTGAGCGAACCAACACGGATGATACTGTTGACAGAAGTGACTACAACAGATGGTCTGTTGGACGAGGTCTTAAAAGACTTCTTGGGGAGGTGGAAGACAGTCAGGAAGGGATAAGAACGGGAGGGTAATGGAGGGGTATCATGCTGCTACAAAAGTGTGAGAACACCTTGTGCAACGAGGAGTAAGCGCACACGGTGGAGGTTGAGGTGCAAACCAGTAGGCGACATGGATGCTGAGGCAACGTGTGGAGGTGGCACACTGGAAGCGAGCAGCTGGGATGTCCTGAATATGGAAGATGTCCTTAACGCCAGGGCCAGAGATCTGGAAAGAAACCTGGAAGACCGGCTAGAGCTACCGGGGATTGGTGGCCAACCGGTTCTGTTGTGCTGCAAGGGTCGAAGGAAAAGGGGAAAATACTGAGGTCTGGATAGACCAAGTGACAAAACGTGGCCTTATAGTCAACAACCACGTCCCTTTCGAGCAACCTTCAAAGTCGCTGGGAAAGCCCTTTATTGTAAATTCAAGTTGTTCTCCATTAAATGTTAACGTCCTGAGAGCTTAGATAAGAGAGTGTGGATGGAATGGTTTATAGGAGATTTGATGTGGATATATTTTCATACCAGGAGCATAATTTACAAGTTTGGATGTGAGTTGCACTTGAAGGTTATAAGTTATATGCGAGTGGATCGGTGATGTTAAAAGGGGGGTTGCTGTGGCTGTGAAGGAAACCAGTCCCTTGCATGTGTTGGGGTGGGAAGAGGGTGGGGGTGGAAGGGTGGTGGTGGGTAGAGGAGAGTTGGGGTGAGGCAAGTGGGTTTTGTTTATAGGAGTATACATTGCCGGCGGATGGAAATGCAGCAGTTAAGGTAACTTTTCGTGAGGGAAGTTTTTGCTTTTTTTATTTTTGAGGGGATTGCCCTTTATTACTGTGATAGGAGGAGACTGTAATTGTGTCATACGACAAGAGTGATGTGGAACCGATTGGGGGCGGGGTGTGTGTTGGGGTTTTTTTTAACGCAATGTGTTGGGGGATGTGGAGTTTTAGATGTAGTGGGGAGTGGTGGTTGGAGATTGAGTAATACATTTTACAAAGGGATATGCTGCACGACTGGATAGGTCTATGCAACGGAACAATACAGTTCTGGTGAGTTAGTACCCTTCGATGTTGGGGTTTTTTGAAACCACAGGCGGTTATTGCGGATCTTGATTGGGAGGGTATGGTAGGAAAATTAAATGCTAGACATGTGAAGGGGAGGGGGTGAAGTGGGACTTTTGGGGATTGGTGGCATCTCGTTTTTGGGATCAATGGGATGTGTGGGTCGTGTTTCTTGGAATGGTGGGAGAAGCGAGCCTAAGTCCGGGTATTGCTGGAATCTATAAAAATAGGTGATGGGAAGAGGCCAGTGGAGGTATGGGTTACAGAATTATTTGGAATGTCCGCTGAACGAGTGTTATGAGAGGAAGATGGGGAAGCAGTATGGGACCGTGGAGCACTAGGGTAGACTGGCTGAGATACACAATGACAATTTGATTCCTGTGCGTGTTATGGCTAGGATTGGAGGCTGTATTTGGGTTATAAACCATTCGAGAAGTGTTTTTAAGACGTTTTAGAGGGTAAGGCAGAAGGAGTCAACTATTTTTGCAATTAGAGGTGAGCGAGGATATGGGTGGATATCATAATGGACAGGTGAACTTACTACTACAGAAGGCATGTAGTAATTATACAGATTTCTGGTTCGAGAGAAATGGAGAAAAGGTGGTGAGGGCGATTCTTTTGAGGAAGTGTTGGAGGGGGTGTGGGTAAGGGCAGAAGAAGTGAGGGGATGGAGATGGGATGAGCGATTAGTGTTTACCGGAGTTATACCTGAGAGAGTTTCGGGGGGTCAACGCCCCCGTGGCCATACTGATACCGGATGCCTCCTGGTGATCATCCCCTGATCAACCAGGCTGTTTGCTGCTGGCTTGCACGCAAACCAACGTACGAGCCACAGCCCGGCTGATCAGGACTGACTTTAGGGTGCTTGTCCAGTCCAGCTTGAAGACTGCCATGGGTCTGATGGTAACCCCCTTATGTTGCTGGAGGCATTGAAATCTCGGGCCCTTGACACTTATTGTGTATGGTCTCTTAACGTTGCTATTACACCACTGCTTTTCATTGGGGGATGGTTGCATCGTCCTGACCAAGTCTTTTGCTGTCGTAGTGAGTGATTTTCGTGTTCAGTTCGGTACAGTCCCTCTAGGTTTTCCAGGTGTAAATAATTGCATTATCTCTCCCCTCCTGCGTTCCAGGGGGGGGGGGGGGGGGGGGGGGGGGGGGGGGGGAAAAAAAAAATTACAGGTTTAGAAACCTCAAGCGCTCCAGTAATTGAGTGTGTTTTATCTCCTTTAATGCTCGCGCGTGAAAGTTGTCTCTGTACATTTTCTAGTCGGGCAATTCACCGTGCCTTGAAAGGTGCTGTTAGAGTGCAGCATATTCCAGCCTAGATAGGACCAAGTGATCGAAGAGGTCATCATGGCTTGGCCTCCCTAGTTTTGAAGGTGCTCATTATCCTCCTGTCATTTTTCTAGCAGAGCGGATTGATACAATGTGTATTGGTCCTTGAAGGCGAGATCCTCGACATAATCACTCGCCCAGTTCTGTTGACTGATTGGTGTTTTCGCTCTATTTTGTTGGCCAGATTTGTATTGTTAACTCTGATGAAGATTTAATTTCCTCATGTTACCATATCTGATTAATAGAAATTTCTCATCTGTTGAACTTCATATTGTTTTGCCCCCCAGCCCACTGAAAGATTTTGGTTGGATGTCGCCTGGAAAGCCTTGCAGTGTCTGCAATGGAAGTACACTGACGTCATGCGATTCTGGTGTCTCTGCAAAGAAAGACAACGTGCTGGTGGCTGAACATCCTTGTCTATGTCGGATATGAGAAGAGAGAACAAGATGGGAGCTAGTACTGTGCTTGTGGAACAGAGCTTTTCACCGTAGCTTTCCTCGGACTTTACTTCTGTGGACGACTACTCTCTTGTTTCTGTAGTGTAGGAAATTATAGATCCATCGACCGACATATCCTGTTATTCCCTTTAGCAACGCATTTTGTGCGCTATTAACGCCATGGTCAACCCAACTTGTCTAAGGCTTTTGCAAAAGGTCAGTATCTATTACATCTGCATTCTTTTTGTTCTTCTAGTGCTTTAAAAGGACCTTGACGTAGTGACAATAGTTTGAGACAGACAGGATCGACCTGTTCTAAACCCATGTTGCCCTGGGTTTTGTAACTGATGGTTTTCTCTATGTGGTGATCTTGCCTTCTTAGTAACACTTTCAAAAATTTTTATGATATGGGATTTTAAGTGCTATTGGTCTGAGTTCTTTGCTATTGCTTAACAGCCGCCTTGTGCGGTGGCTATGTCTTTTGTTTTTAGTAACTGAGGGACGACCCCGTGTCCATGCTGCCCACTCCATAGGAAGGAAAAGGCTCGTGATAGGGGCTACATCAGTTCTTGATGAACACAGAGGTCCATGAGTCTGGCCCTGGGGGGGGGGGTGGGGCAGAGTGCATGGGCATTTCATTATATCGCCTGTTTCGAAGTCATTTGGCGTCTGATAGACATCAGATAGGCTTGTGTTAATCAAATTGTTGTGGCTCTCCTCATTAAAAAAAACATTTTATCTTGACTCTCAGTCTGGTTATCGGCTTGGCTAAAATCTGGAGTCATATTGGTACTTGAGTACTCACTCAATTCCTTGCTGTCATCTGTTATGACCCATCCTTGTTTTAATAGGTGCCCAATACTGGATCGTTGTTCTCGGATTTTTGATTTGGCATAGGAGAAGAAATGCTTTATGGGATTCTTTTCGATTTCATTTTATGGCTTTTAGTTCTTTCTTCCCGCGATTTCCTGACCCCTAAAGGATTCTTTTAGCTTAAGGTTCGTATGCTTCTATTTCTATGACCATGTCTCCCACGCATTTCAGATAATTAACCTGCTTTAGCGCTCTGTTATTCTTTTCCCCGTCGCCTGTAAAGGGGAGCGCCTGTCTCTTTCTATTTGTACCATCCACTCCTCCTATTTCTTAGAGGAATAAGCCTTGAGGCATACATCGATTGCCGGACCGAGTTAATCCTGTTCTATGTCATAAGTTGGTTGTCTGTGGTTGCTTAGTGATCTTCCCATCTTTATCGTTAGACTTGGTTTACCTAGGGTCCCACTATTATGTTTTTGATAATGAAGTTGGAATTTGGTGAATGCTCCCTCGTGACCTAGTCCTCATTTTGTCGGTATGGGGCTCCACTCATAGCATTGTCTGAACCTCGAATTATGGTGTGATCTGAGTAAGATTGTTTTTGATATGGTGACATATTTCTTATCAGATCATTAATTGTTAGTGAAGATGAGGTCTAGTGTATTCTCCATTCCTAGTAAGAGCTCCTATTATTTGCTGTTTAAATTGAATTTTTATGCAGAGATTTTAAAAGCTCGTGTGAGTAGTGCGGTTTTTCATCAAAGCGCCTCCTGGTGTTTATTACTGCAACTATAATATTTGCTATATTCCTCCATTTTAGGTGCCTTAAGTTGAAATTCCCCCCAGTGAGCAAGATGTTGGGGTGGCGGAGCTGAAGATTTCCAGACAGTTTGGTCAATTTTTAACAGCTGTTCCTGTAATTCTGGGATGTTGTCATCCGGAGGCTTGTAGACTACCACAATGACAGGTTTTGGTTCTCGACCTTTACTGCTAAAACATCCCACTACAATCATTTGAGGCATTTAACAGTTCTGTGCAAACAAGTGGACTCTGCAATGTACAGGCCAACCCTCCCTTTTGCCTGTTCACATTCTGTCACAGTCTGTATAGGTAGGTAACCTGGGATCCATATTTCGTTTGTCCAAAGTGATCCTTAAGTGGGGTACCTCAGTGAAAGGCCGCGAACATTGGCCTTTGCCTCTGCAAGCAGTCCACGGATGAAAGGTATTTTGTTGTTTTGTTGCTGGCTTTAGACCCCTTATAATTGCAAAGAAGAATGTTATCGGACCTGTGGTATAAGTTGGTACTGTGGTGGGGATTGTTTTTTCTGGCATTAATATCTGTATCTGTTGGTTTGGAGTGGAGGGGGGGGTGGTGTGTGGGGCCATCGACTGTGTTCCACTCCAGGAATGAACTGGACTTTGTGTACGATTTCTTTCTGCTGCCATTTCCTTCCAGTTTTTTTTCCTTCCTTGCACTAAAAAAACCTCTCCCTCATGAGTGGCTGTGGCTAACTCCAGTTTTCCCTGCTGGATGTTTTGTATCTTTTTGTCCCCTTTAGATGGTATGCGTTGGCAATTTAAAGTATAGCACAAGTCTTCTGTACAGAAGAGGTACACATTTCAGGGGAAGACAAGCTTACAGGAAGGGAGTTTTGCATTTTCCTGTTGTCATATGGGCATGGCATTTTCTAGGTTGGTCATAGTTGCATGTCCCATCTGTTTTTCCAGATTTCCCATGCAGCAGATACCAAGGTGCATAGTATGTGCAACATGCTTGGATTTCCGCTTGCCTTGGTTTCTTGTGATCTGTATTCCCTGGTGTGGTGCATGTGTTCCCTGTCTTACTTCTATCACCCTATAGCACCAACAATGGAGCTCCCACCATTGTTTTTTGGTAATTTATGCCTCAGTATTGCTAGTGGAGTCCTCTTGTTTGCTATTTCCTGCGGTATTTCAGTTTGCAATATTGGTTTAAATCTTAGACTTTGACTACACTTGTTTCCCTACTAGGCTCCTGGCTCCTGTCTCCCTATAGGTCATTTAGATGTTTCCTTCCTGCGTATAATTCCCGACCTACCTGGACAAAAATCTCCAGCTTTCACAAAAAAAACCATTACTGCTCCAGGACGAAGCACCTCGCAGCTCACCATTACTGTCCCCCAGGACAGTATCTCCAGCTTCACCATTACTGTCTCTAGACAGTATCTCCACATCATCCAATTCTGTATCCCCAGGACAGCACCTCCCCCGCTTCACCATTTACTGTCATGCCCAGGACAGTCAGTATCAGCCCACATTTACTGACTACGCAGGACATCAGCCTCCAGCCTTACAGTTTGTGACTACATGGCCAGTATCAAGGGTCAGTACATTCAAGCCCGAGACTTTTGTATGTTCCCATCTGTTGTAAAATCTTCCAGGTTTTCATGAAAGCAGCTTTGATGTTGTCCACTTTTAATACCCTTTTGAATTTAGTCCACAGATTTTCCTCATTGGGGGTACCCAAAAACACTTCTTCTTTTTTAATACTGCTTTAGCTCTAGTATCAGGATATCTGCACAAGGGCGTTGACACCAATTTCCACAAAAATTGACAAATATCCATGTGGAAGCCCGTTTTGGTATTTACTGACCACAGACTATACACAGGGCTTCATAATGATTTGAATGGTTTTGAATTTTACTGCAATTTTACTAGCAACCTCTAGAATATCTATAATAACCTTCTTAATGAAGCTCTAGCTATTTGTATTGTTCTGTTCCTAACTGTTTTTTTGTAAATTGGACCTCCTAACCGCATGATTCCTGATTTTAATTGTGTGGTGTAAGTTGAGGATCAGTTTTAACATGAGTAAGCTGGAAAACCCCTCGGGAATCAAAGGGATTTCAAATGATTATTTAATCAGATTATCATATGTGTAGCCAATACAACAGTCAGTTGGGATGTCCCATGAATTGTATGCAGCTGGAGGGCAAGTATTGAGAGGTGTGAGTTGGATCGTGAAAAAGCAAGTGTGGAAGGTTTTAGAGTGCGTATAGAGCAATCTCACAAATGTGTTCGTGACAACAAGATATTTGCATAATATTAGGAAATATGTATTAAGAAGGTAAATTGTGAGTTTGAACTAGGGGACAGATGGGTAATTCCGGTACAAGTATGAGAGTTGGGCAGGCACAAAAGGGACTATTTGGAGGGTTGCGAGGGGGAGGACATATTGGTAATGATTGGAGAATGCAATGACTTTGTGAAAGTAGAAAATTATGAGGGCTTGTTTGTTGCATCTGGGGTTTGGACTGGAGTGGCCGAGTGGGTTTGATACGCTATACTTAGCGGTTATGGTACGGGTCCAAGTTAAGGCATATTGGGAAGTGCTGGTAAAATGGAGAGGTGATTACGGCAGGGGTACCCTCTTTCACAAATTCCTGTTTGCGGTGCATGCAACATCCGTTTCTTGGGCTCGTTGAGATGGGGTGGAGCTTTAAAATTGAGAGGGAAGGCCGCTTCAGGGCATTGGGCGGGGTATGTGGAGTGAAACCACTATCCTTATAGAAAGGGGTGGAGGAATTGCATATGTGGGAGGTGTTGGGGATTTTTGGGGAGGAGCGGGAAATGAGAGTAAATAGGGTTGAAATCGTAGTTTACTGGAGGTGGGTGCTTGGGTGGGTAAGGGGGGGGCTTGGGGTTGGAGTTTGGGTTGGGCAGTGGTGGATAATTTGAAGATTTGTGGAGTGTTTATACATTCGAATGCACAGGATGCTAGCAGGTAAATTTCAGAGAGGGTAGTGGAGAAGTAGTGAGTAGATTAAGGTTTATACGGGCGGGAGATGTCTCATACACAGAGGGCGGTAATAGTTAATCGCTGGGTTACAGTAAGGTTTGGGGTATAGCGGAAGTGTATCCTTTGAGAACACAGGACGTACAAGAAATACAGAGAACGATCTATTACATTATGTTTGGGGTTTTTGGAGGGCATGGCTGACTCGCAAGGAAGTGGTGATGTCGAATGTGCGCAGAGGGGGAGTGGGTCTTTTAGCACTGGGGGCCGAGGTGAAAGAATAAATAATGTAAAAACAGTCCCCATTCGTTAAGGGCTGAGGGGAAAGAGGGGTAAGAGTGGGAAGGGTGATGGGGGTCATGTGCGGAGATGGTGGTGGAGGTAAAGAGTTAATTGAATGTAGGATATGCTAGAGTTTGTTATTGGTTAAGATGTTGAGCGTGCTAAAAGTGGGGCGTTTGTATCATTGAGTGGGAGGACGAAATCCGGCAGGTGGTATCGGTCTATCCATTGTATGATTGGGTGGACGATAGTGTAAGACATTCAGGAGGCTCAGTAATGATGCCTAGGGTAGTGAGTTTGATACATATTCATGATGGGGATCCAAGCTTCAAAAGCAGTTTTTGAGTTTAATGGGTTTTGGTATGGAAACCGTCCTGCAGTCAGTGTGGTGAGGCTGGAAACGGAGCATTTCTGCGGTTTATTTTTTGAAGAATTGGAGGGAGGTACGGATGTGGTTGTGGCGAGGGTTTTTTGTCTGCTAGGCGGGGGTCATGTAGAGACCCTGCGAGCTTTACCATTATGAGGTAAAAGGGGTATCACGGGAGGAGAAAAAAAAGGGCGATTATGTATGTAGGTAGTGGTTTTCTGTATATTTCCTGGGAATGAGAGATCTGTGTGGTAGGGTTCGGAATTAGGCAATTGCAAGCGCGTAATAAACAGGACCTGCTCGTAGGAACAAACTAATTTAAGGGATTCATGTGGAGCTTGTTTTCCAGAGAACTATAGAGAGATTACCGTCCTTCCTACAGGCAATTGGTACAGAGATAACCATAATAGGGGACTGTGTTTTACTTTGGTAGTCGGGTTTTCAATAGTTTTCACAGTGTGTGGTGGAGTGTATTGAATGGTTTTTAGCGAATGACAAGGGTGGATGGTATGTAGTTGTAACGGATTATGGTTGGGTGGTAACTAGTCCTGATCCGGTTGCTGTTGTAGGAATTGAAAATTAAACTGTGTGCAACGTGTGAATTGCTTTGGGGTATGGAGGTGAATGTGTGTGAATTTATGTTTGTGTTTTAAAAGTAATTTCTATAAGATAGAAAAGCTCCCGTTGTGTGGCGTTATTATGAGGAAATCAAGATATGTCAGGTAAAATGGTGTCCAGTGTTAATTTAACTTTCTGGCTTAGATCATAATATATCAGAGAATGATTTCGTGGTGCTTAACAAACTTACATGTACAAAATTTGTGTGTTTTTTTTTTTTTTGATGGTGAGACACTCCTGGTTCCAATTAGTAACGTATCACGTGATGTATGATGAGTAAAAGTTTGTATATTGCCACAAACAATTGTGGAATACATGTGTTGGTTGTTCAGTGTACACAGTATTATAGATAAAATTTAAATTTGTATTCACCTTTAGCTTGTGTTTTTTTAACTTTTGTGTTATGTTCAATGTTTATTTGGTTGCAGGGAAGCCACAAGAACACCTGGGTGTTCAATGTTTGAATGTAATGTTCAATTTTAGTTGGTGCAGGGATGGCACAAGAACACCTGGGGTTCAAGTGTGAATGTAATGTGCAACGTTTAGTTGCTGCAGGATGGCACAGGCAAAGAACACCTAGGTGTTCAATTGTGAAGGAATGGTTCAAAACGTTTTAGATTCATGGTAGCACAAGACACCTGGGTTGTTCAAGTGTGAATGTAATGGTGCAACGTTAGTTGCTGCAGGGGATGGCACAAATAACACCTGGGTGTTCAATGTGGAATGTAATGGATCAACGTTTAGTTGGTGCAGGATGGCACCAAGAACTCTGGGTGTTCAAGTTGAATGTAATGGTTTCATCAACGTTTAGTTTGTGCAGGGATGGCACAAGAAACACCTGGGTGTTCATGTGAATGTAAAATGTTTCACGTTTAGTTGGTGCAGGGAGAGGCACAAGAACACCTGGGTGTTCAAGTGTGAATGTAATAATGTTCAAACGTTTTAGTTTTGGTGCAGGGATGGCACAAGAACACCTGGGTGTTCAAGTGGTGAATGTAATGGTTCAACGTTTTTAGTTGGTGGCAGGGATGGCACTAAGAACACCTGGTGTTCCAAGTGTGAATGTAATGGTTCAACGTTTAGTTTTGGTGCAGGGATGGCACAAGAACACCCTGGGTGTTCAAGTTGAGAATGTAATGGTTTCAACGTTTAGAAGTTGGTGCAGGGATGGCACAAGAACACCTGGGTGGTTCAAGTGTGAATGTAATGGTTCAACGTTTAGTTGGTGCTGGGGAAGGCACAAGAACACCCTGGGTGTTCAAAGTGTGAATGTTAATGGTTCAACGTTAGTTGTGCAGGAGGATGGCACCAGAACAACCATGGGAGTTTCAAGTGTGAATGTAATGTTCAACGTTTATTGGTGCAGGGATGGCACAAGAACACCTGGGTGTTCAAGTGGTGAAAGTAAAGGTTCAAACGTTTAGTTTTGTAGCAGGATGGCACAAGAACACCTGGGTGTTCAAGTGTGAATGTAATGGTTCAACGTTTAGTTGCTGCAAGGGATGGCACAAGAACACCTGGGTGTTTTTACAATGTGAATGTAATTGGTTCAACGTTTTAGTTTGCTGCCCAGGGATGGCACAAGAACACACCTGGTGTTCAAAGTGTGAATGTAATGGTTCAACGTTTAGTTGGAGCAGGGATGGCACAAGAAAAAACCCTGGGTGTTCAAGTGTGAATGTAAGTTATCTACGTTTTAGTTGGTGACAGGGATGGCACAAGAACACCTGGGTGTTCAAGTTGAATGTAAATGGTTCAATGTTTTAGTTGGTGCAGGGATGGCACAAGAACACCTGGTGTTCAAGTGTGAATGTAATGGTTCAACGTTTTAGTTGCTGCATGTATGGCACAAGAACACCTGGGTGTTCAAAGTGTGATGTAATGGTTTTCAACGTTTAGTTGGTGCAGGGATGGCACAAGAACACCTGGGTGTTCAAGTGTGAATGTAGGTTCAAACGTTTAGTTGGTGCAGGGATTGCACAAGAACACCTGGGTCTTCAAGTGTAATGTAATGTTTCAATGTTAGTTGGTGCAGGATGGCACAAGAACACCTGGGGTTCAAGTTGTGAATGTAATGGTTCAACGTTTAGTATGGTGCAGGGATGGACACAAGAACACCTGGGTGTTCCAAGTGTTAATGGAATGGTGCAACGTTTAGATTGCTGCTGGATGGCAAAAACACCTGGGTGTTCAAAGTGTGAATGTAATGGTCAACGTTTAATTGCGCCGGGTTGGCACAAGAACACCTTGGGTGTTCAAGTTGGAATGTCATGGTACATCATTTTTAGTTTTGGTGCGGTATGGCGACACAAGAACACCTGGTGTGATCAAGTGTGATGTAATGGTGCAACGTTAACTTGGTGCACGTATAGGCACAAGAACACCTGGTGTTCAAGGGTGTGAATGTAATGGTTCAAACGTTTTAGTTGCTGCAGGGATGGCACAAGAACACCTTGGTGTTCAAGTGTGAATGGTATTGGTTCAACGTTTAGTTGTGGCAGGGATGGCACAAGAACACCTGGGTGTTCAAGTGTGAATGTTAAGGTTCAAACGTAGTTTCTGCAGGGATGGCACAGAAAACCTGGGTGTTCAGTGTGAATGTAATGGTTCAACGTTTAGTTGGAGCAGGAAGCCAACAAGAACACCTGGGTGTTCAGGTGTTAATGTAATGTTTCAAACGTTTTAGTTGCTGCAGGGATGCACAAGAACACCTGGGTGTTCAAGTGTGAAATTTAATGGTTCAACGTTTAGTGTGCAGGGATGGCACAAGAACACCTTGGGTGTTCAAGTGTGAATGTAATGGTTTCAACGGTTTAGTTGGTGCAGGGATGGTGCACAAGAACACCTGGGTGTTCAAGTGTAATGTAAATGGTTCCAACGATTAGTTGGTGCAAGGATGCACAAGAACACCTGGGTGTTCAAGTGTGAATGTAATGGTGGCAACCGTTTAGTTGCTGCAGGGATGGCCACAAGAACACCTGTGTTTCAAGTGTAATGTAATGGTGCAGACTTTTAGTTGCTGCAGTGATTCACAAGAACACCTGGGTGTTCAAGTGTGAATGTAATGTGTACAACGTTTAGTTGGTGCAGTGATGGCACAAAGAACACCCTGGGTGTTCAGAGTGAATGTAATGGAGCAACGTTAGTTGAGTGGGCAGGGATTGGGCACAAGAAACCACCTGGGTGTTCAAGTGTTAATGTAATGGTGCACACGTTTAGTTGCTGCAGGGATGGCACAAGAACACCTGGGTGTTCAAGTGTGAATGTATGGTTTCAAAGTTTAGTTGGTGCGGGATGGCACAGAACAACCACCTGGGTGTTTCAAGTGTGAATGTAAATGGTCAACGTTTAGTTGGTCAGATGGCAACAAGAACATGCTGGGTGTTCAAGTGTGAATGTAATGGTTCAACGTTTAGTTGGTGCAGGGATGGCACAAGAACACCTGGTTTCAAGTGTGAAATGTAATGTGCAACGTTTAGGTTGGTGCAGGGATGGCACAAGAACACCTGGGAGTTCAAGTGTGAATGGCTCTGGTATGGAGTGCATGTGTGTAAATGTAGTGGTGTGGTGATGAATGCCAATTTTCTCAACGATAAGAAAGTCCCTGTGTTTGGGATAATTATGAGGAAAACATGATACAATGTACTTAAACCTGGTGACTAGGTTAATTAATCTTTATGGCTGAGTTCATAATATAATATCAGATAAACAAGTTAGTGTTATTTGAAACCCAACTCTCATTATAGTAAATTTCCTTATTTTTTTATTAGGGAAATATAAATGCAGCATTCTTTAGGTGGTGATACACTCGAATTGTCAATGCAATGTAACCAAATATTTTTTGATGAACACTAGTAAAAGTTTGTATATATCCCAATCTGTTGGTGAATTTAGTTTCTTTGCTTTGGGTGCAGGAGTAAGATTAGTAAAAAAATTTTCTCTCAGATCAGATCTATAAAAATTCTGTATGGAAATATAAAATTAACAGTTACAGAATCAGTTATGGCATTTGTAAGGATTCTGTATGAAGGATATATAAATAATAAAGTGGAAAAAATAATGCAGATTGTAGTTTTGGGGTCATCTTTGGCTATAATAATAATAATGATGAATATTATGTCATCTTGTGTAATCTTAACTTAACATAGTAACATGGGATATAATGTATAGGGGATGAGGGACAGTTTGTGGCAACACAACGTTAATCGTCTGTGTTCATTTAGACAATGAAATTTGTAATTTTGTGTAAGAACTGATACTGTGTTCTTTTATCTATTTAATGTATTGTGTTGTTTTAAATAAAATAAAAAAAAAAAAAGTTAGTTGATGGGGTGTATCAGGGAGATAAGATGTTTTCTAATGGTAGTTTTGAAGGTGATGAATGTGTCTGCAGTTCTAGAGTTCTCAGGTAGGGTATTCCAGATTTTAGGGCCTTTGACATACATTGAATTTTTGTAAAGGTTTAGTCGGACATGGGGAATGTCGTAGAGATGTTTGTGTCTGGTGTTATGCCTGTGGGTTCTGTCACAACTATCAAGAAAGCATTTTAGGTCAAGGTTAATATTAGAGTTTAAGGCCCTGTAGATGTAGATTGCACAGTAGTATGTGTGGATGTACTGAACTGGGAGTAAATTTGGGTCTATGAAGAGTGGGGGGTGTGTTGCCAGGGATGGGATTTTGTGATTATTCTTACTGCAGCTTTTTGTTGGGTTATTGGCTTTAGGTGTGTTGCTGCAGTTGATCCCCAAGCACAAATAGCATAGGTGAGGTATGGATAAATAAGTGAGTGGTATATGTGAGAAGGGCATTTTCTGCAAGAACTACATGATGTGGTGACTCATGAACCCTCTGTTACTTTTTTTTTTTTATATTTTATTTAAAACCAACAAATAGACAATAACAAAAGGGAAAAACCATAAAGATGACAATATATGATCAATTACTGAAAAAACGTTACATTAATAATGAAACATAACAAATAAAATAACAATATAACAAATATGACCACTAATAACCTACATATAAAATCAGATACCGAAGCTTAAAACTGTCCTATACTAGCTACATGTGGATAAGTTAACTTTCTTAAAACATGCAAACCTATATTAAACCTCTTCCCCCAAAATTTAATTTAACCTTGCTCTTTAAATTTTCACTAGAATAATAAAATACAAGTATACTTTCATTATTTCGTTACAGACTAAATTCCTTCTGCTCAGAGCACGGAAAAAAATAAGGATAATTAACCAATGATTTTCAAGAACACTCCAAGCGAAAAACCCACACCGACCATACAGGTCCCTGAGAACTGCACGGTCCACGCAGCTGCTCACCCAGGTGTCACATGTACATTACACATGAAACTGCCCCGGTCCGCGCAGCTGCTCGCCCAGGTTGCACATGTAAAATTACACATGAGAACGCACGGGCCACGCACTGCCGCCCCGGTGTGCAATGTAATTACACACGTACCACATTAGATTTAGCTAACATTTTTTTAATAAATGCCTACGTAGAAACATTCTACCCAAAATTTTCTTAATAAAGAAAAAATTTTTTTAATCAAAGAACATTCCACAAATTAACATAAAAATTACCCAACCTAAGCCTATATTCCCTCTTATTATAAGTCTAAAAAAAA
>NC_069429.1:32465620-32543405 GCF_026875155.1 Cherax quadricarinatus
TTTAACTTATAAGTGCTGGGGTTATGGACACTCCCGAGTTTCAGAACCTTGCATTTATCTACATTGAACTACATCTCCACTTTTCTGACCAAGAGTAGAGTTTGTCTAAATCTCCTGAAGTTCCCTAACATCTACGTTTGAATCAATTATCCTACCTATCTTCGTGTCATCGGCGAATTTGCTCATATCACTAGTAATTCCTACATCAAGATCATTGATAAATATTATAAACAACAACGGGCCCAAGACTGATCCCTGTGGAACGCCACTTTTTACTGATCCCCACTCGGATTTAACCCCATTTATGGACACTCCCTGCTTCCTGTCTGTGAGCCATGATTCGATCCACGAGAGCACCCTTCCCTCAACCTTGAGTCGATGTGGTCAGTCCATCAATCTTGAATAGAATACGGCATACGTGCTGAGAAGAAGCTTATAAACAGTTGGCAGGAGAGGTGCAGCAGTCATAGGTCGTGTAACATTTGTTCAATGTTGAAGTAGGTCGTGCCCAAGAATTAGTCAAGCGAAGAATTCCCAAGTATTAAGATCCCAAGAAGTTGCAGTGTCTGACAGGTTTGTAGATGAATGGTTCAGAGAACCGACATGTTGATAAATTAGACACATGTGCAACTCTTGGGTATCTTTATTGAGGAAACGTTTCGCCACACAGTGGCTTCATCAGTCCAAACAAAGGAGAATCTTGAAGAACAGGAGGAGAATGAGGTAATCAGTCCCTCAACCTTGAGTCGATGTGGTCAGTCCATCAATCTTGAATAGAATACGGCATACGTGCTGAGAAGAAGCTTATAAACCGTTGGCAGGAGAGGTGCAGCAGTCTTGGGCACGACCTACTTCAATATTGAACAAATGTTACACGACCTATGACTGCTGCACCTCTCCAGCCAGGGTTTTTATAAGCTTCTTCTCAGCACGTATGCCGTATTCTATTCAAGATTGATGGACTGACCACATCGACTCAAGGTTGAGGGACTGATTACTTCATTCTCCTCCTGTTCTTCAAGATTCTCCTTTGTATGGACTGATTGAAGCCACTGTGTGGCGAAACGTTTCCTCAATAAAGATACCAAGAGTTGCACATGTGTCTAATTTATAAACATGTCGGTTCTCTGAACCATTCATCTACAAAAACCTGCCCAGACACTGCAACTTCTTGGGATCTTAATATTTGGGAATTCTTCGCTTGCCTAATTCTTGGGCACGACCTACTTCAACATTAAACAAATGTTACACGACCTATGACTGCTGCACCTCTCCTGCCAACGGTTTATAAGCTTCTTCTCAGCACGTATGCCGTATTCTATTCAAGATTGATTTGGGCTGACCACATCGATCCAGGTTGAGGGACTGATTTCCTCATTCTCCTCTGTTCTTCAAGATTCTCCTTTGTATGGACTGATGAAGCCACTGTGTGGCGAAACGTTTCCTCAATAAAGATACCCAAGAGTTGCACATGTGTCTAATTTATCAAGAAAGAGACTGCTGTGGAAACTGTTGTGGAAACACCTAATTCATTCTCAGTGCTACCCAACGAATGTGAGTCGACTACTGGGAACGTCACGATGAATGACGCCAAAGGGAAAGGGAAGAATATTGTTGTTGTTGGGGATAGCCAAGTTAGGTATATGGATAGGGCGTTCTGCTTGAAGGACAGGAGTAGGAGACAGAGTTTGCTTTCCTGGGGCTGAGATGGAGGATATTGTTAGCCGTCTGGATGACATCATGAGAGGTAATTGGAGCAATAGAAATAATTAGGAGGAAGGGTGGGAACCCTGTCATATGTGGTATTTTGCCAAGGAGAGGAGTTGGAAATAAATGGTTGCCCGGGGGAATTGGTGTCAATTGTGGCTAGAAAATTTATGAAAGGGAAATGGGGTAACATTCATTGACAACTGGCCCTCTTTCATGGCAAAAAATTACATGTATCCGGATGGGGTTACTTATCTTGGTCTGGGGGGGGAGCACTGGAACTGCAGTGGAGGGGTGTTAGGACTTTAAATAGGAATAGTTAGTGGTATGGGTTTTGGAGGGAAAAAAGTGAAGTCCCCGTGTATAATTTTATGAGTTGTAGGGGGGGAAATTGTAATAAGAGAAAAGAGGTAGAATTGAAAAGCCCGTGACACTGGGTGTAAAGGAAATAATAGATTTTGTAGAAAAAAAGAAAAGGAGGAAGGGGAAAGATAAAGGAGAGTTTTCAATGTTTATTATGCAATAGCCCTAGTGTAGGAATAAAATGGACGAGTTGAGTTAGTTGAAGTTCAGGTAACTTGATGTTTTGCCTTAAGAGACGGGGTTTTAATTCAAACGGGGACTCCTGCGGAAAGTCACATTCAGGGTTTTTAAAAGTTCCCGTAGATTTTAAAAATATTGGAAGGGGGGTGGGGTGGCATTGATGTCCCAGATCGCTTGAACTGTTGCATAAAAAGGGGAAATCGAAGTAAAAACTTCGAGTCTGTTTGGATGAATTTTCGAGGGGGATGAAAAAATTTAAATTTTTGGTGTGATATACCGTCCCCAAACTTTGATAGGGGGGCCAGGGGGACTACTAGGGAGGAAATTGTTAGGGCCACAAGGCACGATAATTTAGAAATTCTAGGGACTTTAACTTTAGTCTATTGATTGGAATTTTTTGACTGGGAATTTAAAATCATACGTTTCTTAAAAGTAGTCCAGGATTTTTTTTTTGAAGAGTTTGTGACAGAACTACAAGGGGTAATACCTGCTTGACTTATTTCTGGCAAACAATGAATCCTTGTTAAAAAATTTAAAATTTTCAGAGGAACGGGGTGTAGCGACCACAAATCAATTAATTAGCAGTGAATGGAAGTATATAGTAGGGATAACTCAGTAACAGTCCCAGATTTTGGCTTTGCAGCTAACGATGGGCTTATGAGACACTTATTATCTGTTGACTGCGGGTAACGAAGAGAGCAATCAATATGACAGTTTTCTGAAACACTATACATTGCTGCTCAAAGAACGTTTATCCCGTATAAATAGAAATTAGATATCACCAAATTGAAAATAACCCAAAAAATGGATGAAATAATAGGCTGAATATCTTACTGGGCATAAAGAAAGGAATTTTATATGGGGTATCAAAAGAGGTGAGGGTCAGCTTATGAATCAGTATATTGGTCATTAAGAGGGACATTAAAAATGGGGATAGAAAAGCTAAAAGGGACCATGAAATTAAAGTCTGCTAGGGATCTAATAACTAACCCCAAAAGTTTTTTCCAGGTTATAGAACAAAGTTAGAGATAGATAGGTCCCTTAAAAAATAACTATGGGCACCTTTTCTGACAAAGAGAATGAAATGTGCTCGATTTTAAATAATTATTTTCTTCTCAGTGTTTACACAGGAAGACACTACATTATTCCAGTAATTATTTTTATCTAGTGGCCTAGAAGAAGTATAATTTATGTAACTTCACAGCCACTAGTGGAAAATGATTGGTGAAGCAGATAGACAGGGACTTCTAAAGCAAAAAAGTCGGCGTTCCTGATGAGGGTTTTTTGCTTTCACAGGGTTTCTTATGCGAATGCAATAATGGAAATCTGTTGTACCATTACTAATATTTTAATTTTATCTCTTAAACAGGTGTAGTGTCTGATATGTGGAAGATGGGCTAATGTAATTCCCTATTTTTATAACAGGGGACAAGTCGTTACCATCAATTACCGCCCAATAGCATGACCTCAATTGTAGGCAAATTACTAGAGTCAAATTATTGCTGAGGTTATATAGAAGCCATCTCGATAAGCATAGCTGATGTATGATACTCCAGTATGGATTCACAAGAGGGCCGGTCTTGTCTAACTAATTTATTAACTTCTTCAGTAAAGGCTTTGAGGCTGTTGACCACGATAAAGAATTTGATTATTTATTTCTTAGGATTTTTGTAAGGCGTTTGATAGAGTTCGCCACCATAGACTGTTAAAGAAATGGCAGCTCATGGGCATTGGGGGAAAGTGCTCTCGTGAATCGAGTCATGTCACTGACAGTAAGCAGAGAGTGTCATGAATGGGGTTAAATCGAGTGGGGATCGTAACAAGTGGCGTTCCACAGGATCAGTTCTTGGGCCCGTTGTTGTTTATAATTATATTCAATGATCCTTGATGAGGGTATTACTAGTGATAGAGCAAATTCGCCGTTGACACAAAGATAGTAGGATAATTGATTCAAACTATGGTATGGAACTTCAGGAGGATGAAAACAAACACTATTCTTGGTCAGAAAAGTGGCAGATTGCAGTTCAATGTAGATAAATGCAGGTTCTGAAGCTCGGGAGTGCCCATAAACCCTAGTACTGTAAGTTAAATATTGTAGAACTTATGCCTTACAGATTGCAAAAAGGCTTGGGGGTTATGGTGTGAAGCAACCTTAAACCAAGCAGCAATGCCTTAAGCGTACGTCATTAGGCAAATAGATTACTGGGATTTATATCAAGTAGTGTAAGCTCAACAGAAGTCCAGAGGTCATACTGCAAGCTTTAGGCATCATTTGTAAGGCCTCATCCTAGATATGCAGCTTCAATTTCTGGTCTCAATATTTCAGGATGACATAAATTCGTTAGAAAACATTCAGCGTAGATGACTCAATTTAATACATAGCATTAGAATCTTCCTTGTGAAAGAAAGATTCGAAGACTCTTAAGTTTACATTCACTTGTTAGACGAAGATTGAGGGGAGACCTGATCGAAGGTGTTAAGTGGAAGATAGGTATTAATTAAAGGGGATATTAATTAAGGTCTTGAGGATCTTCTCTCCAAGAGAGAACCCGCAGTAATGGATTTAAATTAGTTTAAGTTTAGATTTAGAAAGGACATTGAAAGTATTGGTTTGGAAATAGGGTAGTTGATGAGTGGAACAGTCTACCTAGTTGGGTTATTGAGGCTAGGAACTTTGGGTAGTTGCCAAAATGTAGGTTGGATAATTACATGAGTAGGGAGGGTTGGATTTGATTGGGACTTTCTCATCAGAGCTTTATTTCTTGGGTGGCATTGAAAGTGGGGTTGGGCAGATGTTTTGTTAGTGGATGAATTGTAAAGGACCTGCATAGTATGGGCCAACAGGCCTCTGCAGTGGTTCCTCGTTTCTTATGGTCTTATCGTTACATCATCTCAATACATCCACATAAACACTAACACAAAAACACGTGTTTGTGTGCTCTTGAGTGGTGACCTGTACTTTGAGTGCTGACCTGTACTTAAACTCTGTGAAGTAGTGTCTTGTTTGCTCGTGGACTGAACCAAGATGCCCTCCATCGAGCAAAACTTTACAGCAACTTAAGGAAGAGTTGAAGGCAGCGAAG
Organism: Cherax quadricarinatus; assembly: GCF_026875155.1. Taxonomy (NCBI): domain Eukaryota; kingdom Metazoa; phylum Arthropoda; class Malacostraca; order Decapoda; family Parastacidae; genus Cherax; species Cherax quadricarinatus. The sequence continues at coordinate 32,470,954 of NC_069429.1, forward strand.
ATGGAGATACGGGGGGTGGCGGGCCATTGACCAAGGAAAACAAGAGGATTCGTAGTAGTTCCTCCTGTTTCGGAGTCCTCAGGTCAAGAAGGGGATCGTGGTCAGAGGTGCGACGCAGGGGACGACGAAGTTGATCGATCAAGAAGACGGAATGATGGAACGCCTGAAACGATGAAGAAGAAAGTGGACTGCTGTGGAAACTCCCGTGGAAAACCCTCCAAACGCATTCTCGTGCTACCGACGAATGTGAGTCTACTACTGGGTGTCACGAGAACGGACAAGGAAGGTAAGAATATTGTTGTTGTTGGGCGTCAGCCAGGTTTAGTTACATGGATTGGGCCATTCTGCGTGAAGGACAGGTAGGAGACAAGGGTATGCTTTCCTGTGGCTGGGATGGAGGACATTGTTGCGCTTGACCAACATCATGAACGGTAATGGGATCAATCCTTATTATTTGCCTCAGTGCTGGGGAGCATGATGTAGGCAAGCGTAGAAGTGAGGATTTAGTTAGAAAGAGTTCAGGACAGCTATAGACATGATTAGGAAGAAGGGGGGCGCCCTGTTATATGTGGCATTTTGCCCAAGAAGAGGTGTTTGTAATGAATGGTTGTCCAGAGGCAATTGGTATTAATTTGTTGGCTGGATAAACACTGTAAGGATAATGCAGTACCATTCATTGGACATACTGGGAACACTTCTATGGCGAAATGACATGTATGCCAGGGATGGGGTCACTTATCCAGGGAGGCTGTGTGTTTCTTGCGTAACTCAGTGAGGGGGTTGTTAGACTTTAACTAGGATTAGTTAGAGGTTTGGGTTTAAAAAGATTAATAATGAGTTATGGATATATTGAATTATGCTCTGATATTAAGAATCGTTTAGTAACTGTCATGGAGTAACTCTGGGTCATGATAATTCAGAAATTGTGTAAAAACAAAGTTGGAATATGAAAAATGTGCAGAAGAAAAAAAACATTATGATGGTATTTTATGCTAACAGTCGAAGTGCAAGAAATAAAATTAATGAACTTACGTTTGGTAGCATGTGCCGGGAACTTTGATATCATTGGCGGCATTAACAGAAACGTGGTTGATTTAAAGAGTCGGGATATGATGTGAGTGTAATATTCAGGGATTTAAGTTATTCATTCGTGGTAGATGTAATGGGATGGGAGGAGGAGTTGCATTGTATGTTCGAGTAAATATTAATTGTTGCATTAAAAAAAGGTATAAAAATAGATGAAGCAGTAAACAGAGTCTGGTTGGGGTAGGTTCGTGGAGGGTCAAGAAAAAAATAATTCTAGGTGTAATATACCGACCTCAGGCTTGGATCACGTTAGAGGGAGACTTCTTTGGGACGAAATTGTTAGGGGCTTCTGGACACTCAGTAAACTTGTCATAGTAGGGATTTTAACTTTAGCCAATTGACTGGAATTCTTTGACAGGTAATCTAGAGTCCAGTGGACTTCTTGGAAAACAGTTCTAGGACTGTTTTCTGAAACAGAGTGTAACTGAACCTACCAGGGTAATTAATTTGCGAGACTAGTCTTGTCAAAGAAGGAAACACTAGTGATTATTCTGGAGATCACTGAAGAGCTTGGCGCAATGTGATCACAAACCCATCACCTTTAGCATTAATTGGGAATGCAAAAAAAGAATAATGATAATTACAAGTAATAAATCCCCGATTTTCGTTCTGCCGATTATAATGGACTTAGGGAACATCTGTCTAAATCATGATTGGGGTTATCTAGCTAATGATTTTATGACGAAATCTTACTTATGAATATGAAGGGGATCTGCTTTTATGATTGTTTTCTTAATAATGTACACAGTGCCAGATTATATACATTCCCCAGAGAGGATATTAGGTCTTTAATAATAACGATCCAAATGGGTTAACCAGGAGGTTAGCACTCTATTAGGGAGAAAAAGGGGAATTTATAGGCTCAGGAAGGGAGAGGTTAACCTTACGCCCATTATGTTCAGCTTAAAAGAGAAGTAAAAAAGGCGATTAGAAAGGCTAAACGTGACTATGAAATTAGAGTCGCTAATGAATCAAAGGGGACTAATCCAAAAGGGGTTCTTGCCAGTGTTTAGGGACGAAGGTGAAGGAAAAAGTTGGACTCTGAAATCTGGGAATTGGACAGCTGAGGATAATGAACTGAAATGTGTCCTTATGTATGACTTATTTGTTGTCTGTTTTTACACAGAAGATGTAATGGAGATTCCAGTAAATTAACAATTATTAGTTCTGATGGAATTTATGTTTTTAACTATTATTATGTCACGAGGACATGGGTTATTAAATCAGATAGAACAAACTGAAACAAAATAAGTCCCCTGGACCCGATGAGTTGTTTTCCAAGGGTAATTACGGGATGCAAGAGGGAGCTTAGTCAGCCATTAACGAGTGTATTTCAATGGTCCATCCTTACAGTGTTGTGCCAGAGATGTGGAAGATGGGCCAATGTGGTTCCTATTTTCAAATCAGGGGATTAAGTCCACTCCTTCAAATTAACCGTCCAATAAGCCTGACATCTATAGTGGGCAAGTTATTAGAATCAATTATAGCTGACATTACAGAAGTCCCCTTGAAGAGCATAACTTGATAAAGAATCTCAGCATGGATTCACGAGAGGTCTTTCCTGCCTGACAAACTTACTGACTTTCTTCAATAGAACATTTGAGGCAGTTGACAGTGATAAGGAATATGATATTGTTTATTTGAATTTTAGTAAAGCCTTCGACAGAGAAACCTCACAAGAGACTCTTAAGAAAAGTGGCAGCTCATGGTATAGGAGGTAAAGTTCTAGCATGGATTGAGGCATGGCTTACCAATAGAAAGCAGAGAGTTACCATTAATGGAGTGAAATCTGAATGGGGATTAGTCACTAGTGGCGTTCCAAAAGGGATCAGTTTTTAGCCCTCTCTTGTTCATAATTTACATTAATGACCTTGATGAAGGGATTACTAGTGACATGAGTAAGTTTGCTGATGATACAAAGATAGGCCGTATAATTCACTCTGAGGAGGAAAATCAATGAACTCCAGGACGATTTGAACAAATTAATGTCTTGGTCAGAGAAATGGCAGATGAAGTTTAATGTGGATAAGTGTAAGGTACTTGCCCTTGGTAATGAAAATAACCTCGAAGCTATAATCTAGGTGAAGTAGAGCTTGGTCATACAGAATGTGAAAAAGACTTGGGAGTCCCTGGTAAGCAGAAATCTAAAGCCAAGACAGCAGTGCCTCAGTGTGCGCAAAAAGGCCAACAGATTACTTGGATTTATCTCAAGAAGTATAAGTAACAGAAGTCCAAAAGTTATTTTACAGCTCTATACATCACTATGAGGCCTCATTTAGATTATGCTGCTCAGTTTGGTCCCCTTACTACAGGATGGACATAGACTCATTAGAGAACATACAGTGAAGAATGACTAAAATGATTTACTGTGTAAGGAACCTCCCGTATGAAGATAGACTTAAAGCCTTAAATCTCCACTCTCTGGAGAGGCGTAGAATGAGGGGAGATATCATTGAAGTGTATAAGTGGATGACGGGCATAAACAAGGGAGACATTAATAAAGTACTGAGGGTGTCGAACCAGGTAAGAACCAGGAATAATGGATTTAAGTTGGATAAATTTAGATTTAGAAAGGACATAGGTAAGTACTGGTTTTCTAACAGAGTTATAGATGCGTGGAACAGTCTTCCCAGTGGGGTGATAGAGGCTAGGACCTTGGGTAGCTTTAAGAAGAGTGAACATTAAAATGGTATAAAATACCGACAGATTGTTAGGTAAGACACATGCAACAGTAGACTGGACAAATATATGAGTGGGAGGGGCTGGGTTTGATTGGTGTTGGGGGGTGCGGGAGTTGTTTCTTGAGTAGCTTTAGGTAGAGATCGTTTTGATAAGGACCTGCCTCGTATGGGCCAGTAGGCCTTCTGCAGTGTTCCTACATTCTTATGTTCTTATGTTCTTAAACAAAGAAACAAGACAGCCCTGATTGCAAAAGACGTTGAGAAAGATTTTGACACTGTCTGGCACCAAGGGCTCAAGTACAAACTCTGCGCTAACTTTAACCTGCCTCTCACTACTCGTAAACTCCTCTGCAACTTCCTAGACGGCCGTACCATGAGAATCAAATTCCAAGACTGTTACTCTGACTACTTCACACTAAATGCTGGAGTACCCCAGGGATCTGTCCTCTCCCCTACTCTCTACATTTTATACACTAACGAGATTCCAGCACCTGTATACCACAACTTCATCACACTAGCCTATACAGACTACATTACGAAACTTATCACTCATGCCAATATAGATACACTCACACACAAAACACAAAACGAGGTCGACAGGATAGCCATCTGGGAACAAAAATGGAGGATCAAGGCCAATGCAGCTAAATCCAGCATTACATATTTTAACTACAGGAAACGTGATCCTCCATTTCCTGTCGAGCTCAGAACAGCTGACACCCTCACTAACATCTCCATCATACAATCTGTCACTGTCCTTGGCGTTAATCTTGACTACCTTCTTCGCTTACATGGACACATTCATTCAAGGCAAGCAACAGCTAGTAAGGGCCTCTAAAAGCTAAAACATGCCTCTCAACGCACCAAACTACACCTCTACAAATCCCTAATACGTCCTATGATAAATTACTCTCCTCTAGCCCTCTCTCTTGCAGCTAAAACGAACTTATGCAGCGTGTCCAGAACAAGGCACTGTGCTGGGTGCATGATGGTCATTGGAAAACAACCCCCACAAGCTGTCCTCCTTGCCCAGTTAGACATCCTCTTTGCTGAATCTGTACTGGAAGATTCACAGTGACAGACAGATAGACACACTTGAGACACGTCCGACTACTGGACACTCTTTCCTGACGAAGACAATTCGCAGACCGGCACAAAACACAGCACAAAAACCTTTTCTCCACCTTGTAAAGGGGATTTCCGCCTCCTAACCCTATTTACAAATATATTGGTTTTTTTCCTGACAGGTACCTTCTCATGACAGCTGCCATTCCTCTGAACCCACGGTCACCTTAGCATTTTTTGGTTAAGACAAAATGCTCAGTTCTAACCAACTCTAGCGCTAAACACGCCTGTCCCTTCCTTCCACTCTCAAACCCCACCGGAGTTCCAACAGAAGAGCCTGAACATCTCTTTTCAATATCTGTCCCACGATCTCCTTCGCTGCTGGGTTAAAGCCCTGATCTTTTTCTATGACTAAGAAACACTCCTTGCACCCAGCACTATTCTTCGTACCTGTCCCCCCGTCATCCCCGCTCATGTCCCATTTGGGATCGTTATCTGAACTAACATTCGTTCTTCATAACAACAACTCCATAAGTTGTTTCAGACTATGGAACAATACTCTCCTCTCCAGACTGAGGGACTGACCACCGTCAAACACTTCAAACATCAAGGGTGATTGACTGGTTAACATCGTATTCAAGATCTCCTTCTTCTGCTACTATCAACTTTTCTGTAACTCACTGGAGACGCCTACTGTGTAGGGAAGCGAATTCCGAAATAAAGATAACTAACAGTTGCATATGTGTCTTACCTAACAACCTGTCGGATTTTTATACCAGTTTAAATGTCACTCTGTCAGACACTAACAACACAAGGTAATCTTGGTACAGTCCTAAAATGCAACTTGGACAACTTCTACTAGGTGAGAGAAATGTTCTGGATTTGATAGGGGACCTGACCTCCCAACGACTACATTCTTACGCTCTATTAGTGGCCTTCATCTCACCTTCCTGGCGGGTATATAAGGGCTCCATCCGTCACTTATAAAAAAAACTCCAGCTCCCACCTGTGGCCGTGAGGGTCAGTGACTTCAAAAACTGCACTACTGCTTCACCACCTAAATGCTTGAACTGCAAGAATGACCAACCAAACTCTTGCTGCCAGGTGCCCTACCAAAGAGACCTTACTCAAGAAAAACAACAACAACAACAAAAGCCCAACCTGCAAGCAACCACATATTCTGCTATCCGCCAAGCTTCCACAGACACTTTCCAAGATACTTCAAGCCGACGCAAGCTGCTTCCCACTACTTTGCTGCCAGCACCTACTGCTGACTCCACCAAGATTCTTTGTTGGCATTATGTATGCTCATGGACAGAATGCAGCTGAGGCCTGGTTCGTACAACACCACCATCACGAACTTTTTAAACTAAACAATATGCCAGGCATCACATTTCCCTGCATCACACCTTCCTCGAGATCCTAAAAATTACTGCAAATATTACCAGCCATCACCGCTAGCTCCACGCTGTCACAACCCCTCTAGACACAAGAGAGGACCAGTCAGAGACCACTGAGACATCAGCAATGAGAGTCACTACCGCTTGCCATCTGCTGCTAGAGCAACGCCCATCCGGAAATTCTCGCCTTCACTTCACCAGTTCTTGCCACCAGTCAAGAAGCAAAACACAAGACACTGTGTATGCACCTCACGGTGCCGAACTGCCACTAAACAACTGCTGCAACAAACCACAACAAAGTCTGATGCCTGAAGTGTGTATACTTCTACACAACCAACAGTATAAAACAGAATGCGTCTTACATAAATCCTATCAGCACCTCCATGATGGAACAGACAAGTATACCTACGACCAAACTGTTTTACATACATTCTCTGCAAGACATGACCGAGACTACTCACCTGGCACAATACCCAACACCTTGTGTGAAGTCGAGTAACACCTCAAAAGAGGAAATTCCAGGATGCTTCTGAATGGGGGCCTTAGAGAGACGGTACCCTCCTCTAGCACACGACTAACCATGACCAATCACCAAGAAGATAAAGTTTCCTCCTCCCCAGCACTTTGCTGTCCTGCAAAAGCTGGGGTGTGGCTCCAATCGTTCCTTGTAAACTGCAGCCACTGCTGACTGAGCATCTCATCCGGGAAGTCAGTGCAGATAGTAAAATGACGACATCCTCCAACTGGATGGCCAAGAAAAAAGAAAGAAATAATGATCATCACCCCCCACCCGGGGTGCCACTGCCGGGGTCACCAATCTGGAAGACAGTCCCGGGCCGGAAGTACCGGGCGAATCAACATGACTGAATGAATGAAAATGAACACCAGCACATGACAACTCCATACATGAAAGCACAGCACTAAGCAACGATCGACAAACCATTGATGGCCCTTGCCTTCCTAGGGGCAGGGTTTGGGTGCCATGACCGAGCTTGTACTCACAAGATGAGAGGGGGTAACTTGTGCCCCACCCATGGAAGACTTAGTCTCAGACACTCCGTAGACAGGAGCCAGTGCAGGTCACACACGTAGGAAGGGTCCGGGCTGGGAGAATGAATTGGCGAAAATCTTTAATAATGGTTCACGAGACGCAGGTGTCATCAGGAATCGTTCACAGGACACAGTGTTAGCACGATCGACACCATGCCCAGCCCTTGTAGGGCGGGCTTGGTGCCAGAGCCCGAGCTTGTAGCTCACAGGATGAGGAGGTACTTGTGCCTCCTCCCATGAGAGACTTAGGTCTCAGACACTCCCTAGACAGGGAGCCAGTGCCGGGCCACCACTTGGAAGGGCCCAGGCCGGGAGAATACCAGTGAATCTTTAACAACAATAACTTCAACTCCATATTATTTCAGACTATGTAACAATACTCTTCTCCAGACTGAGGAACTGACCATCTCAAAACTTCAAGGGTGATGCACTGATTACATCATCTACAAGTCTCTTCTGCTTCTATCAACTTTTCTGTACTCGACTGAAGAAGCCTATTGTGTAGGCGAAACATTTCGAATTTAAGATATCTAACTGTTGCATATGTCTTACCTAACAACCTGTCGGTATTTTATACCATTTTATTTTTCACTCTGTAGATCTCTAACGAGTCTATATCCATCCTATAGAAAGGGGACCAAACCTGAGCAGTATAATCTAAATGAGGCCTCACTAAAGCTGTAAAATAAATTTTGGACTTCTGTTACTTATACTTCTTGAGATAAATCCAAGTACTCTGTTAGCCTTGTTGCACACACTAAGGCACTGCTTGTCTGGCTTTAGATTCTGCTTACCAATGAGCTACCAAGTCTTTTTCACATTCTGTATGATCAAGCTCTACTTCACCTAGATTATAGCTTCGAGGGTTATTTTCATTACCAAGGACTAGTACCTTACACTTATCCACATTGAACTTCATCTGCCATTTTTCAAACCAAGACATAAATTTTTCCAAATCCTCCTGTAGTTCATTGTTCTACCTCCTCAGAATGAATTTATACAGCCTAATTTGTCTCATCATCAAATTTACTCATGTCAACACCGTAATCCCTTCATCGAAGGTCATTAATGGTAAAATATGAACAAGAGAGGGCCCTAAAAACTGACCATGTGAAAGCCAACTAGTGACATAATCCCCATTCAGATTTCACCCCAATTTATGTTAACTCTCCGCTATGCTAATGGTAAGCCATACCTACTATATCCATGCAAGAACTTTACCTAATATACCTTGAGCAGCCACTTTTCTATAAGAGTCCTCCTTGTTAGGTACTCTATCAAAAGCTTTACTAAAATCCAAATAAACAATATCATATTCATCATCAACTGTCAACTGCCTCAAATGTTCAATTGAAGAACGTCAGTAAATATGTCAGGCAAGAACGACCTCTCGAGAATCCATGGCTGAGATTCATTAATTATCAAGTTTATGCTCTTCAAGGGGACTAGTCTAATAATGACAGCAATAAATGATTCTAATAACTTGCCACTTCTGTTGCTCACACTTCTTGAAATAAATCCCCAGTAATCAGTTCGCCTGATTATGTTGGGGGGCCTTAAGCATGAGCTGTGTTGGGCGGTACAGGTTTAAGGTTACTGTTTATCATAACCCCAAAGTCCTTTTGGGCAATCTGTATAGCTAAAGTTCTACATTCTTTAACTATAAGTGTCTAGGGTTATTGACCACTCCCGAGCTTCATAACCATGCAATTATCTACACTGAACTGCATCTGCCACTTTTCCTTACCAGATTTTGAGTCTGTCTAAATCCTTCCTGAAGTTCCCCTGATCTCTACGTTTTGAAAACAATAATCCTATCTTTGTGTCATTGGTCGAATTTTTGCTCAGATCACTATTAATTTCCTTTCATCAGATACATTTATTTATAATTAAACAACAACGGGCCCAAGACTGATCCCTGTGGAACGCCACATGTTACAGATCCCCACTCTCAGATTTAAAAAAACCCCATTTAAGGAACTCTCCCGTGCTTCCCCGGTCAGTGATCCATGAGACCTCGAACCACGAGAGCACTTTTCCCCCAATGCCATGAGCTGGCCACTTTCTACAACATTCCCTATGGTGGCGGAACTCTCTATCAAAAGCCTTACTAAAATCTAGTAAATAATACAGAAATCTTTATCGTGGTCAACAGCCTCAAAAGGCTTTACTGAAGAAAGTTTATACATTAGTTAGACAAGACCGTCCTCTTGTGAATCCATGCTGAGTATCATAAAATCAAGCTATGCTTATCGAGATGGCTCTGTATAATCTCAGCTATAATTGCTCCTAGTAATTTGCCTACAATTGAGGTCAGACTTATAGGGTGGGCGGTATTGACGGAACGACTTGTCCCCTGTTTTAACAAATAGGAGTTACCTTATCCATCTTCCACATATCAGATCACTACACCTGTTTGAAGAGATAAATAACAATATTAGTTAATAGGGGAGTCACAAGAGAATCGCAATTTGTCCATTCCTAAAGGAGGGGATGAGAACTGTTTTTTTATTCCCAGTGATCAAGAGCCATTAAATTTGAACAATTATGGAAAACATGTTCGTTATGAAAAAAAGTGCAAAATTCCTGGTGGCACATTTTGATGTAATATTCAATTAGCTTCTAATATGTTTTTACCCCATTAAATGTTTTTTTTTTTTTAATTGTTCTTGGTATCAGCAAAAATACCTGTTGGGCATTTACCTGGCATTATTTTTCTCCCAAAATTAATGTATTTAATAAAATTATTTCATTGTAAATACTCTACATGCAAACTTCTATTCTGGTTTAGAAGTGTGGAGCACACAGTGAGTTCCTCAGTAGCCGGAGCTGTAAAGAAGGTGTGAGGGGTGGTAGAATATTATTATATCAAAAAAGAAGCGATGCGCTAAGCCACAGGGCTATACAGTCTAGGGGTGTAGGAACGCCTGCGAGTTTGGGCGCCACTTCCAAGAGTTTTCACACACACAAAAACTCAGGAATAAGTTGATCATTGAGTCATCCCCGTCCTGTGATAAGTATTCATTGGACTGTCAGGAAATTTGCAGACGTTATTGAGGAATGATGGTTTCTACAAACACCCAGGGGGGATTTGCGATATTCTGAATAGAGCATTTTTTTCTGCACAAAAAAAAACTAACTACAACATTTTTTTAAAAGGAATCAACTGAGACTTAATCGCCTAAACTGCTCTGGGTCGTATATAATCTAGCGTATTAGTCATTCCATTGATGTTAACTAACCTTGTAACATCATCAGAATTAAAATAGAACAAGGAAAGTAATTATAATTATAATCAAGGGGAAGTGCTAAACCCCGGAGATTATACAGTGCCTGGGGGGGGGATGTGGAAGGCATTCAGGCTTAATTCTTCGGGAAACGGAGCACAGATCCAATTCCCTAAATCAAGATGCCCCTCACCAACAACAATGAACCTTCCTTGGAGGGGAAGAAAGTTATAGGACTCCAATGAAAATTGTGTGGCCATAAATTTTATTTTTTTTCCTTCCTAACTTGAAGGCTAACAGTCAAAACAAATACAGCCTGTATTTTTTTTATATTATGCTGCTTAATCCACATCTTCTCCTCAAAATCTCTTTGAAATAGAACACAAAAAAAGGTGGATTCCACTCTTCCGCCCCTCTTCCTTAATGTAGGGTGAGGAGGTGGAGTAAAGACAAAATACAAATGGAATAAATGAAGAAGAGAAATGAGTAAATGAGAGAGGACAGAGCAGCAGAGTATGTAAACAAACAGACGAACAGGCTGGTGGGATTTGAAACAAGTCCCAATCCAGTATTTGATAAAGCTTTCCGTCATAAACAACACCTTACATTGTGTACCAGTTGTCTCCACAGTGGTGTACAAGTAGAAATAAACAAAGTATCAGCACTCCTATCTCATGAAAATTTTAGCGAAGGAATGATTGCTACAATATAATATTAAAGTGGACCTTCAACTAATGGCGCCTTAATTAACAGCAAAAAGAATTGTCCTAACACACATATGATATAAAAAAATGCCCTAGAACCCTATTCTGGTTTTGGCCATACTATAAGGCTTATAGCCCCAGGGTTTCTGACGTAACAACTACACATAAATTCTAGCGCCCTACAAATCTAGCGAAAGCAGGGTTTGGCCACATATGAAAGAATGGGTCTCAGGGTAAGAGTGCGCAGTAAAAAAAAATCCGCAGTACAAACAGTGCGTAATGACGGACAAAAAGCTTTGAGGAGTTTTTTTTGTTAAAACAGCAAACTTTGCAACTGTATTTTATGTAAGGTATTTATGATGGTATTCCTAGTTTCCTCCCCTGGTCTCATTATATAGAATGGAATACAATTACACAGATAATTGAGATGATTCTGATTGGTTTTACAAGGAAAAGTACCTTGAAATAAATTGAGCTCAAAGTAAGCAGCCAGAAATCTTCGATTATTTGAGCCCAGATCAAAAGTAAACAAATCCATGCTATGGTTCTAAACAATACACATCAACTTGAGAGTCTAATACTCTTTTTAAATACAAGTGCACTGATATTATTTTTTTAATACCATTTCAGCAGTTTAAAAACTGTAGTGTAAAGCAGACCCTCTGGTCAAACAGTGCTGGAGTGAATGATAGGTGAAAGTATTTCTTTTTCGGCCACCCATCCTTGGTGGGAATCGGCCGTGTGAATATAATAAAAAATAATAAAGTCAAAACACTAATGCAGTAGTCTGTGCATCCAGTAAAAATCTTCTATTTTTTCTGAGCAAAAAATTCAGAAGTGGAAGCAAAATAAATTTAAGAGGGGCATGGGACGTGACCTAATGAACAGAGGAAATGTTATTTAAGTGCCATGAATGTCTTCTTGTTTATTTCTGGACCCTCTTGGAAATTGGCATCTTGTGAAATTTGTGTGAAATATGGCAAAAATTTGCTACATTCCTTACCACTGTACTGGATAGTTAAATCGATAGAAAAAATGGAGTTCTAGCGAAATAAGTTTATGGATTTTTGTCTAAGTACAACAGAATTGGCCAAAAATAGGGCTCAAAGTGGGCAAAATCACCCGCACTAACCTTTCGCAACAAGCAATAATTCCGTAAGTTTTTCCATCAAATTTCATACTTTAGGTGTCATTATGATCAGGAAAAGATTCTCTATCGATTTCATAAAAAAACTTTTTTTTTTTTTTGAAATTGGGGAAACCCTGAGAACAAAGTCTCGGAGAGGGCCTAGCAACCTGAAAGGGTTAACCATAGTGGAAAAGCCAACCAACGAACGTTCGTCCAAAACATTCGATTAGCCCAGAAAGCAGCCTGAGCGACCCCAGCCACTCCAAGACTAGTGTGCCATTGTTAACACAAGCCTGTTGTGGTCGGTATCCGGTGGTGCCTCCAATATATTTTTGGATTATTTCCACTCTTTCTAGTGCTCGTAACTATTAAATAAGCAAACATGGGGTCCCCAAGAAAGCTTCTAATGCCCAAACCTTGTTAAAAAGGGAGATAAATTATGATGGAAATGAAGATCATTGAAAAACTAACAAGAGTGGAGTCCGTATGTCTGAGTATGGAAAGACAATACAACAAATCACATTCAACCATCATACTATCTTGGCGAACAGACACAGGACAATCAAGGAATCTGTGTTGCAAAAGGCTCAAGCTAATTTCAAAACGGAGACCCACAAATATTGAAGGAGGAAGAGAGACTGTTATTGGATATGTGATAAACGAAAAACAATAATCAGTTGATAGTGTTTCACATCTAAAATTTGTGAAAAGGCAATAAAGTTTGCATGAATGATTCCTCATTAAAAAATGCCCCAAAAAAGTTGCTGCTGCTGATGAATTTAAGGCGCAGGCAAAGGCGGTTGAGAGATTTAAGATTCGTAGTGGCACACACAGTTGTGGTAAGCATGTGAGCTGCAAGCCATGAAGAACTTTAAGGAATACATAGAGACTGAAAAACCCTAAAGCCTAAACAAAGTGTTTAAATTGTGAGAAACAGACAGGCGTTTTGGAAGAAATGTGCCAAACAGGGACCTACATTACTCAGGAGAATAGAGCACTCCCAGGACATAAGCCAATTAAAGACAGGTGACATTAATGTTGTGTAGTACTACTATGTTATTGCAAAGAGAAGGCTTTATTAGGTGTATCACTCTGTACTCCCAGTATCAGAAAAACAATGATCATCAGGTAATTTGTGTGTCTGTGGAGATCAACCAGTAAAGGCATGGTTCACTAGTGAATTTTATCTTGGAACTGGATATTTTATGGTGTGTTTAGAGCCCCACTGAGACAAAATACCTGCGTCAGGAAAAGAAATTGTCACTCAAGTGCCTCATGGTAATGGACAATGCTCCAACTCAACCTCACGACTTGCAAGAGGAAATGCAGGGGAGTTTTGATGTGTTAAAGAGGATATTTTGCCACCTAATACAACTCCTCTCCTCCAGCCCAGTACCAGCAGTCAAATTCAAACTTCATCAAAAAAAACTCTACACAAAAGCAGTGGTTTCAAAAGTGCTTTTGAGTGACCTCAACACCTTATAGGCAAGGCTTGGGAGTGACAAATAGGACCTAGAGCTCTGCTTGGAGGAAACTGTGTGAACAGAGGGATTATTGAACGGTTAGGGGCTAACCCTCAGGAGGCTATGCCATAGCTGGAAGCTATTGTGTCATTGGGGAAGTCCCTGGGAAAATGTTTGTGTCAAGGATTTTGGAGGAGGTTTGTGCAGGAACGCCGAGTAAAACTAAGCCCTGCAGACATGCAAGATCTACAAGGAGCAACAGCAACATGATCACATCTCAGGAATGTTTTCTTAATACAGGATGAGAGAGATGGAAGAAGATAACTTCATCAAGGATTAGAGAAATGTGTTCAATGTGTTAACAAATAGTTGCAAGCATTTATTGATTAATTTTATCCTGTCAACAGAAGTTTGCAAGCCTTATTGGCAACATGTACAATGACACACTTGTGTCCCAAGTTTCAGGGAAATCCAAAGGGTAATGTGAGAAACAGAGCTCTCTGGAACAGCTATTTTTTGTGTGACCAAGGGGACCAGCAACTCTCACGGCTGGTCCAAGTGGCCTTTTAAAAAACAAGGAGGGAGGTTAACCCCAACCAAAGAACTTGGTACATTATATCTTTATGGAAGGGGATATCGTCCTTCCAAGCAATAGACAATCCTTAATACCCCTGCTGCTGGCACAGTCACTCATCAACATCTCCACAATAAAGGTATGCGCATTAATTAATATTTTGCACTTATTCTCCCATTCTTTTACCCATATAAGGAAATGTATTTTCACATGTAAAACAAAATAATTTTATTTCAGACTTTTGGGGTGTCAAGAACGATTAATTCTAATTCCTCCATTATTTCTTATGGGGAAAAATAACTCGCCAAAGGCAATTTCCGACCAACAGCAAAACCCCTGGAACCGATTGAACCTCGTAAACGGTCCAAGACATATGTATATATACGTTCACTACCCCAGTGCCCGAATATTTTTATGAAAAATAAAAAAGATTCATTTTTTTTATTGAAAAAAAAAGACACATTTTTCTCTAAGTGTTAATAGATAAAAAAGAGTTAGTATTTATCCAATAGAGGCCGCAAAGTTTGGCACTTGGGGATCACCAGAGGCAACATGAGCGCTGCCGCTTGCAGAAGATTTGCCGTTATAAAACCATTTTTTTTTTTTTCTATTTTTCATATTATTTTATATAAATTGTCAGTTCTGGATAATTACAGTTTATAGTAGTTTCTTGTTATTTCATAACCAATTTTTGTTCGACACAAATTAATAGGTACTGAAATTGTACTCACAGAGTCACAAACACTACTGTCATGGAATATATTAATACAAAGTATTTATATGTCCCAGCCCATGTTATGGATATGTGGAAAGTATATCATGAGGAGAGCGAGTGATGAAGAGAGGAGAAGAGGAAGAGGAAGAGGGAGGAGTGGAGGAAGGAGGAGGGAGGAGGAGGTAGGAGGAGGAGGAAGGAGGAGGGAGGAGGTAGGAAAAAGAAGAGGAAAGAGGAGGAGGAAAGAGGAATAGGGAGGAGGAGGAAGAGGAGGAGGTCTTGCAAGGGATCTTCGGGCTTCAAGTTGAGTAGGCGGCGGAGGACGGAGGCGGAAATGCGTAGGGACGGTCGCTCTCCCTCATCGGCCGCGTCCGCGCCGTAGTCGCCGCCTCGGGCGCAGCCTGTCGCCTTCTCGACGTCTCCTCCTCTGTCATGCGTCAGAGTCTCCGTCCTTCTCCTTCTCCCTCTCCCCCTCCTTCGCCTCCTTCTCCTTCCCGTCGCCTGCGTCCTCCCTCTCCTCCGTCTCCCTGCCTTCGCCTACGCCTCCCTGCTCCTCCTCCTCCTTGATCCGCCTTCTCCTTCCCTCCTCCCTCTCCTCCGCCTCCGTCTCCACCTTCTCCGTCTCCGCCTTCGCCTCCTCCTTTATCCTCCTTCTCCTTGCTACTCCTAGCCTCCCGTCTTCACTCCGCCTCCTCTTACCTCCTCCTCCGCCTCCGCCTCCTCCTCCTCCTCCTCCCACCACCACCACCCCACCACCTAACACAAGTCCTCCACCCCCCCCCCCGACCCCCCCCAGCCCGACCCCAGCACCGTTTCGCACCCCCCACACAAGATCTCTAGACACAAATCATCCCTACCCCTCTCTTTTTCTCTCCATCCGAAATGCAACCTCCCCGTCCAACACAGCCCACCCCAACGCAATGAAAAAAGTGCATGGAACACCCCCCAGTAACTGACACTAATGACTGTGACGACCCGCACTCCTATCACACTAGTCAAACCTCACAATACTCTGCCGACCTGAGAGTAGCCACAAGACTGCATCAGGCCGCTTTGTCTCAAAACTAACACGCAAAGTACTCGCACTATTGTCTAGGAATTTAATTGTGTTATCCCGGTACATTACCCAAGTATCCCATGTTAATTTGATGTACCTGTGTAGACAGAGCAATACAATAGTAAAACCAAGATACAGCAGCATAAAAACGCCCCTCGACGCCCCCTCGCCCCAGCCGCGAGAACGATAACCGCAAGCGAGCCCTCTCCCCACGCAACCGGCCCACCCCCCGCGCGCAATCTCCCCCTGTGCCCCCGCGATCCGTTCCCGGCCAGCCTCCACACAGCAGGCCCCCCTGCAGCTGGCCAAGCCCTCAAGTACATCCAAACATATCCCGCGCCAGGGCAGCCAGCCAGCCCGCCAAGTAATTACTCTTAGACCTTAGTCACACGGTATATGTAAGAAGTACATACAGAAAGGTGTTGCAAACAATGGTATAAAACTGTCCTCGCAGGAATAGGATAAAAAATTAAAAATATATAGGTACCACCACGACCACTAGTGGCCATAATCCACCTCAAAGAAGAAAGCCAACAAACACAGGACAAAACTACTTAACCCCACGTTAAAAAAGGAGTGGCCAAATACTACTAACAAGCCATTCATGACATCCCCAGGATGGTTTTGCTGTGCTGTTTTTGCTCTAGCTGGGTGCACTAATTTAACAGGGAGCTGTACCCACAATGTACTAAGGTGGTGACCCGCAGATATTTTTTAATACAGCGCACAGCTGAGTGTTTGGACCCCATTTCTATGCTGACCAAGAAGCATCTCAAGGGCAAACATTGCCAAATGAAGGCAGAAAATAAAATGTATATTGTGGAAAAATTTATTGGATTTTCCAAAGCTAAAGGGCGCCTAAATAAGGTGTTTTAAAGTGCGATAAGAGTCAAAACTGGTATTTGACAAAAGGAATAAACCAAGAGATCCCTTTGCGCATGCGCGGATGTGCAGGGGTATAGGTCGAGCTGGGGCACAAGGGGAGGTCGGCAGTGGTTTGAATGAGGTGAGGAGGCAGGGAAAGCAATGGAACCAGGAAATAGGCGATCAGGGGCGGCCTAAGGATTAATGATAAAGGCCTCAATTTCATAATAGTGAAGTTTCATACTGTTCCAGGTGAAGAGTGAGGAACGTGAATTATGGACGACCGTAATAAAGTGGGTAAAATTAGGTGAATAAAGGTAGGACCCCCGGGAGTGACTGGTGCGCGGCCATGGTGTGTGTCCAGGGGAAAATACCGCGTAGAGAAAATCCACACTCATTCGGCCTACAGATCATAAATGGAGTCGCCACAAAATGATGTATAATAATATATGGACCGTAAAAAAAAGATTCGACTTGTGAATGGGATGAAGAACACAGTGATAAAAACCCAAAATAATTAAAACGTAAAGAGACAGCATGCCGAGAAATCAAACTCGCAACTGCTCCGAGTGTAACGCGTGGTTTCTCGTAACCGAGATAGATGAAGCTTTAGGGACTCACGACAACACAACCGGGACAAAACCGACGGCACCCCCGATCCTGCTGGCATAAGAACCGTGACGGTGTTAGCAGGACATCGACATGACAAGGTGAAAGGAGGGCAATAAGGAATATCAATCACCCACAGTTAAGTAACCCTTCCTAGTTATAGCAGACTGATACTGGCCCAGTTAGTATGTTGTAAATTGCTAGGTTTATGGGTGTCCAGCTACATCAAGTGACCACCAGAGAATATCTGGTAAGTGGTGGAGATTAAGATACAAGGTGTTTTTTCCTTGATGGATATATCCATGTCACCCCCGAGCTTCAGAACCTTGTTTATTACATTGAATTTCATCTGCCATTTTTCTTACCATTTTGAGTCTGAAATCCTTCTGAAGTTCGCTGATATCTACGTTTGAAACAATTATCCTATCTTTGTGTCATTGGCGAATTTGCTCATATCACTAGTAATTCCTTCATCAAGATCATTGATTTATATTATAAACAACAACGGGCCCAAGACTGATCCCTGTGGAACGCCACTTGTTACAGATCCCCACTCAGATTTAACCCCATTTATGGACACTCTCTGCTTCCTGTCAGTGAGCCATGACTCGATCCACGAGAGCACTTTTCCCCCAATGCCATGAGCTGCCACTTTCTTCAACAGTCTATGGTGCGGAACTCTATCAAAAGCCTTACTAAAATCTAAGTAAATAATATCAAATTCTTTATCGTGGTAACAGCCTCAAAAGCTTACTAAGAAAGTTAATAAATTAGTTAGACAAGAACGGCCTCTGTGAATCCATGCTGAGTATCATTAATCAAGATTATGCTTATCGAGATGGCTTCTTATAATCTCAGCTATAATTGACTCTAGTAATTTGCCTACAATTGAGGTCAGACTTATTGGGCGGTAATTTGACGGTAACGACTTGTCCCCTGTTTTAAAAATAGGAGTTACATTAGCCATCTTCCACATATCAGACACTAACACCTGTTTGAAGAGATAAATTAAAAATATTAGTTAATGGTTCACAGAGTTCCATTTTGCATTCCTTAAGGGAGGGATGAGACTTTTTTCAGTGATCAGGACATTAAAATTGAAAAATTATGGAAAAAATTGTTCGTAATGAAAAATAGTGCAAAATTCTGGCAACATTTTGATGTAATCAATTTGCTTCTAAGTATGTTTTTCATTAAATGTTTTTTTTTTTTTTGTTCTTGGTGTCAGCAAAAATACCTGTTGGCATTTACCTGGCTTTTTTTTCTCCCAAAATTATGATTTTTATAATTATTTCATTGTAAATACTCTACATGGCAACTTCTATGCTGGTTAGAGTGTGGAGCACAGTGAGTTCCTCAGTAGCCTGGAGGCTGTAAAGAAGGTGTGAGGGGTGTAGATTATTATTATAATCAAAAAGAAGCGCTAAGCCACAAGGGCTATACAGCTGAGGGGTGTAGAACGCTGCGAGTTGGTGCGCCACTTCCAGAGAGTTTCACACACAAAAAAACTCAGGAATAAGTTGACATTGTAATCCCTCTCCTGTGATAAGTATTCATTGGACTGTCATGATTTTTGCAGACGTTATTGAGGAATGATGGTTCTACAAACACCCAGGGGGGATTTGCGATATTCTGAACAGCATTTTTTTCTGCACAAAAAAAAACTAACTTCAACATTTTTTTAATGGAATCTACTGACATTATCGCTAAACTGCTCTGGGTCGTTAATAATCTAGCGTTTATCTTTCATTTGATGTTAACTAGACCATTGTACATCTTCAGAATTTAATAGAACAAGGAAAGTTATATTATTATTATAATCAAGGGGGAAGTGCTAAACCCGGAGGATTATACAGTGCCTGGGGGGGGATGTGGAAGGCATTCAGGCTTAATTCGGGGAACTGGAGCACAGATCCAATTCCCTAAATCAAGAGCCCCTCACCAACATCAAGGAACCTTCCTTGAGGGGAAGGAAAGTTATAGGACTCATGAAATTGTGCATAATTTATTTTTTTCTTCCTAACTTGAAGGCTAACAGTCAAAACAAATACAGCCTGTATGTTTTTTTTATGCTGCTTAATCCACTCTCAAAATCTCATTGAAATTGAACCAAAAAAAAAGGGATTCCACCCTCCCCTCTCTTTTGTAGGGTGAGAGGTGAGTAAAAAATAAAAAAATGAAAAAAAATGAAGAGAGAGAATGAGAAAATAGAGGGACAAGCACAGAGTATGAAACAACGACAACAGGCTGGT
This sequence comes from Cherax quadricarinatus, assembly GCF_026875155.1. Classification (NCBI taxonomy): domain Eukaryota; kingdom Metazoa; phylum Arthropoda; class Malacostraca; order Decapoda; family Parastacidae; genus Cherax; species Cherax quadricarinatus. The sequence continues at coordinate 32,490,830 of NC_069429.1, forward strand.
GGGTTGATCATGCCATTTCCTTTTTTAAAGTTTTCCGTCAAATACAAACCCCTTACATTGTGTACCATTTTTCCCCACAGAGTAATAAAACAAAGTTCGCATTTCCCATTCTAAAGTAATTTTAGAAGGAATGAGCTACAATTTATTATTACATGGACCTCAACAAGGGTCGCAAAAATTAACAGAAAAATTTGTCTAAAAAGCATTTTTTTGATATAAAAAATCCTAACCCTTTCAGGTTTTGGCCATACTATAGGTTTAAAACCCCCAGTTTTTGACGTACAACTACACAAAAAATTTCTAGCGCCCTAAAATCTAGCGAAAGCTGGTTGGGCACATAAAAAAAAGGGTCTATGGGGAAAGGTGCGCAGTATAAAAAAAATCCTGCAGTACACAGGCGTAATGAGAAAAAAAAGCTTTGAGAGTTTTTTTTTTAAAACAGCAACTTTGCCTGTTTTTTTGTAGGTATTTATGATAAAAATTTTCTATTTTTTCCTGGTCTCATTTTATAGAAGGAAGACATATACAATTGGATGATTTGTTTGGGTTTTAAAACAAGGAAAAGTACCTGAATTAGCTAAAAGTAGCAGAAATTTTCGATTTTTGCCAGTTCAAAAGTAAAAAAATCATGTTTGTGCCAATAACTCAACGGGGTGAGTCAAATATTTTTTTTACAAGTGCCTGATATTTTTTATCCCTTTTTCTGCAGTTTAAAAACTGTATGTAAACCCCCCCTTTCTGGAAACGTGTGGAGTAAAAGTGGGAAAGTTTTTTTTTGGGGCCACCCTCCCTTGGGTGGGAACGCCAGTGGATAAAAAAAAAAATAAAAATTTCCACAATGCATAGTCTGCATAACAAAAATCTTCTTTTTTTTTTTCTGAAAAAAAAAATTCAAAGGGGAAAGCAAAATAAATTTAAGGGGGCAGGGGGGACGTGACTAATGAACAGAAATGTTATTTTGTGGCCAGGAATGTTTTTCTTGTTTATCGGACCCTTTTTGGAAATTTTGCATCTTTTGAAATTTGGGGAAATTGGAAAAATTGCAAAAATTCTGACCACGAAACTGGATAGTTGAAATCGAAAAAAAAAAATGGATTTTCAAAGCGAAATATTTAAATTTTTGTCTATACACGGGAATTGGCCAAAAATGGGCTCAAAGTGGGAAAAAATCACCGCAAAACTTCGAAACAGATAATTCCGAAATTTTTTCCTCAAATTTCATATTTTTGGTGTCATTAGATCGGGAAAAAGATTCTCTATCTTTTCAAAAAAAAACTTTTTTTTTTTTGAAATTTGGGGGCAAACCCTGAGAAAAGTCTGGGAGGGGGCCTACAAACCTAAAAGGGTTAACCATAGGGGAAAAAAGGCCAAAACCAAACGACGTTTCGTCCAAAACATTTGATTTGCCCAAATGCCCCCTGAGCGACCCCACCACTCCAAAAACCAGTGTGCCATTTTTACAAGCTTTTGTGGCGTTTCCGGGTGTGCCCCAAATTTTTGGGGATTATCCCCCTTTTTCAGGCTCAAAACTATTAAATAAGCCATCGGGGGCCCAAGAAAGCTTCTGTGCCAACCCTGGTTAAAAAGGGTAAATTATGATGGAAAGAAGATCATTAAAAAATACAAGAGGGAGTCCGTATGTCTGATTGGGAAAAAAGAATACAACAAACACATTAAAACCATCAGTATATTTTTGGGCGAAAGAAGAAATCAAGGAAGCGTTTTGAAAAAGGGTAAAGTATTTTTTCAAAACGGAGACCACAAATAGTTAAGAGGTAGAGAGACGTTTTTGGGGTATGGATAAACGAAAAACAATTATCGGGGTGATAGTGTTTCTCAGTCTAAATTTTGTGAAAAGGAAAGAAAGTTCATGATACTCATTAAGAAAATGCCTCAAAATATGTGCGCTGATAATTTAAGGCCACAAAGGGCGGTTTGAGAGTTTTAAGATTCGTAGTGCATACACAGGTGGTAAGCAGGGTGGGGCACCAGTGAAGAACTTTAAGAATACATAGGACTAAAAACCTAAAGCCTAAAAAAGTGTTAATTGGTAAAACGGGGCGTTTTGGAAGAAAATCCAAACAGGCCCTACTTTCCAGAGGAAAAGGCACCCCGGGACATAAGCCAATGAAAGACAGGGTACTTTAATGTTGTGTATACTACTAGTGGTGTTTTGAAAAGGAAGCTTTATGGTGTATCACTCTGATACTCCCAGTATTCAGGAAAAACAATATCAAAAGGGTAATTTGTTGTGTTTGGGAGATCAAACAAAAAGGCATGGGTCACTGGGGAATTTTTTCTTGGACTGGTTTTATGGTGTGTTTAGCCCCACGTGAAAAAAAACCTCCGGAAAAGAAATTGATCAATGCCTCAGGGTAATGGACAATGCCCTACTCATCCTCACGACTTGCAAGAGGAAATTGCAGGGGGTTTGTTTTTAAAGGGGAAAAGTTTTTCCCTCCAAAATACAACTCCTCCCTCCCACCCAGGCCCCACAGGTCTTTCAAACTTCAAAAAACTCTACACAAAAGCATTTTTTAAAAAGTGCTTTGAGGTGACCTCAGACACCTTATGGGCAAGGCTTGGGAGACAAAAAGGGCCCTTTGAGCTCTGCTGGGGGAAACTGTGTAGAACAAGGGATTTGAAAAGGGTTTGGGGCAACCCTCAGGAGGCATCCATAGGAAGCTATTGGTCATTGGGGAATCCCCGGGGGTTTAAGGTTTTTTGTCAAGGATTTGAGGTTGGTGCAGAACGACGAGGAAAAACTAACCACTCAGACTCAAGAGCACAGGGCAACGCAACAGATCACATCTCAGGAATGTTCTTAATAGCAGGATGAAGAGAGATGGAAGAAGATAACTTCATCAAGGGTTAGGAAAAGGTTCAATGTTTCAAAGTGCAAACATTTATTGATGAATTTTATCCGTCACAGAATTGCAAACCTTATTGGCAAAATGTACAAAAGACACTCTTGTGTCCCATTTTAGGGGAAAACCTAAGGGGATGTAGAAACAAGCTCTCTGGACAGCTATTTTGTTGACAGGGGACCACAAATCTCAAGCTGGTCCAATGGGCCTTTAAAAACCAAGGGGGGAGGTAACCCCACCAAAAAACTGGACATATATCTTTAGAAGGGGATTCTCCTTCCAAAAAATAGACAAACCTTAATATCCCCCCTCTGGGACATCACCATAAAAACTCCACAAAAAGGTATGCGGGGATTTAATTATTATTTTCACTTCCCCTTTCTTTTCCATATAAGGAAAGTATATTTCATGTAAAACAAAATTTTTTTTCAGACTTTGGGTGCAAAACGGATTAATTTTATTTTTCCTTATTCTTATGGGGAAAAATTTAAATCTGCCAATGGCAATTTCGACCAAAAGCAAACCCCTGGAACAGATTTAAATCTAAAAGGTCCAAACATATGTATATAACGTTCACTACCCCAGGGGCCCCGAATATTTTGAAAATAAAAAATTCAATTTTTTTATTGAAAAAAAAAGGCACATTTTTTCTAAGTGTTATAGGAAAAAAGAGTTTGTATTTATCAATTAGGGCCCCAAAGTTGGCACGGGACACCCGATGGCAACATGGACGCGCCGTTGCAGAATGTTGCCGTTTTTAAACCCTTTTTTTTTTTTATTTTTCATATTATTTTATATAAATTTCATTTCTATAATTACAGTTTATAGTATTCTTGTTTTTTCATAACCAATTTTTTTTCTGACACTAGTATTAGGGACTGAAATTGTACCACAGGTTTACAAACACTACTGTCAGGAATATAACAAATAATTATAAAAGGGGCCCAGCAATGTTTGGGGTATGTGGAAGTATATAATGAGGGGGAGCAGGAGGAGAAGAGGAGGGGGAAAAGGAAAAGGAAGAGGAGGGGGGAGGAGGGGGAGGAGGGATAGAGAGGAGGAGGAGGAGAGGAGGAAAAAAAGAAGAGGGAAAGGAGGAGGAAAGGAAGAGGGGAGGAAAGGAGGAGGAGGAAAAGGAAAGGGGGAGGGAAAAAGGGGGAGGGGGAGGAGGACGAGGGGGAAAGAGGGGGAGGGGGGGGAAAGAAAAAGAGGAAAGAAAGAGAAGGAAGGGGGAAGAGGGGGATTAAAGGGGAAGGGGAAGGGGAAGAAGGAGATGGAGCTGGAGAAGAAGGGGAAGGGAAAAAGAAAAGGGGGAAAGGGAAAGGGGAAGGGGGAAGAAGGGGAAGGAGAAGAAGGGGAAAAGGAGAATAGAAAAAGGAGAAGAAAAGAAGGAGAAGGGAGAAGAAAAAAAGGAAAGAAAAGAAGGAGAAGAAGGAGAAGGGGAAAAGGAGAAGAAAAGGGGAAAAAAGGGGAAAAGGGGTAGAAGAAAAGAGAAGAAGAAGACAGGAAAAAAAGAAGACGAAGAAGAAGAAAAAGAAGAAGAATAATAAAAATAAAAAAATAATTCTCTTGAAGCATCAAAAAAAAAGTCAACCCGACAGTAACATATAAGGGGAATAACATCTGATTTGAGCTGATATTTTGAACGAAACGAAGTGGGAGAGAATGCAGTTGATAAAAAAGATCAATGACTATCCCCTTTGTTTGTTTTGCTGTACACAAACATTTCTGTCTATTTTTTCTGTCTGCAAGCACCCTATCTACTGCTATCCCTCTAGTCTCTGCCTCAAAGAGCCACAAGTCTGCATCATCACCTTTTCTCACTCTTCAAGCAAAGTAAGACTTTGTCTGGTTTTTTTTTTTATCCTAGGGAAAATTTCACTATGTATACTTGTATTTTTGTGTAATGGAACAGAGATAGACAATAGAAACAGATAACAGAACAGATAGACAAGGGTGACAAGACAAAGACAAAAAGACAGAAAGGAGACATAGACAAAGATACAGACAGACAACAGAGAAGAGCCAGGCCACCAGCAGCCAGCCAGCCACACAGGGCCACTTTTCAGCTGGCCACCACTAGTCACCAATCATCCAGCCAGCAGCCCGCCAGCCAAATTGTTTCTCTTGACTTAGGGGATAGGTTGTAAGACATTTTGAAAGGGGTTTCACATGGGTTTTTTTCCGGTTTTTTTTTAATTTCCTCGACCCCTTGTGGCCATATCCACCTCAAACCACTAAACTCAGGGACAAAATCACTTTCCCTTAAAATGGGGGTGCAATACTACATGACTCAGTGAATCCCAGGTGTTTGGCTTGCTTTTGCTCTACGGATAATTTTTAAAAAGGTGCTCCCCCAAGGTACTAAGTTCCCAGATTTTTTTTTTAAAACAGCGCACACTGAGTGTTAGACCCCCTTTTATGCGCAAGGCATCTCAGGGGAATCATGCCAAATGAAGGGAGAAAAAAAAAATGAAAATTTGGAAAAATTTTTTTGATTTTCCAAAGCTATCGCCAATAAGGGGTTTAATGTGTCATAGGTCAAAAAAGATTTTACAAAAGGGTAGAACCAAAAGTTCCCCTTGCGCATGCGCGGGTGTGCAGGGATAGGTCGAGCGGGGGACAGGGAGGCGGCAGTTTTGAATTGGTGAGGGGCTGGAAAGCATGGAACCCGGGAAAATTGGGGGTTCAGGGGGGCCTAAGGAATTTAAATAGGCCTCATTTCAAATAGGGAAATGTCTAACTGTTTTCCCGGTGAAAATGAGGGAACGTGATTTATGGGGGCCACCGTAATAAAGTGGGAAAATTTGTGAATAATGGTAGGACCGGGGGTGACTGGTGCCGGCCTGGGGGGGGGTGTCCCGGGAAATACCCTGAGTTTAAACCTCACTCACGGGCCCCAGATCTTAATGAGTGACCTCTAATGTGTAAATAATTAAGACTTAAAACTCTTGTGAATGGGAATGTAATCATGATAATAACATTAAGTTAAGAGAATGCAGGAAGTGAAATAAATCGCTCTGCTCCGAGTGAACGCGTGGTTCTCGTACCGAGGATAGTGAAGCTTTATGGAATCACGACTTCTAAACCGGGACAAACCGACGGATACCTCGTCCTGCTGGCATAAGAACCGTGTCGGTGTAGCAGGACATCGAAATGAGATGGTGAATGGAGGGAATAAGGAATATCAATCACCCACAGTTAAGTAACCCTTCTAGTTATAGCAGACTGATACTGGCCAGTTAGGTATGTTGTAATTGGATAGGTTATGGGTGATCCAGCTACATCAAGTGACCACCAGAGAATATCTGGTAAGTGGTGAGATTATGTACAAGTGTTTTTCCTTGATGGATATATCCATGTGTAACCTACCCCCCCCCTTCATTCAGTTACACTAATATCATATATACAGTCCACAGTTAATTAGTAGCACCGTACTTGTGGGTGCTATCCAATCCATACTGGTCTCGGATAGATATGGATAAGATTGTGAGGTCGAAGGGACCACCTGCCATGACCAGGGGTGGTTAAGTTTTCTCACATATCTACACGGGGTGACTACGGTAAACAATATGGTTGTCTCCCAATGAGATTACTTGTATGTATATAATGTTGAGGTACATACAGGTAATCACCCCTAGAAAATTTTCCATATTTGCCCGCTGGTCCTTCCTGAACCGGATGCAATCAGTGAAAAAATTAATTGAATTAATTACTTAATAATTAAGTGACTGATTGAAGGAAGTGGGTATAGGGTGCACAAGTTTAATCGATCGTGTGATGGATGATAATTAGCCCAATTAATTGCTAGCACATGTGTGGCTAGGATTTATACAAGAGTAAAGTGCAAGAATTACTCTTACAAGGTGCCTACTTAAGTTGTATAATCAGTACTTAATAATTCTCTAACCATGACTGGATCTGATGGAGTTAATGTGGCTAACAAGTCCGTGGATTTTAGAATAATGAAAGCATCATTACAGGCTATTAAAAGCTATGTGACGAAGGCATTTGATTTAATGAATCAAAGAACCGTGAACCCTAATGAATTAAAGTTATATTTAGATGCTTTAGAGAGTAGATTTGATTGGTACAAATTGTGGTTTAAAGACTGTGAAAGAGATCTGCTGGAGAATTGTGCAGATGGAATGGAAATGAATGTTTTAATTAATCAACATTACGAATTGGAAGAAAACCTGTCTTGTAAAAGTAAGGCGTTGAATAAATTAAAGGGTGTAAGCCAGGCAGTTGGTAGCTATACTTTATCGGTTGTTGGATCTAGAGGCTTGCCGACATGACCGTCAAAGCCTAGAGAAGTTCCGTATTGAGATTATGAGCTTGACAAACAGTTTCAGAGATTTGCATGATGAGGATGATTCAAAATGGGTCCTTAGCCAGGTGATTCAGAGGAAACTGGCTAGCACGACAGTGCATGAGTTACACTTAAAATATCGGACGAATAGGTTCACGATAAAACAAATTATTGAAGGGTTAGGGGATCTCATATCTCACCTGAGCGTAGGTCAGGGGGAGAAATTACCTACCAAGGAGAAGTCGGTCAACTTCCCCAGACATTCGAGAGATAGACCTAAACCACCTCCTACTAAGGTAGGCACGTATTATGCCCAGGGCGAGTCCTCCACCCACAGGGCCAAGGGAGAAGCCACTAAAGCGACCAGTATGAGACGGTGCGTGTTTTGTGAAGAAGAACACGCTAGTTCAGGGTGTTCAAGCTTCACCACCTATAACCAAAGGGTTCAACGACTAAGGGAATTGAGACTTTGTTTCAAGTGTTGTGGAGAACATTTTGCCAGGGACTGTAATGCCCAGCTCAGGGAGTGTCGGGGCTGCTGGAAGGGAAAGCACCACAGTGCACTGTGTCCTAATGATGCCGGATTAGCACAAGTTAAGGAGAGCAAACCACAAGAAAGGGCGGAGAGCAAGAACAAGTCGGAAGTAGCGATGAGTGTGGTGAGTACGGCACCGAGAATTTGTTCTGGTGAGCAGTTTCAAGGTTTGGTGGCCTTGCCCACCATAATGGCGGTGGTTGCGAATGGGAAGAAGTCTGAAACGACCCGTTTGATCTTCGACAGTGGGGCACAGAGATCCTTCATAGCGGAGAGTCTAGCAACTAGGTTGAAGCTGGAGACAGTTGGTAAAGTTGACATGAAAGTGGAAGGGTTTTGTGGGGAAGTCCCACGCAGGTCTTATCCAGTAGTCAATGTGACGGTCAGGTTAGCCGGCATCGACGGGAAATTTCAGCCTGTATAGTGAAGAGGCGCCCAATATCATTACCACTAGGGGACTGGCTGCAGCAGTCAAACGTTTGAGGGAGTTGGGTGTGAAGCTAGCGGAACCAGACATTGCTACAGACAATGTTAGTAATGTAGGCATCTTGGTAGGAGGGGATTACATAGACGAGTTCGTGTCTACGAGAAGGTGTCATCAAGGAGGGGTGTGGCCTGTACAGGACTCCAGCGGGGTACATCGTAGGAGGCAGAGTACCAGCTCACTTCTATGCGACCCCAGGAAAGGAGGGCTCTGGTATTACAGCGACTGAGGCTGTACTGGTGATGCGGATTGGTGTGCACGAAGGTCTGTCAGAGACGCAAGTTGGCATATCCGACAGTGAGCCGGTCCATAAACTATGGGACCTGGATGTAGTAGGGATTAAAGGTGACCAGCCGCCCCCCGAACACGAAGAGACGTATCGAGATTACTTGAATCATGTGCAGTTCAGGGACGGACAGTACTGGGTGCGACTCCCATGGAAACCGGGACACCCAACGCTGCCCACTAATTTCAAGAAGGCACGGGTCAGTTGAATTCATTGGTGAACAGCCTGACCAAGAAGGGTCTGGTGGGGAAATATGATGATATTATTAAGGAACAGCTGGCCCTTGGGTTCATTGACAAAGTGCCCAATGCCAGCCCTGGGGAAAACACCCATTATCTTCCACACATGGCAGTCACCAAGGAGTCGGTAACCACTCCCATCAGAGTAGTCTTCAACTGCAGCTCGCAGGCGAGTCCCCGAGAGCCATCGTTGAACGACTGTCTGCTCACAGGGCCCTCCCTGACGCAGAAATTAGCAGATGTGTTGTTGAGATTCAGGACAGAACAGTACGCCTATGTGGCAGACATTAGCAAAGCCTTCCTACGTATTGGGTTGCAGCCACAAGACAGGGACTACACAAGGTTCTTGTGGTTGGCTGACAGGGAGGTGCCCAAGCAAGGGTATGATACCTACAGATTCAGGGCAGTGTTGTTTGTTGCCACTAGTTCACCATTCTTATTACAAGCTACCATAGACTACCACCTTGTGAACTGTAATAGCCCGCTTAAAGAATTACTGAAGACCCTATTTTATGTAGACAACATGCAAGGTACCACCTCAGATGAAAGGCTGTTGATGGACATTTACCGAGAGTCTAATCAGGAGATGCTCTCGGCTAACATTCCATTGAGAAATGGTGACAACAATCCAACGTTGCGGGGCACGGTGGAACGTGACTATGCTGGTTACTCAGTACCTGAGTAACATCGGTGTTGGGACTGGAGTGGGAAATCAAGGAAGACAGACTTAGGCTAAAGAGGAAGCCTGATGGAGAAGGGAAGCTGACCAGGAGGTCTTTGCTGAGCAAAGTGCAGACTGCCTTCGATCCTTTGGGTTTGTTGACACCCATCACCATTCGAGGGAGGATGCTAATGCAACAGACCTGGGAGCTGAACCTAGGTTGGGACGACCCCCTGCCAGAAACAGTCTGCCAGGAGTGGGATCTGGTTAGCAAAGACCTAGCGGAATTGCATGAGTTCACATTCCCCAGGGCCATCGGGTGCACCGGGTGGGATTATGACTTGCACGTCTTCTGTGATGCCTCCTCCAGGGCCTATGGGGCAGTAGCGTATTTGGTGGCCGGTGACCAAGTCAATCTGGTCACCAGTCGTGCGCGGGTGATGCCCCTGAAGGATTGCTCGATCCCAAAGCTAGAGCTCACGGCGATGTTGCTGGGAGCAAGACTGGGTAAGTACGTAGAAGAGGTGTTGAGTAATCTTAGGGACAACGGAGAAGTACGAGAACACCTGAAGAGAATAGAGTGCGAGTGGAGGTTCATAGCTCCCAGGGCGCCCTGGCAAGGGGGATTCTATGAACGCATGGTGGGCACAGTCAAAAGGTGCATTCGGAAGGTCTTGCATGGCAGGAGGGTGAGCTTTGATGAACTGAGGACAGTGTTAGTTGAGATAGAGGCAAGAGTTAATAACAGGCCTCTGACCTACGTACAAAATGGGATTGACGAGCAAGAAGCTCTCACCCCCAATCATATGCTGTTTGGAAGAAGGATTGAGCCCTTCCCTGCAATTTTGAGTCAGTCTTCCAAGGAGCTGGATTATTATGGGCCAGATGGTCCCCCCATCAATGAAGAACTGCACAGGAGTCACAACAGACTGGTGAACATCCTGGACAAATGGAACCAGGTGTGGCGCAGGGATTACTTGACAACCTTGCGGGAACATTTCTATGGTGCCGACCCCGAGGCAAATAAGATGATGCTAAGTGAAGGGGACCTGGTGCTAGTAGAATCCGAGGCACCCAGGGCATACTGGCCTCTTGGCCTGGTAGTGTCAACCCACCCAGACAAGGCTGGGCGGTTGAGAATGGTGAAAGTGAGAATGAATGGTGTCGAGACTATAAGATCCATCAACAGGCTTTTACCTCTCGAGGTCCACACGGTGGGACCGGGACATGAGAAATTAGACCAGAGGCTGACCGAGCTGAGCGGCCGGACGACCCGTCGAACGGCGCTCAAGTCCAGGGCCCACTGGGGGGGCCTGCGGGAGGCAGACTTGATCTAGACTTAGCGCCTACCTTCACCGGCGGGAGGATGTGGAAATTTATTTGGTCCCTAAAGTTCCACAGGACGTCCAGCATGGCCGTACGGGATGGCTGAGCTGGATGGCCCTTATACCCCACCCAAACAGGGAAGCATTCTCTTGTCGGCGATGGATTGTTGGTTGGCATGTATTTAATTTATAGATTTACTCTTCAGGGAAGGAGTAGGTAGTTTTACTGTTAGTACACTAATATTAGGTTTACTAAGGCATCTGTAGATAATGATAATGTAGACCTAAGACCTTAACATAGGTAGTAATAGGCCGATAATGTAGGCAAACACTAGGATAAGTTAGCTAGGGAGAACTGGCAGCCCTAGTTTGTACGAAGAGACGAGGGTCTGGAAGGGAGACCAGCTTGTTCTTCTTAAGACAGACACCAACTGGACAAGACATGCCGTGATCAGCAGACAGCGCCCCCACGTGTCTTCACATTTGAGACCTGGGGAAATCTGGTAGAGGCACCTCGATGTACCGTAGATGACCTCCTCCATCAGGCCCATACAGTAAGACAAGACCTCCTTTATCTCGTAGATTTCTGGCCAGTGTCTGGGGAGATTGTGAGTGAGTTTATCTGTGGGCCTGTGTTGCAGCTGGCAGAGCATGCCCAGTAAGTACCAGTGTCTCAGAGCAGTCTAGAAGCTAGTGTCTGAGTCTGCATAGTTATACTAGGGGATACATACCCTCTTGGATATAGGAATTTCTGAGGTGCAGGCAGGACACTAATTACGATTGAATATTGCAGGAATTAATGCTCCCAGTTGCACGTGGTTTCTGAGGGGGAGTCCAAAGGGGCTAAGGCTAGCTTAGGGAAGTGAAGATCAGGATATATGGTGCAACACCAAGTAAGTTAGTCCTTTATACGTGCATGCAGGCGAGGTTTCTTGCAATAACAATCATTTGTGAAAATCTGTCCTATAAGCCACTTGTGAGGCTGAGGTACCCACCTCAGAGCTCGGTGTCAACAGAGTTTGCCAGGGTAGGCGACTCACTTGGAGGCAGTCCACACAAATTTTCACAAATGATAAGAAATTTCAACTACTCTGATATCGTAAACGTGAGGAAATTAAAACTACTTATATCGAAGTGTAAAGCAAATTCCAACAACACAACAGAGTGAAAAAATCTAATGTAAAAGATCTGCGAGTGATAATGTCAGAGGATCTCACCTTCAAAGACCACAACATTGTATCAAACACATCTGCTAGAAAAATGACAGGATGAATAATGAGAACCTTCAAAACTAGAGATGCCAAGCCCATGACTACACTCTTCAAATCCTAGTTCTAAAACAAAATTGTTATATCTGTGACCATAAGTTTTAAAGAGGTGGAACGGTAAGCCAGCAGAAGGCCTTGGTCAGATTACCAAAAGCTCCAATGGAGGGCCGTCATCTAACACCCATGTCAGGAAATACTTGTTCTGTTTCCTGATGAACCTTACCTAACCTAACCTATCTAGGCTGGAATATTGCTGCACACTAACACCACCTTTCAATACAGGTGAAAATGCTGACCTAGAAAATGCAGAGAACATTCATGGCGCACATAACTGTGATAAAACACCTCAGTTACTGGGAACACTTGAAGTTCCTTCTCAACCTGTACTCCCTAGAACGAAGGAGGGAGACCTGGAGTTTACCTGGAGAGAGTTCCGGGGGTCAACGCCCCCGCGGCCCGGTCTGTGACCAGGCCTCCTGGTGGATCAGAGCCTGATCAACCAGGCTGTTGCTGCTGGCTGCAAGCAAACCAACGTACGAGCCACAGCCCGGCTGATCAGGAACTGACTTTATTTGCTTGTCCAGTGCCAGCTTGAAGACTGCCAGGGGTCTGTTGGTAATCCCCCTTATGTGTGCTGGGAGGCAGTTGAACAGTCTCGGGCCCCTGACACTTATTGTATGGTCTCTTAAAACGTGCTAGTGACACCCCTGCTTTTCAGTGGGGGGGGGTGGCTCGTCTGCCAAGTCTTTTGTTTTCCCGTAGTGAGTGATTTTCGTGTGCCAGTTCGGTATAGTCCCTCTAGGATTTCCAGGGGGTATATAATCATGTATCTCTCCCTCCTGCGTTCCAGGGAATACAGGTTTAGGACCTCAAGCGCTCCCAATAATTGAGGGTTTTTTATCTCCTTTAAATGCACGCCGTGAAAGTTCTCTGTACATTTTCTAGGTTGGCAATTTCACCTGCCTTGAAAGGTGTGTTAGTGTGCAGCAATATCCAGCCTAGATAGAACAAGTGCCCTGAAGAGTGTCATCATGGGCTTGGCCTCCTAGTTTTGAAGGTTCTCATTATCCATCCTGTCATTTTTTAGCAGATGCGATTGATACAATGTTATGGCCTTGAAGGTGATTATTATTATAATCAAGGGGGAAGCGCTAAACCCGGAGGATTATACAGCCCTTGAAGGTGAGATCCTCCGACATGATCACTCCCAGGTCTTTGACGTTGGTGGTTTTCGCTCTATTTTGTGGCCAGAATTTTGTTTTGTACTCTGATGAAGAATTAATTTCCTCAGTTTACCATACTGAGTAATTGAAATTTCTCATCGTTGAACTTCATATTGTTTTCTGCAGCCCACTGAAAGATTTGGTTGATGTCCGCCTGGAGCCTTGCAGTGTCTGCAATGGAAGACACTGTCATGCAGATTCGGGTGTCATCTGCAAAGGAAGACACGGTGCTGTGGCGACATCCTGTCTATGTCGGATATGGGGGAGGAACAAGATTTGGGGGCGAGTACTGTGCCTTGGGAACAAGCTTTTCACCGTAGCTGCCTCGGACTTTACCCCTGTTGGCGACTACTCTCTGTGTTCTGTTATTGAGGAAATTATAGATCCATCGACCGACTTTTCCTGTTATTCCTTTAGCACGCATTTTGTGCGCTATTACGCCATGGTCACAACTTGTCGAAGGGTTTTGCAAAGTCTGTATATATTACATCTGCATTCTTTTTTTTTTCCCAGTGCATTTAGGACCCATGTCGTAGTGATCCAATAGTTGAGACAGACCCGGAGCGACCTGTTTTTAAACCCATGTTGCCTGGTTGTGTAACTGATGGGTTCTAGATGGGGGGGTGATCTTGCTTCTTAGACCCTTTCAAAGATTTTTATGATATGGGAAGTTTGTGCTATTGGTCTGTAGTTCTTTGCTGTTGCTTTACTGCCCCTTTGTGGAGTGGGGCTATGTCTGTTGTTTTTTAGTAACTGTGGGACCGACCCCCATGTCCATGCCCCTCTCCATAGGATGGAAAAGGCTTCTGCAGTTCTTGTGAACCCCAGAGTTCCCTGAGTCTGGCCCTGGGGCAGAGTGCATGGGCATGTCATTTATCGCCTGTTCGAAGTCATTTGGCGTCAGGATAGCATCGGATAGGCTTGTGTTAATCAAATTTTGTGGCTCTCTCATAAAAAAATCATTTTGATCTTCGACTCTCAGTCTGGTTAGCGGCTTGCTATAAACTGAGTCATACTGGGACTTGAGTAGCTCGTCATTTCCTTGCGTCATCTGTGAGGACCCATCTTGTTTAAGTAGGGGCCCAATACTGGACGTTGTTCTCGATTTTGATTTGGCATAGGAGAAGAAATACATAATTATTTACACTTGGAAAAATCCTAGAGGAATTAGTAAGAAACTTGCACACGAAAATCACTTCCTATGAAAAGCAAAAGACTCGGCCGCCCATCAGCAGATGAGAGATAGCACAGAAAGTGTCCGGGGCCCAAGACTGTTCAACTCCTCCCAGCAAACATAAGAGGATACCAATGATACCTCAGCTGTCTTCAGAAGGAGCAGGACAGAACCTAAAGGCAGTACCTGACCAGCCAGGCTGTGTTTTGTACGTCTGGTTGTTGTGTGTCAACAGTAACAGCCTGGTTGATCAGCCCTGATCCACCATGAGGCCTTGTCCACTAGGTCGGGCCGCGGGGGGCGTTGACCCCCGAAAACCCTCTCCTGGTGAATTCCAGGTAATTGTTATAAGAGTAATAAGGTTTTTTACATTAAAATTTGGAAAAACATATTCTCGATATTGTCGTACACCAGCAAGTGTTTACAATATGATTCAAATTCCAATTCCAAAGTTTATTCCTATAAGGATTACAATGCTGAGTTGACAGAAATTTTGGTTATTGTGTGGTTTTACATTAGAAAATTGAGAATTACAGAGTGGACCACTAGAAACCTTAGCAGGGCTAGCATATCGGGCAGACTTAGTTTATTCTTAATTGAAAAATATTACAACTTATGAGGTAAGTTGGTTTATGGGTAAGTGACTAAATACTAGTTTGTGAGTTTAGCAATGTAAAATGCTTTTTGTTTTGGCACAGTACATAGTTTTCAATATTTGAGTATCACAGATTCATTATTTTAAGGTTGAGAATTCATATTTCTGTTTATGGTCAAATGAGTCATGAGTGTAAGTGTGAACACCAGGTGGTATCGTGTAGTTAGTTGATGGTGTAGCAGGGAGATAAGATGTTTTTCTAATGGTAGTTTATTGAAGGCGATGAATGAGTTTCTGCAGTTCTAGAGTTCTCAGGTAGGGTATTTCCCATTTTAGGCTTTGACAACAATGAATTTATTGTAAAGGTTTAGTCGACACGGGGAATGGTCGTAGAGATGTTTGTGTCTTGGTGTTATGCCTGTGGGTTCTGTCATAACTATCAAGAAAGCGTTTTTAGGTCAAGGTATGATATTGAGTTTAAGGCACTGTAATGTAGATTGCACAGTATAAGTGTTGGATGTACCGAACAGGGAGTAAGTTTATAGGTCTAACGAAGAGTGGGGGGTGTGTGCCAGGAATGGGATTTAGTGTTTATTCTACTGCAGATTTTTGTTGGGTTTTATTATTGGCCTTGAGGTGTTGGGCGCAGTTGATATCCCCCAACACAAATTGTATAGTTCATTACAGTATAGATAAAATATCTCCCCCCAGTTGTTTTTGTTCTAGAGTTGAGACTGTTTGTTATCCTGGGAGTGAGTACTATTGTTTCTGTTTTTAGACAGGTTACAGTCAGAATAATACAGGAGAAGGTTGTGTTTAAGGTATCAAGGAGAACCAGGGGTCACACGTATTTACTTAGTAATATTATAATCAAAATTGTAATATTTTTGACCATTAATTAGACAGTGTTGGGCGGTGTTTCCGTGCAGTAAAGTCGTTAGTTTAAAGGTCAATTAAAGGCAGAGAACAATAAAGCTCGCCTCCCTTAAATCAATTACTTACTAATTAAGTCATAGTTTTCAAGGCAGTATTAAGACGGTATTAAGTTTTCGCTTCTCTTCTGGTTGAATTATTAACTCTGATAAAAATTATTAACAAAAGCAAATGGTAATACAGTCCGGGTTTACAGGTTCAAATAAATGTTTATAGTAAATAAAGCAGCTTTTCAAAAGGCTTTAATATGAGCAGATCTAATATATAAGGTTTAACTGCTGAAAATATATAAATTATGGTAAATGACTTTAAGTACCTCTATTTTGAAGCTTATCTTGAGTACAAAAGGCTGAAAAAAGGAAAACCGGTAATAAGGTTGTTTTAAATGGTTTACCATCAGATAGACAGTAATAAACTGTCAAATTTAGATTTTTCATGATAAGTAAACCACAATAATATCTGGGTTTAAGGGTTTGAAATAACGATTGACGGTAATCAACACTCGTTCCTCTATTCCCATCAACTCATCCAGTCCAACAATAACAAAAGATGGGAACTAGAGATGGTGGTCGTTAAGGTAAATTTTCTGCCTCATTTTCCCCTTATTTTCTCTCTCTTTGACCACCTCATGCCCTCTAGTGGTGGTATGATCCGTGGATAGTCTCTGTTCCCAGGACGACGGAGCGTCCCTCCTCTGGCCTCGCATCAACCTGATTAACCCCAGAATGTTCTTAGGATTATAAACCAGGGGAGTGTTATCCACCCTGGATTAACCCAGGATAACCCAGGGAGTGTTATCCAACCAGGATAACCCAGGTAGAGTTTTCGCAGCAGGATAACCCAGGGTAGTATATCAACCAGATAACCCAGGGTAGTGGTTATCCAACCATGATAACCCAGGGTAGGTGTTTAACCACGACCAGATAACCCAGGGTAGTGTTTATCCACCCAGGATACCTCCAGGTAGGTTATCCCACCCAGGATAACCAGGGTAGTGTTACATCACAGGATAACCCTGGGTAGTGTTATTCAAACCAGGATAACCCAGGATAACCCAGGATAACCCAGGGTAGTGTTATCCAACCAGGATAACCAGGGTAGTGTTATCCACCCGGATAACCAGGGTAGTGTTAACCCCCAGGATAACCCTAGGTAGTGTTTAACCACCCAAGGATAACCCCAGGTTAGTTGTTTATCAGCGCAGGTAACCCAGGGTAGTTTATCCAACCAGGATAAACCCAGGTTAAGTGGATTATCCAACCAGGTAACCCAGGGTAGTGTTATCCACCCAGGATTAACCCAGGGTAGTGTTATCCAACTGATAACCCAGGGTAGTGTTATCAGCACAGGATAACCCAGGGTAGTGTTATCCAACCAGGATAACCCAGGATAACCCAGGGTAGTGTTATCCTACCAGGATAACCCAGGGGTAGGTGTTATCCCTCACCCAGGATAACCAAGGGTAGTGAAGTTATCCACCCAAGATAACCCAGGTAGTGTTATCCAACCAGATAACCCCAGGATTAACCCAGGGTAGTGTATCCATCCACCCAGATAACCCAGGGGTAGTGTTACGAACCAGGATAACCCAGGGTAGTGGTATCCACCCAGGATAACCCAGGTATAGTATCCACCCAGGATAACCCAGGTAGTGTTATCCACCAGGATAACCAGGGAAGTGTTATCCACCCATGATAACCCAGAATAGTGTTAGTCCACCCAGGATAAGCCTGGGTAGTGTTATCCACCCAGGATAACCCAGGTAGTGGTAATACACCCATGAGAACCCCAGGGTAGTGTTATATCCAACCAAGGATAACCCTGGGTAGTGTTATCCAACCCAGAGATAACCCAGGTAGTGTTATCCACCCCAGGATAACCCATGGTAGTGTTATCTAACCCAGGATAACCCAGGGTAGTGTATCCACCCAGGAAACCCAGGTAGTGTTTATCCACCCAGGATAACCCAGGGTAGTGGTATCCAACCAGAATATCCCAGGGTAGTGTTATCCAAACCAGGATAACTGAGGGTGAGTGTTATCCACCCAGGTAACCCAGGGTAGTGTTATCGACCCAGGATAACCCAGGTAGTGTTATCCACAGAAAAAAATAACCCAGGATAAGTGTTATCGACCCAGGATCACCCAGGGTATGTATCCCCCCCGGATAACTCCAGGTAGTGTTATCAGCACAGGATAACCCCAGGGTAGTGTTATCCACCCATTATAACCCAGGTAGTGTTATCCACCCTGGATTAAACCCAGGGAGTGTTATCCACCCAGGATAACCCAGGGCAGTGTTATCCAACCAGGATATCCCAGGTAGTGTTATACCACCCAGGAAAAGCCCAGGGTAGTTTATCCACCTCTGGATAACCATGGTAGTGTTATCCACCCTGGATAACCAGGGTAGTGTTATCAGCACAGATACCCAGGGTATGGTATCCAACCAGGATAACCCCAGGGTAGTGTTATCCACCCAGGATAACCCAGGGTATGTATCAGCACAGGATAACCCAGGTAGTGGGTTATCCACCCGGGAGGCCCAGGATAAACCCAGGTAGTGTTTATCCACCCTGGATAATTCCAGGAATGTTATTCCTACCCAGATAACCCAGGGTAGTGTTTTATCCACCCAGGATCACCCAGGGTAAGTGTTATCCACTCCTGAGAACCCAAGTAGTGTTAATCAGCCACAGGATAACCCAGGGTAGTGTTATCCACACCAGGATAACCCAGGGTAGTGTTACCAACCAGGATAACCCCAGGTAGTGTTAACCACCCACCCTGGATAACCCAGGGTAGTGTTATCCAACCAGGATAACCCAGTAGTGTATCTCACCTCAGGATAACCCAGGTAGTGTTATCCCCCCTGGATAAACCCAGGGTAGTGTTTTCAACCCCAGATAACCCGGGTAGTTTTATCCACCCAAGATAACCCAGGTAGTGGTTATCCACCCAGATAACCCAGGGTAGTGTACCACCACAGGGTAACCCAGTAGTGTTTTAGCCACCCAGGATAACCCAGGGTAGGTGTTATCCACCCAAAGATAACCCAGGGTAGTGTTATCCACCCAGGATAACCCTGGGTAGTGTTATCCACCCAGGATAACCCAGGTAGTGTTATTCCACCCAGAATAACCCAGGGTAGTGTTTATCCACCCTGGATACCCAGGGTAGTGTTACCAACCAGGATAACCAGGTAGTGTTCACCACCCAGGATAAAACCCAGGGTAATGTTATCAACCTGCATGATGGTTTTCGATAACGTGGAAGGGGTAAGAATACTCACGTAGGCTGGTAGACGTATAATATAACGGAAAGTAGGGAAGCGCAACAGCCGACCTGCCTCTCCTCTCTCCCTATCTTCGACTGACTCTCAAGTGCCTACGTGAGGGGTTTTGTAATCCCTCTATGGTCAGAAAAATATGAAAAATCATCAGTGATTCCCGCAGACATTTGGGTTGAGAATCTACTGGTACCGGTTAGGTAACTGGTTACTAGGAACTGGTACTACTACTGAGAGCTGGGCGACGAAAATATGCGCCCCAACATACAACTAATACAAACTAGAGAGCTAGGTGTACGGCTTGGGCTGATTCTATACAATGTCAAAGTACACAACAATTGAACATTATAACATACATAAGTAGAATATTGGATGGAAGCTTACATAATTGAAACTGTAATAAAAACTGTAATGCAATACAAGGTATAATACAGCACAACTCATCGAATGAAACTCAACGGTTGGGATTACACAGTAGAGTGATAAAAAAAAATTTGATCGATCGTTTCTGTTTCATGTGATCTACGGATTCTGAGGAAGGATTATATACAAGAAAGAAGTGTTTAACAGAATGGCAGATTTCGGTGCACGCAAATCTAGACTGTTAACTCTCAGAAATTTGGAGAGAACGTGAACACACACAAAATAATTCTTGAATACTGATAAGCTGATACTGTAATTATTCATCTATACAGGTTATTTACATTTAACCCCAACTCTGCTAGGGTGAGATTGACATATGCAGAATGGGTGTCATCTCTGGGAGGATCAAACTCTGTAGCACTGGCTAACTCATGCTGTATTTGAGGCAAATCTGAATTGGTAGTTACAAATGATACTTGAGGATTTCTCAATACCTGTCGTGTACATAGGGAATAACGACATTCAGGTTGATCATCTGACTGAGTATCAGAGGTAGAGAGTACAGGATCAGAAGGATTGTCAGAGTCTGTTATCCTGTGCTGATAACACTACCCTGAGTTATCCTGGGTGGATAACACTACCCTGGGTTATCCTGGGTCGATAACACTATCCTGGGTTATCCTGGGTGGATAACACTACCCTGGGTTATCCTGGTTGGATAACACTACCCTGGGTTATCCTGGGTGGATAACAATACCCTCAGTTATCCTGGTTGGATAACACTACCCTGGGTTATCCTGGTTGGATACCAATACCCTGGGTTATCCTGGGTGGATAACACTACCCTGGGTTATCGTGGATGGATAACACTACCCTGGGTTATCCTGGGTGGATAACACTACCCTGGGTTATCCTGGTTAGATAACACTACCCTGGGTTATCCTGGGTGGATAACACTACCCTGGGTTATCCTGGGTGGATAACATCCCCTTTGGGTTACCCTGGTTGGATAACACTACCCAGGGTTATCTGTTGGATAACACTACCTGGGTTATCCTGGTTGGATACCCCCTACCCTGGGTTATCCTGGGGTGGATACACTACCCTGGCTTATCCTGGGTGGTGGATAACACTATCCGGGGGTTATCCTGGGTGGATAACACTACCTGGGTTACCCTGGTGGTAACATTTCCCTGGGTTATCCTGGGTGGATAACACTATCCTGGGTTATCTGGGGGGGTTTACCACTACCCTGGGTTTTATCCTGGTTCGATAACATACCTGGGTTATCTGGGTGGATAACATTTAACCTGGGTTATCCTGGTTGGATAACACTACACTGGGTTATCCTGGGTGGATAACACTACCCTGGGTTATCCTGGGTTATCCTGGTTGGATAACACTACCCTGGGTTATCCTGGGTGGAAACACTACCTGGGTTTCCTGGGTGGATAACACTACCGGGGTTATCTGGTTGGGTAACATTACCCGGGGTTTTCCCGGGTTTGGGGATAACACTACCCTGGGTTATCCTGTGCTGATAACACTACCCTGGGTTATCCTGGGTGGATAACACTACCCTGGGTTATCCTGGATGGATAACACTACCCTGGGTTATCCTGGGTGGATAACACTACCCTGGGTTATCCTGGTTGGATAACACTACCCTGGGTTATCCTGTGCTGATAACACTACCCTGGGTTATCCTGGGTGGATAACACTACCCTGGGTTATCCTGGGTGGATAACACTATCCTTGGTTATCCTGGTTGGATAACACTACCCTGGGTTATCCTGGGTTATCCTGGTTGGATAACACTACCCTGGGTTATCCTGGGTGGATAACACTACCCTGGGTTATCCTGGGTGGATAACACTACCCTGGGTTATCCTGGGTGGATAACACTACCCTGGGTTATCCTGGTTGGATAACACTACCCTGGGTTATCCTGTGCTGATAACACTACCCTGGGTTATCCTGGGTGGATAACACTAACCTGGGTTATCCTGGATGGATAACACTACCCTGGGTTATCCTGGTTGGATAACACTACCCTGGGTTTTTATCCTGGTTGGATAACACTACCTGGGTTATCCTGTGCTGGATAACACTCCCCTGGGTTATCCTGGGTGGATAACACTACCCGGGGTTTACCCTGGGTGGATAACCACTATCCTTGGTTATCCGGGTTTGGGGGATAACACTACCCTGGGTTATCCTGGGTTACCTGGTTGGATAACACTACCCTGGGTTACCCTGTGTGATAACACTACCTGGGTTATCCTGGGGTGGAAAAACCTACCCTGGGTTATCCTGGGTGGATAACCCCTACCCTGGGTTATCCGGGTGGTAAACACTACCCTGGGTTATCCTGGTTGGAAAAACACTACCCTGGGTTTATCCTGGTTGGATAACACTACCCTGGGTTATCCTGGTTGGATAACACTACCCTGGGTTATCCTGTGCTGATAACTCTACCCTGGGTTATCCTGGTTGGATAACACTACCCTGGGTTATCCTTGTTGGATAACACTACCCTGGGTTATCCTGTGCTGATAACTCTACCCTGGGTTATCCTGGTTGGATAACACTACCCTGGGTTATCCTGGGTAATCCAGGGTGGATAACACTACCCTGGGTTATATAATCATAATGGAACATTCTGGGGTTAAATCAGGTTGATGCGAGGCAGAGGAGGACGCCTCCGTCTCCTGGGAACAAGAGACTATCACGGGCATCACTACCCACCACTAGAGGGCATGAAGGTGGTCAAAGAGAGAGAAAATGATGGTAAGAATGAGGCAGAAATCTTACCTTAACGACACCATACTTAGTTCCTTTGTTATTTTTGGGGACTGAGAGGTTGAGGGAATTTGAGGAACCGAGAGTTGATTACCGTCAACTCTTTATTTCAACCCTTAAACCCAGATATTAATCGTGGTTTACTTACATGAAAAATCTAAATTTGACAGTTTATTACTGTCTATCCTGATATAAACCATTAAAACCACACCTTATTACCGGTTTTCCATTTTTCAGCCCTTTTTTACTCAAGATAAAACTTCAAAATAAGAGGTACTTAAAGACATTTACCATTTAAATTTTTATATTTTCAGCAGTTAAACCTTATATTATTAGGATCTGCTCATATTAAAGCCTTTGAAAAGCTGCTTTATTAAACTATAACATATATTTGAACCTTTAAACCCGGACTTTTACCATTTTTTTTTTGGTTTAATAATTTTTATCAGAGTTAATAATTCAACCAGAAGAGAAGCCGAAAACTTAATACCGTCATCTAATACTGCCCTTAAACAATGACTTAATTAGTTTAATTTATTGATTTAAGGAGGAGAGCCTTTATTGTTCTCTGCCTTTAATTGAACCTTTAAACTACGACTTTACTGCACGGAAACACAAGCCAGCACTGTCCTAAGTAATGTCAAAAATATTACAATTTTGAATTATAATATTACTAAGTAAATACTGTGATAACCTCCTGGCACTCCTTGATTCCTTAAACACAACCTTCTCCTGTATTATTCTGACTGTAACCTCCCCTCAAGGAAGGTTCCTTGATGTTGGTGAGGGGCTCTTGATTTAGGGAATTGGATCTGTGCTACAGTTCCCCAAATTAAGCCTGAATGCCTTCCACATCCCCCCCCCAGGCGCTGTATAATCCTCCGGGTTTAGCGCTTCCCCCTTGATTGTAATAATAATAATAATCTGACTGTAACCTGTCTTAAACAAGAAACAATAGTACTCACTCCCAGGATACACAACAGTCTACAACTCTAGAACAAAAACTGGGGGAGATATTTCTATCTACTACTGTAATGAACTGTACTATTTGTGCTTGGGGATCAACTGCAGCAACACACCTAAAGCCAATAATAACCCAACAAAAAGCTGCAGTAAGAATAATCACTAAATCCCATCCCTGGCAACACACCTCCCACTCTTCATAGACCTAAACTTACTCCCTGTTCAGTACATCCACACTTACTACTGTGCAATCTACATCTACAGGGCCTTAAACTCTAATATCAACCTTGACCTAAAACGCTTTCTTGATAGTTATGACAGAACCCACAGGCATAACACCAGACACAAAACATCTCTACGACATTCCCCGTGTCCGACTAACCTTTACAAAATTCAATGTATGTCAAAGGCCCTAAAATCTGGAATACCCTACCTGAGAACTCTAGAACTGCAGACACATTCATCGCCTTCAAAACTACCATTAGAAAACATCTTATCTCCCTGATACACCCCATCAACAAAACTACACGAATACCACCTGGTGGTTCACACTTACACTCACTGACTCATTTGACCATAAACAGAAATATTATCTCAACCTTTTAAAATAATGAATCCTGTGATACTCCAATATTGAAACTATGTACTGAGCCAAAACAAAAGCATTTACATTGCTAAACTCACAAACTAGTATTTAGTCACTTACCCATAATACCAACTTACCTCATAATTTGTAATATTTTACAATTAAGAATAAAACTAAGTCTGCCCGAAATGCCTAGCCATGCTAAGCGTTCTAGTGGTACACTCTGTAATCACTATTTTACTACATGTAAACCACACAATAACCAAATTTCTGTAAACTCAGCATTGTAATCCTTATAGAGAATAAACTTTGAATTTGAATTTGAATCATATTGTAACACCACTTGCTGCTGTACTGACCAATATCGAGAATATGTTTTTCCAAATTTTAATGTAAAAACCTTATTACTCTTATAACAATTACCTGGAATATACCTGGAGAGGGTTTCGGGGGTCAACGCCCCCGCGGCCCGACCTGTGACAAGGCCTCATGGTGGATCAGGGCCTGATCAACCAGGCTGTTACTGTTGACCACACACAACCAGACGTACAAACCACAGCCTGGCTGGTCAGGTACTGCCTTTAGGTTCCTGTCCAGCTCCTTCTTGAAGACAGCCTGAGGTATATTGGTAATCCCTCTTATGTATGCTGGGAGGCAGTTGAACAGTCTTGGGCCCCGGACACTTTCTGTGATATCTCTCATCATGCTAGTGGCGCCGAGTCTTTTGCTTTCATAGGGAGTGATTTTCGTGTGCAAGTTTCTTACTAATTCCTCTAGGATTTTTCCAAGTGTAAATAATTATGTATTTCTTCTCCTATGCCAAATCAAAATCGAGAACAACGTCCAGTATTGGGCCCCTACTTAAACAAGATGGGTCCTACACAGATGACAGCAAGGAAATGACTGAGCTACTCAAGTCCCAGTATGACTCAGTTTTTAGCAAGCCGCTAACCAGACTGAGAGTCGAAGATCAAAATGATTTTTTTATGAGAGAGCCACAAAATTTTGTTAAACACAGCCTACCCGATGCTATCCTGACGCCCAAATGACTTCGAACAGGCGATAATGACATCCCCATGCACTCTGCCCCAGGACCAGACTCATGGATCTCTGTGTTCATCAAGAACTGCAAGAAGCCCCTATCACGAGCCTTTTCCATCCTATGGAGAGGGAGCATGGAATGGGGGTCGTCCACAGTTACTAAAAACAACGACATAGCCCCACTCCACAAAGGGGCAGTAAAGCAAAAGCAAAAAAACTACAGACCAATAGCACTAACATCCCATATATAAAAAACTTTGAAAGGGTCCTAAGAAGCAAGATCACCACCCCTCTAGAAACCCATCAGTTTTCACAACCCAGAGCAACATGGGTTTTTGAACAGGTCGCTCCTGTCTGTCTCAACTATTGGATCACTACGAAAGGTCCTAAATGCACTAGGGAAAAAAAAAAGAATGCAGATGTATATATACGACTTTGCAAAAGCCTTCGACAAGTGTGCCATGGCGTAATAGCGCACAAAATGGTGCTAAAGGAATAACAGGAAAGTCGGTCGATGGATCTATAATTTCCTCACTAACAGAACACAGAGAGTAGTCGTCAACAGAGTAAAGTCCGAGGCAGCATACGGGTGAAAAGCTCTGTTCCACAAGGCACAGTACTCGCTCCCATCTTGTTCCTCATCCTCATATCCGACATAGACAAGGATTGTCAGCCACAGCACCGTGTTTTTCCTTTTTGCAGATGAAAACCCGAATCTGCATGACAGTGTCTTCCATTGCAGACACTGCAAGGCTCCAGGGGACATCAACCAAATCTTTCAGTGGGCTGCAGAAAACAATATGAAGTTCAACGATGAGAAATTTCAATTACTCAGATATGGTAAACATGAGGAAAATTAAATCTTCATCAGAGTAAAAAACTAATTCTGGCCACAAAATAGAGCGAAACACCAACGTCAAAGACCTGGGAGTGATCATGTCGGAGGATCTCCCTTCAAGGACCATAACATTGTATCAATAGCATCTGCTAGAAAAAATGACAGGATGGATAATGAGAACCTTCAAAACAGGGAGGCCAAGCCCATGTTTACACTCTTCAGGTCACTTGTTCTATTAGGCTGGAATATTGCTGCACACTAACAGCACCTTTCAAGGCAGGTGAAATTGCCAACCTAGAAAATGTACAGAGAACTTTCACGGCGCGCATATAACGGAGATAAAAAAACCTCAATTATTGGGAGCGCTTGAGGTTCCTAAACCTGTATTCCCTGGAACGCAGGAGGGAGAGATACATGATTATAACACTGGGAAATCCTAGAGGGAATTGTACCGAACTTGCACACGAAAATCACTCACTACGAAAGCAAAAGATTGGCAGACGATTGCAACATCCCACCAATGAAAAGCAGGGGTGCTTTTGTCACTAGCACGTTAGAGACCATACAATATGTGTCAGGGGCCCAAGATGTTCAAAACTGCTCCAGCACAATAGGGGGATTACCAACGCCCCTGGCAGTCTTCAAGCTGGCACTGGACAAGCTCCCTAAAAGTCAGTTTTCCTGTTCAGCCGGGTGTGGCTGTACTTTGGTTTGGTGCAGCACAGGCTGCAACGCCTGGTTGATCTAGGGCTCTGATCCACCAGGAGGCCTGGTCAAAGACCGGGGCACGCGGGGGCAGTTGACCCCCGGAACTTCTCCATGGTACACTCCAGGTCTCCCGCATTCGTTCGAGGGAGTACATTGGTTGAGAAGGAACTCAAGTGTTCCCCGTAATGAGGTGTTTTATCACAGTTATGTGCGCCATGTTGTTCTCTGCATTTTCTAGGTCAGCATGTTTCACCTGTATTGAATGGTGGTGTTAGTGTTGCGCATATTCCAGCCTAGATTGTTAGGTTTAGGTAGGTCATCTGGAAAACTTACTGGGCATGACTCTGCCAGCTGCTACACAGGCCCACAGATTAAACTCATCACCAATACTCCCCTGACCACTGGCCAGAAATTTCGAGATAAAGGAGGTCTTGTCTTACTGTATGGGGCCTGATGGAGTAGGTGCATATACGGTACATCGAGGGTGCCTCTACCAGATTTCCAGGTCTCAAATGTGTAAGACACGTGGGGGCCGCCGTCCTGACTGATCACGGAATGTCTTGTCCAGTGGTGTCTGTCATAAGAAGAACAAGGCTGTGTCTCCCTTCCAGGACCCTCCGTCCTTTCGTTCAAACTAGGGGCTGCCTCAGTTCTCCCTAGCTATACTTATCCTAGTGTTTGCCTACATTAGCGGCCTATTTACTACCTATGTTAAGGTCTTAGGTCTACATTTTCATTATCTACGCTGCCTTCTTAAACCTAATATTATGTACTAACAGTAAAACTCCTACTCCTTCCCTGAAGAGTAAAAAATCTATAAATTAAAATACATGCCTTCCATACAATCCATCGCCAGACAAGTGGAATGCTTCCCTGTTTGGGTTGGGGTTAAGGGCATCCAGCGCAAAGCCCAATCCCGTCGGCAGGCTGGTCGGTCCTGTGGAACTTTAGGACAAATTAAATTTCCACATCCTCCCGACGGTGAAGGTAGGCGCTAAGTCTAGATCAAGTCTTGCCTCCCGAAGGCCCCCCTGTGGGCCCTGGACTTGAGCGCCGTTCGACGGGGTCCGGGTACGATCAGCTCGGTCAGCTCTGGTCTAATTTCTCGGTACTCCGGTCCCACGTGTGGACCTCGAGAGTAAAAGCTGTTGATGGGTCTTATAGTTCGACACCATTCATTCTCAACTTTCACCATTCTCAACCGACCAGCCTTGTCTGGGTTGGTGGGTTGACACTACCAGGCATGAGGCCGTATGCCCTGGGTGCCCTCGGATTCTACTGCACCAGGTCCCCTTCACTTAGACATCATGCTTATTTGCTCGGGGTCGGCACCATTGAATATGTTCCCGCAAGGTTGTCAAGTAATCCTGCGCCTACCTGGTTCCATTTGTCCAGGATGTTCACCAGTTGTTGTGACTCCTGTGGCAGTTCTTCATTGTGGGGGGACCATCTGGCCCATAATAATCCAGCTCATTGAAGGATGACTCAAAAGTGCGGGGATGGGCTCTTCCTTCTTCCAATACTCAGATGTGATTGGGGGTGAGAGTTCTTGCTCGTCATTTCCCATTTGTACGTAGTCAGAGGCCTGTTATTAACCTCTTGCCTCATTATCTAAAACTAACACTGTCCTCAGTTATCAAAGCTCACCCTCCTTGCCCATGCAAGACCTTCCGAATGCACCTTTTGACTGTGCCCACCATGCGTTCATAGAATACCCCTTTGCCGGGGCCCTGGGAGGGGAGCTATTAACCTCCACTCGCACATCTATTCACTCAGGTGTTCTCGTACTTCATCCGTTGTCCTTAAGATTACTCAACACCTCTTCTACGCCCCCCCCCCCCCCCCCCCCTCCCTTACCTAGTCTTGCTCCCAAGCAACATCGCCGTGAGCTCTCTAGCTTTGGGATTCGGCAATCCTTCAGGGGCATCACCCGCGCTCACTGGTGCCTGATTGACTTGGGCAACCGGCACCATAATACGGTACTGCCCCATAGGCCCTGGAGGAGGCATCACAGAAGACGTGCCAAGTCTAATCCCGCCCGGCGCACCCGGATGGCCCTGGGGAATGTGAACTCATGCAAATCCGCTAGGTCTTTGTAACACAGATCCCAATCCTGGCCTGACTGTTCTGGGACAGGGGGTAGTCCCACGCCAACCTGGGTTCAGCTCCGGTCTGTTGGCTATTGCACTAGAAGCTCCCTCGAAGGTGATGGGTGTCTATAACAAACCCAAAGATCGAAGGCAGTCTGCACTTACCCCGCTTTGCTCAGCAAAGACCTCCTGGTCAGCTTTCCTTCCCCATCAGGCTTCCTCTTTAGCCAAGTCATGTCTGCCTTGATTTCCCACTCCTGTCCCAACACCGATGTTTCCTCAGGTACTGAGTAACCAGGATAGTCATCGGTTCCACCGTGCACTGCAACGTTGGATTGTTTGTCCACCCATTCTCTTCATATGGGAATGTTAGCCGTGAGCATCTCCTGATTAGACTCTCGGTAAATGTCCATCTAAAGACTTTCACGGAGGTGGTACCTTGCCATGTTGTCTAACATAAAATAGGGTCTTCAGTATTCTTTAAGGGGCTATTACAGTACACAAGGTGGTTGTCTATGGTAGCTTGTAATAGAATGGTGAACTAGTGGCAACAAACAACACTGCCTGAATCTGTAGGAATATACCCTTGCTTGGCACCTCCTGGTCAGCCAACCACTAGAACCTTGTGGAGTCCCTGTCTTGTGGGCTGCAAACCCAATACGATAGAAGGATTTGCTAAGGTCTGCCACATAGGCGTACTGTTCTGTCCTGAATCTCAACAACAATACTGCTAATTTCTGCGTCAGCAGAGGGCCCTCGAGAGCAGACAGTCGTTCAACAATTGGCTCTCGGGGGACTCGCCTGCGAGTGCAGTGGGAGAAGACTTACTCTGATGGAGGAGTGGTTACCGTCTCCTTGGTGGAATGCCATTGTGGAAGATAATGGGTGTTTTCCCCAGGGCTGGCATTGAGGCACTTTGTCAATGAACCAAAGGGCCAGCTGTTCCTTAAAAATTATCCTCATATTTCCCACTCCAGCATCTGGTCGGCAGGTTCACAATGGAATTCAACTGACCCGTGCTTCTTGAACTTATTGGGCAGCGTATGGGATGTCCCGGTTTCCAGGGGAGTCACACCCTGGACTGTCCATCCCTGAAACTGCAAATGATTCAAGTAATCTCGATAGACGTCTCTTCGTGTTCGGGGGGGCGGCTGGTCACCTTTAATCCCGAATACATCCAGGTCCATAGTTTATGGACCGGTCACTGTCGGATTCGCCCAACTTGCGTTCTGACTGACATTCGTGCACACAATCCCATCACCAGATACGCTCAGTCGCGGTAATACCAGAGCCCTCCTCCTTTCCCGGGGCGCTGGGAAGTTAGTGGTACTCTGATCCTACGTGTACCCCGATGGAGGTCTGTAAAGGCCACAACCCTCCTTGATGACCTTCTCATAGGACACGACTCGTTTCTTGTAATCCCCTCCCTACCAAGTGCCTTCATTACTAACATTGTCGGTTGCAATGTCTGGTTCTGCTAGCTACACACCCAAACATGCCTCATCGTTTGATGCTGCAGCCTGTCCCTAGTGGTATGATATTGGGCAAGCCTCTTCTCTTATCAGCTGAAATTTCCCGTCGATGACCCGGTAAACCTGACCGTCACTGTGACTATGGATTTAGACCTGCGGTTGGACTTCCCCACAAATACCCTTCAACTTTCATGTCAACTTTTACCCAACTGTATCCAGCTTCAAAACCTAGTTGCTAGACTCTCTGCTATGAAGGATCTCTGTGCCACTTGTCGAAGATCATTACGGGTCGTTTCAGAAATTTTCCATTCGAAACCACCCGCATTTTGGTGGGCGAGGCCTCACCAAACCTTGAAACTGCTCACCAGAACAAATTCTCGGTGCCGTACACACCACACTCATCGCTACTTCCGACTTGTTCTTGCTCTCCCCCTTTATTGCGGTTTGCTCTCCTTAACTTGTGCTAATTCCGGCTCATTAGGGTCCACAGTGCAACTGTGGTGCTTTCCCTTCCAGCGCCAGACACTCCCTGAGCTGGGCATTACAGTCCCTGGCAAAATTGTTCTCCACAACACTTGAAACAAGTCTCAATTCCCTTAGTCGTTTGATACCCTTTGGTTATTTGGTGGTGGAAGGCTTGAACACACTGAACTAGCGTTGTTCTTCTTCACCCCAAAATCACGGCCCGTATCATACTGGCGCTTTAGGGCTTTCTCCCTTGGCCCTGTGGGTGTGACTCGCCCCTGGGGCTTAATACGTGCTACCGTAGTAGGAGGTGGTTTAGGTCTATCTCTCGAATGTCTGGGGAAGTGACCGACTTCTCCTTGGTAGGTAATTTCTCCCCTGACCTACGCTCAGGTGTGATATGAGAATCCCCTAACCCTTCAATAATTTGTTTTTTCGTGAACCTATTCGTCGATATTTGTAAGTGTAAACTCTTGCACTGTCGTGCTAGCGGTGTCAGCCTCTGAATAACCTGGCTAAGGACACTATTTTGATCATCCTCATCATGCAAATCTCTGAAACTGTTTGTCAAAGCTCATAATTCAATACGGAACTTCTCAGGCTTTGTCGGTCATGTCGGAAAGCCTCTAGAATCAACTACGATAAAGTATAGGTACCTTTATCTCCTCATTGTTGCCAAACATGTCTTCTAAATGGTCTTTGGCATGTTGGTAATTTGTGTCAGTAATTGGTAGTGCGGACCTGTCTATGGCTTTACCTTGAGCTTGCGACCGGCAAATTACTGCTATTGACGGCTATGTGACATATCGTTCCTGTCATCTATCTGGGCTCTAAACTGATCCCAGTAAGCAATGTACTTGTTAAGGTTCTGTCGAAACGTTGGTAAATTCAAAACTGGGGCCAACTGGGCAACATATTGACAGGGTGTGTTGGTTGTTTGGGGTAACC
Organism: Cherax quadricarinatus; assembly: GCF_026875155.1. Classification (NCBI taxonomy): domain Eukaryota; kingdom Metazoa; phylum Arthropoda; class Malacostraca; order Decapoda; family Parastacidae; genus Cherax; species Cherax quadricarinatus. The sequence goes on from NC_069429.1 coordinate 32,522,296, forward strand.
TGCGGTGTTCAACCCACCTTGGATTTCTAGCCTTTATTGTACTCTAACTTATCTTTGTACATTGTCTTCTCTTGATGACCAATCTTCATCATCCTTAGTGAATTTCGTCCTTAGCTGCTGAGACTCCCTGGGATTCTTCATCTCATTGCTGTTGCTCATATGATGGAATGCTTGTTCATAGGCTCCATTTTCCCCAAACTCTTCAAGCAGTCTTGCAAATAATCGCATTCTACATGACTGCGTTGGCCAAGTTAGCCTTGACACTGTACGGCGTTCTGTTCAGATGCCCTTTTGGATGCTGCTATGATAGTTTTTCAATTTTGTTAACACTAACCAGACTTACTGAACCCCATCTTGCCATTGTCGAAGTTGAATGAGGAGTGTGACACTAATTGTACTTTACCAGTCCAACCCACAGAAAGTCCAGGTGTTAGGCAAGAATTGAACGAGTCGTAAGGCTTCTCAACAAGCTAACAATTTCACCTTTGTTTTATTGAATCTACTATGAATATCAAAATTGTTCACTGGGAGCTCTCAAATCCCAATCAAGAATGGGTAGCGATGTGAAAGCTTAACCTAGCAATTATTGTAATACAATGCCAGCATTAATTACAGGGCTGAACCTAGTCTCAGGTCTAATTTCACAAATCCCACATTAACATGAATCAAAGACAATGAAAATCACACTAATTAAAAGTGCAGTATACAAATTAAAAAAAATTTCCATTTTGGGGTTAACACACGTAAATTCAACAATTTCAACTTGTTAAACCGTAAATGGATAATATGTAAATAGCCTTGGCTAACTATCGTCGTCCAGTTTACGCTGGTCTAGCATGGATGGTTGGATAGGTAATATCCTAACCTAGCTAGTGTTGCTATAACTTAAAACTGGCTTATTTAACTCCCGGTAAATAATACTAGGTTAAATCTCCGTCTAGCTACTATAACTTTTGTAAAATTTGCACAAGCATAGCTACTGTGCTACCTTGCCAAATCCATGTTAAGTAATCAACTCCACATGTCTCCTCTTCTGGATTACTTGTAATTCACTGGTAAATAATTAAATTCACATGCTTCTCTAGCCTACCTGGCTGCCGGTAATTGCTGCAAATAGACAAATCTCGGTGTTTAGTCAGCTTGGCTTAGCCTCTGTGTTAACTTTGACCTAGGTGGGCTAACTTTACCTAACTTTTTTAAACTGGTTCAGAACTGTGTGACCTAGAATATGAAGCTTAACACTAACCTCTGTAAATACTGGTTCCTAACTGTGCCTAGGTTATGGATAGCTTAACCTAACTCTGTTTTAAACTGGTTCCTAACTGTGGCCAAGCTATGTATTGCTTTAACCTACGCTATTCCAATCACGGTTTTTCTAGGACACTTTTTGACGAAAATTTGTGTGGACTGCCTCCAAGTGAGTCGCCTACCTGGCCAAAACTCTGTTGACACCGAGCTCTGAGGTGGGTACCTCAGTCACAAGTGGCTTATAGGACAGATTTTCACCAAATGATTGTTATTGCAAGAAAACTCGCCTGCCATGCACGTATAAAGGACTAAACTTATGTGGTGTTTGCAGCATATTATTCCTGATCTTCACGTCCCTAACTAGCTTAGCCCCTTTGGATCCACCTCAGCAAAACCACGTGCAACCGGAGCATTAATTCCTGCAATTATTCATTCGTAATAGTGTCTGCCTGCAACCTCAGAAAATTCCATATTACAAAGTGGGTAGTTTCCCCTAGTTTAAACTATGCAGACTCAGGACACTAGCTTCTAGCTGCTTGAGACACTGGGACTTTTGGGCATGCTTCTGCCAGCTGCAACAAGGCCCTCAGAAATAAACTCACTCTCAATCTCCCCAGCACTTGGCCAGAATATATGAGATAAATGAGGTCTTGTCTTACTGTATGGCCTGACGGAGGAGGTAATCTACAGTACTTAGAGGGTTGCCTCTACCAGGATTTCCCCAGGTATCAAATGTGAAGATCACGTGGCGGGCCGCCGTCTGCTGATCATGGCAGTCTTGTCAGTTGGTGTCTCTGTCTTATGAAGAACGAGCTGGTCTCTCTTCCAGACCCTCGTTCCTTCGTTCAACAAGGGCTGCCAGTCTCCCTAGCTAATTATCCTAGTGTTTGCCTACATTATCGGCCTATTACTACTATGTTAAGGTCTTAGGTCTATTTATTCATTATCTTCAGGATGCTTAGTAAACCTATTATTAGTTAATACCCAGTAAAAATACCTACTCCTTCACTGAAGTGTTAAATCTATAAATTAATTACATTGCCTACCTAGAAATCCATCGCGGACAGGAATGCTTCCCTGTTTGGGTGGGGTATAGGGCCATCCTGCACCAGTGTCCCGTCGGCCGTGCTGGTCGTCCTGTGGAACTTTAGGACAATAAATTTCCTCATCATTGAAGTTCATTTTGTTTTTTGTGGGCATTTATAGATTTGGTTGAGGTCTGCCTGGGGTTAGCAGTGTCTTCACTAGAGTTCACTGTCATGCAAATTCAGGTGTAATTGCAGAGAGAGACACGGTTGCGTGGCTTTCCCTGTTATGTATATATGAGGCTGAGGGAAAAGGATGGGGAATGGAATAGAGACTTTTCACAGTGCCATGTACCAGATTACCTCTTACAACATTCCAAATTTTAGCAATAACATAAAAGCACTAATAACTAAATGGCCAAATGAGCAGCACTCCTTCGGCTAGCTGGATGACTTCAACATTAACCGTAATCTAAGATCAAGATCAAGAAAGTTTAGGTAAGACCCCCATGTTGGGTGAGCTGCGAAGACAAGACAGGAGAAGAATGTCGTTGGAAAGGAGTGTCCACAGTCGAAGAGAAAGTGCCAGGGCTTAACCCCAGATTAGATTTTGCCTTTGATGTGGCTAGTTTATTGTGCACCCCACATCCATCCTGTGAATGGTAGCGCAAGAGCATATGGATACACAAAAGGCCTAGGAACTAGGCCCCAAAGGGTTAACAGGAATACATATGGATTTATATCTACATATCTATAGTTCAATTATCTGTTATAAGCAAATTTAGGAAAATTGCTTAGTATATCTGGTATCTTATTTTCATTAATAAGATATCTTGACATGTCACATAGTTTATTATACTGTCTGTCTCTGTATTCCTCAATATGTGGACAATTAAGCACATAGTGTTCAAGACAGTGACCATATGCCTGATCACATAATTTGCATTTACTTTGATCATCATCTGTGTGTCTCACAAACTGCCAGAAGTACTTGTAACCAAGCCTAAGCCTGGCCACTACAACCTCAGTCAGTGCTTGTAACCAAGCCTAAGCCTGGCCACTACAACATCAGTCAGTACTTGTAACCAAGCCTAAGTCTGGCCACTACAACATCAGTCAGTACTTGTAACCAAGACTAAGCCTGGCCTCTACAACATCAGTCAGTACTTGTAACCAAGACTAAGCCTGGCCACTACAACATCAGTCAGTGTTCACATTGCAAGTTGCTCCATAAACATACTTATCTACGTTCATGTTATCATAGTGGGTTATAGATCTACTCAGGCTTCTAACTGCATTCCTATAACAATCATTTTCATTATTTACTTCTCTCCTAATATTATTCCTAACGCTAGACACAGTTATTCGAAAGTTATATTCTACATTCTCCTTCTGGGTACTCTTCTTGGCAAACATATCAACTTTATCATGAAGGAGTAATCCAGTGTGTGTTGGGATCCATAGCAATTGTACATTAATTTCTTTTTCCCGGATTTTTTAATATCTATACCTGGCTTCTCCAATGAGCATGTTGTTGGTATGGAAAATTTTATAGGAGTGATTACTTGTACGTACCTCAACATTACATGCATATGAGTAATCTCCTTGGGAGACAACAACGATATCGTTTACCGTAGTCACCCATGTAGACATGTGAGAAAACTTAACCACCTCTGGTCACAGGTGGCCCCTCGACCCTCACAATCTTATCCATATCTATCCGAGACCAGTATAAATTGGGTAGCACCCCCAAGTACGGCGCTACTAATTAATTGTGGACTGTATAGATTATATAGTTTAACTGAATGAAGGGGGGGGGGGGGTAGGTTACACATGAAAATACCCATCAAGGAAAAAAACACTTGTACATAATCCCACCACTTACCAGATATTCTCTGGTGGTCACTTGATGTGGCTGGATCACCCATAACCTATCCAATTAAAACATACCTAACTGGCCAGTATCAGTCTGTTATAACTAGAAAGGTTACTTAACTGTGGGTGATTGATACTCCTTATTTCCTCCATTCACCATCTCATTTCGATGTCCTGCTACACCGTCACGGTTCTTATTCCAGCAGGACGAGGTATCCGTTGGTTTGTCCCAGTTTAGAAGTTGTGACTCAATGAACTTCACTATCCTCGGTACGAGAACCACACGTTCACTCGGAGCAGAGCGATTTATTTCACATCCCGCATTCTCTTAACTTAATGTTATTATCACTGATTACATTACCATTCACAAGACGATTTAACGTCTCATAATTATTATACACATTAGAGGTCACTCCATTAAGATCTGAGGCCGATGAGTGAGGATTAACTCACGGGTATTTCCCCTGTACACACACCATGGCCGTGCACCAGTCACACCCGGTCGAACCATTATTCACTAATTTTACCACCTTATTACGGTGGTCCCGTGAATCACGTTCCCTCACTCTCCACCAGGAACAGTTACGACACTTCCTATTATGAAAGGAGGCCTATATTAATCCTTAGGCCGCCGTGAACGCCAATTTCCTGGTTCCATTCTTTCCCAGCCTCCTCACTACATTCAAAACACTCCCGCCTCCCCGTGCCCCAGTTCGACCTCTACCCCCGCACATCCGCGCATGCGCAAAGGGAACTCTTGGTTCTATCCTATTGTCAAATACATTTTTGCCTCATATCGACACATTAAACACCTATTAGGCGCTATAGCTTCGGAAAATCAAAAAAATTTCCACAGTTGGAGTCATTATATGAGTTACGAACATTCAGTAATGACATAGAATCAGTGATAATGATAGAGTCAAGCTGAGTGTCATAAGCTAGGTTTAGCGCCGTTAGGACTGCAAACAATCTGCCGTGGGACAGATTGAAGAAAGCAGGAGTAACAGGCTTTGTTGCAACAGTCTTGTGGTGGTTGGAGGTGTTGAATCTTGAGAGGCTGGCAGCAAGCTAGGTCGCAGGACTGGGCAGACAGGTAGGAACATAAGAGGGGAGCTCACTGGTGGTGTTATTGATAAAATTAAGGAGGTAGGTTTGCAGAAGAGCCATTTTCAATTTTTTTGAAGCTGCTGCTAGGGAGGTGGTAAAGTTTTGTCGTTTCCAAAAGTGAAACATGGAGGATTATATTTTAGATTTTGCCACCGAAGTGGCTAGTTTATTGTGCACCCCATATCCATCCTGTAGACGGAAGCGCGAGAGCATATGGATACACAAAAGCCCTAGGAACTAGGCCCCAAAGGGTTAACAGGAATACATATGGATTTATAATCTAATATCTATAGTTCATTATCTTTTTACAAGCAAATTTAGGAAATTTGCTTAGTATATCTGGTATCTTATTTTCATTAATAAGATATCTTGACATGTCACATAGGTTTTATACTGTCTGTCTCTGTATTCCTCAATAAGTGGACAATTAAGCACATAGTGTTCAAGAGAGTGACCTTTATCCCTGATCACATAATTTACATTTAGTTTGTTCATCATCTGTGTGTCTCCCAAACTGCCAGAAGTACTTGTAACCAACCCTAAGCCTGGCCACTACAACATCAGTCAGTCTGTTCACATTGAAGTTGCTCATAAACATACTTATCTACGTTCATGTTATCTTTAGTGGGTTATAGATCTACTCAGGCTTCTAACAGGCATTCCTATAACAATCATTTTCATTATTTACTTCTCTCCTAATATTATTCCTAATGCTAGCCCACAGTTATACCAAAGTTATATTCTACATTCTCCTTTCTCGATACTCTTCTTGGCTAACATATCAACTTTATCATGAAGGAGTAATCCAATGTGTGATGGGATCCATAGCAATTGTACATTAAATTTCCCTTTGGGTCCCTAATTTTTGAGTATCTATACCTGGCTTCCCCAATGAGCATGTTGTTGGAGTCATTATATGAACCAAGAGCCTTCATGATGACATAGAATCAGTAATGATGATAGAGTCAGCTCAGTGTCATAGGTTAGCTTTAGCCCCATTAGGATTGCAAACAATTCAGTTTGCAGTGTAGACGCCCAGTTGTTAATTCTTTTTGCCTAACTCAACAAATTTATTATCGTTTTAACTAGGGAGGTGGCACAAGAGCAGATGCAGCCCTGCCAGAAGACTCCTGTTTAGATCCATCAGTGTATATAACTTGTGGATAACTTGTTACTACCAGCTAGGTGAGAAATTTCTTCTTGAGCAGTTGCTCTAACAAGAGATTTAAGGAAGGGATTACTGCAATGAGCTTCTTGGGAGGGACTTGTAGGTATGTGATATTAAATGAACACATCTTCCATGGAGGGGGTGAAATGCTCTTGTTGCCTACAGTGATACAGTTCATGCAGGTTATAAAACTTAATGCAATTGCACGTTTTCACATCCATTTAGATCTGTGTGTATTTTCCTCTAGACACTTGGTAAGATTCACTGTGCAGTGTCGGTTCGTTTCTCAACATTTTTAATACCGAGTACAGTGTTAATTTCAACAATCCCATCACTGATACTAGAAATACCAAGCTCCTTCTCTGTTAAGAACTTTTGTAGATCTGGGACAGCCAAGAATAATCCTGAGAGCTTCATTTTGCATTAACTCCAAGGGTCGGAGAGAACTTTCTCTAGCTAATGTCAACATGGGAGCAGCTAATCCCAAATTTAAGGACTAACATAGGCTATGTACATCATTCTCCGATTCTCACATTAGCACCATAGTTGGGATTGTTGCCAGGAACAGCTTTGAGAGCATTTAGCCTAGCTTTTTAAATTTTTTGTTTAGTTGTGGTATAGTGGATTTGTTAAAGGGTACATCTACACCAAGATTATCTGTAAGTTTTAACGTAGCTAATGATTTCACCCTGCAAATAGATGGGTGGGGGATGTCGTTTGCTTGTTAATATCTTAGTTTTAGAGGAAGATATTATGAGGCCTAGCGATTACAAATTGCTTGAACTTCATTTTAAAAATAGTATTCATTCTTCTTATGCCCTGTTGTATGGATCATGATATCTTTAGCATAGCTTATAGCTATTTTGTTTAGGTGGGAAAGGGAGAGCATTTAGGAGAGCATTAATCAGAATATTAAATGCATGGGGCAAAGAACTCCTCCCTGCGGTGTACCTAAAGACATTTCTTTAGAATCACTTCTGAAAACCTTGGTAAAGGACAGAGGTACTCTATTTGACAGGTATCCTATTATCCAGCAGAGTAAGCTACCACCAATATTCATTTTGGCTAGTTCATGTAGTATAACGGTTCTGTTCGCAATATCAAATGCAGATTTTAGATCAAGAAAAGTGGTTAAAACTAGTGGGAGTTGTGTGCAGTGAGAATGGTGGAAATACAGTTCTGCACACTTTTACCTTTCATGAACCCATAGAGGTAGGGGGAAAGTTGATATTGATTCTGGGAGTACAGTCTGTTAAGCATCATTCTTTCAAAAGTTTTACAAAGACAATAGTTAAGGAGGGTCGGCCTAAATGTATCAGGCTGTTGGGGCTTAGGGATAGGCACAATGAGACTATTGGTCCAGGAAGTAGGAAGACGCCCTCAATGTAAACTGGTGCAGTGATGGTACAACAACACCTGGGTGTTCAAGTGTTGATGCAGGGATGGTACAAGAACACCTGGGTGTTCAAGTGTTGATGCAGGGATGGTACAAGAACACCTGGGTGTTCAAGTGTTGCTGCAGGGATGGCACAAGAACACCTGGGTGTTCAAGTGTTCCTGCAGGGATGGTACAACAACACCTGGGTGTTCAAGTGTTGATGCAGGGATGGTACAAGAACACCTGGGTGTAAAAGTGTTGATGGGGGATGGCAAAAAACCCCGGGTTTTAAAGTGTTGCTGCAGGGTTTGGACAAGAACCCCTGGGTGTTCAAGTTTGTAAAAGGGATGGACAAAAAACATGGGTTGTTAAGTTTTTGTCAGGGATGGCACAAAAACCCCTGGTGTTCAAGTGTTGCTGCGGGATGGCACAACAACCCCCTGGGGTTCAAGTGTTGCTGCGGGGGGGAACAAAAACCCCTGGGTGTTAAAGTTTTTTGCTGAGGGAGGCACAAAAAACCCGGGGTGTTCAAGTTTTGCTGCAGGGTGGCCAAAAGAACACCTGGGTGTTCAAGTTTTGCTGCAGGGATGGCCAACAAAACCCGGGGTGTTAAAGTTTTTGCTGCAGGGATGGCAAACAACCCCTGGGGTTCAAGTGTTGGGGCTGCGGGATGGCACAAAAAAACCCTGGGGTTCAAGTGTTGCTGCGGGTTGGCACAAAAAACCCCCTGGGTGTTCAAGTTTTGCGCGGGTGGCCAACAACCCCCCGGGTGTTCAAGTGTTGCTGCAGGGATGGCACAAGAACACCTGGGTGTTAAAGTGTTGCTGCAGGGAGGCACAAAAAACCTGGGTGTTAAATTGTTGTGCGGGATGGCACAACAACACCGGGTGTTAAGTGTTGTTGGGGATGGCACAAAAACACCTGGGTGTTAAGTTTTGCTGCGGGAGGCCAAAAAAACCCTGGGTGTTCAAGGTGTTGCGGGGAGGGCACAAAAAACCTGGGGTTCGTTTTGCGCGGGATGGCACAAAAACCCCCTGGGTGTTCAAGGTTGGAGGGATGGCACAAAAACCCCTGGGTGTTCGTGTTGTTGCAGGGATGGCACAACAAACCGGGTGTTCAAGTGTTGCTGCAGGAGGGCCAAACAACCCCCTGGGTGTTTAAAGTGTTTTTTGCGGGATGGACAAAAAACCCCCGGTGTTTTCAAGTGTTGTTGCAGGGATGGCCAAAAAACCCGGGGTTTTTTCAAGTGTTGTTGCGGGGAGGGCACAAAACACCTGGGTGTTCAAGTGTTGGCGGGTGGCAAAAAACACCGGGTGTTCAAGTGTTTTTTCCCCAGGGATGGCACAAAAACACCGGGGTGTTAAAGTGTTGTTGCAGGGATGGCACAACAACACCGGGGGTGTTCAATGTTTTTGCAGGGGGGCCCAAAACAACACCTGGGTTTTAAGTGTTGGCGGGAGGGCACAACAAACCCGGGGTGTTAAAGTGTTGTTGCAGGGTGGCACAAAAACCCTGGGGTTCAAGTGTTGTTGCAGGGATGGCACAAAAAACACCGGGGTTTTAAAAGTTTTGTTGAGGGATGGCACAAAAACCTGGGTGTTCGTGTTGTTGCGGGATGGCCAAAAAACCCCCGGGTGTTCAAGTGTTGTTGCGGGAGGGCCCAAAAAAAACGGGTGTTAAGTGTTTTTGCAGGGTGGCACAAAAACACCTGGGTGTTCAAGTGTTGCTGCGGGATGGCACAAAAACACCTGGGTGTTCAAGTGTTTTTGCAGGGATGGAAACAAAACCTGGGTGTTCAAGTGTTTTTTGCAGGTGGAAAACAACCCCGGGGTGTTAAGTGTTGTTGCAGGGATGGCACAACAACCCTGGGTGTTAAATGTTGTTGCAGGGATGGCACAACAACCCTGGGTGTTCAGGTTGTTGCAGGGAGGCACAACAAACCTGGGTGTTTCAAGTGTTTTTGAGGGATGGCCAACAACCCCTGGGTGTTAAGTGTTGTTGCAGGGATGGCACAAAAAAACCCTGGGGTTCAAGGTTGTTGCAGGGATGGCACAACAAAAACCTGGGTTTCGGGTTTTTGCAGGGTGGAAACAAACTGGGGGTTAAGTGTTTTTTTTGCAGGGATGGACAAAACCCCCTGGGTGTTCAAGTGTAAATTGGGTCTGGGTATGGAGGGCATGTGTGTAAATGTAGTTTTGTGGTGTATGAATTTAATTTTCAACGTAAAAGGCTCCCTGTGTTTGTAGTTATTTTTGAGGAAAACATGGTGATAGGGTTAATTATTTTTATGGCTGGTTCTAAATATCGATAAAAGTTAGTGGTTATTAAAAACTTCTGTATTTTTAAATTTCTTTTTTTTTTTTTGGGGGAAAAAATTAAAAAATGTACTTCTTTAGGGGTGGTGTACCCCCCATTGTCAAAATGCAATGTAAATTTGTGAATCAGGTAAAAATTTGTAATATCCCAAGTGTTGGTGTATTAGTTTTTTTTGCTTCGGGGGTTTAAGGGGGAAAAAAATTTTGTAAAAAATTTTTCTCAGGACAAAAACTATAAAAATTATGTATGGAAATTAAATTAACGTTAAGAATCGTTATGGATTTGTAAGGATATTAAATAACAAAGTGGAAAAAATAATGCAGATTGTAGTTTTGGGGTCATCTTTGGCTATAATAATAATATTGATGAATATTATGTCATCTTGTGTAATCTTAACTTAACATAGTAACATGGGATATAATGTATAGGGGATGAGGGACAGTTTGTGGCAACACAACGTGTTGTGACGTGTTTGTGACAACACAACGTGTTGTGACGTGTTTGTGACAACACAACGTGTTGTGACGTGTTTGTGACAACACAACGTTAATCGTCTGTGTTCATTTAGACAATGAAATTTGTAATTTTGTGTAAGAACTGATACTGTGTTCTTTTATCTATTTAATGTATTGTGTTGTTTTAAATAATAATAAAAAAAAGTACTGACTGATGTTGTAGTGGCCAGGCTTAGGCTTGGTTACAAGTACTGACTGATGTTGTAGTGGCCAGGCTTAGGCTTGGTTACAAGTACTGACTGATGTTGTAGTGGCCAGGCTTAGGCTTGGTTAAAAGTACTGACTGATGTTGTAGTGGCCAGGCTTAGGCTTGGTTACAAGTACTGACTGATGTTGTAGTGGCCAGGCTTAGGTTTGGTTACAAGTACTGACTGAGGTTGTAGTGGCCAGACTTAGGCTTGGGTTACAAGTACTGACTGATGTTGTAGTGGCCAGGCTTAGGTTTGGTTACAAGTACTGACTGATGTTGTAGTGGCCAGGCTTAGGCTTGGTTACAAGTACTGGCTGATGTTGTAGTGGCCAGGTTTAGGTTTGGTTACAAGTACTGACTGATGTTGTAGTGGCCAGGCTATGGCTTGGTTACAAGTACTGACTGATGTTGTAGTGGCCAGACTTAGGTTTGGTTACAAGTACTGACTGATGTTGTAGTGGCCAGGCTTAGGCTTGGTTACAAGTACTGACTGATGTTGTAGTGGCCAGACTTAGGTTTGGTTACAAGTACTGACTGATGTTGTAGTGGCCAGGTTTAGGTTTGGTTACAAGTACTGACTGAGGTTGTAGTGGCCAGGCTTAGGCTTGGTTACAAGTACTGACTGATGTTGTAGTGGCCAGGCTTAGGCTTGGTTACAAGTACTGACTGATGTTGTAGTGGCCAGGCTTAGGCTTGGTTACAAGTACTGACTAAAGTTGTAGTGGCCAGGCTTAGGCTTGGTTACAAGTACTGACTGATGTTGTAGTGGCCAGGCTTAGGCTTGGTTACAAGTACTGACTGATGTTGTAGTGGCCAGGCTTAGGCTTGGTTACAAGTACTGACTGATGTTGTAGTGGCCAGGCTTAGGCTTGGTTACAAGTACTGACTGATGTTGTAGTGGCCAGGCTTAGGCTTGGTTACAAGTACTGACTGATGTGTAGTGGCCAGGCTTAGGTTTGGTTACAAGTACTGACTGATGTTGTAGTGGCCAGGCTTAGGATTGGTTACAAGTACTGACTGATGTTGTAGTGGCCAGGCTTAGGCTTGGTTACAAGTACTGACTGATGTTGTAGTGGCCAGGCTTAGGTTTGGTTACAAGTACTGACTGATGTTGTAGTGGCCAGGATTAGGTTTGGTTACAAGTACTGACTGATGTTGTAGTGGCCAGGCTTAGGCTTGGTTACAAGTACTGACTGATGTTGTAGTGGCCAGGCTTAGGCTTGGTTACAAGTACTGACTGATGTTGTAGTGGCCAGGCTTAGGTTTGGTTACAAGTACTGACTGATGTTGTAGTGGCCAGGCTTAGGCTTGGTTACAAGTACTGACTGATGTTGTAGTGGCCAGGCTTAGGCTTGGTTACAAGTACTGACTGATGTTGTAGTGGCCAGGCTTAGGCTTGGTTACAAGTATTGACTGATGTTGTAGTGGCCAGGCTTAGGTTTGGTTACAAGTACTGACTGATGTTGTAGTGGCCAGGCTTAGGCTTGGTTACAAGTACTGACTGATGTTGTAGTGGCCAGGCTTAGGCTTGGTTACAAGTACTGACTGAGTTGTAGTGGCCAGGCTTAGGCTTGGTTACAAGTACTGACTGAGGTTGTAGTGGCCAGGCTTAGGATTGGTTACAAGTACTGACTGAGGTTGTAGTGGCCAGGCTTAGGCTTGGTTACAAGTACTGACTGATGTTGTAGTGGCCAGGCTTAGGCTTGGTTACAAGTACTGACTGATGTTGTAGTGGCCAGGCTTAGGCTTGGTTACAAGTACTGGCTGATGTTGTAGTGGCCAGGCTTAGGCTTGGTTACAAGTACTTACTGATGTTGTAGTGGTCAGGCTTAGGTTTGGTTACAAGTACTGACTGAGGTTGTAGTGGCCCGGCTTAGGCTTGGTTACAAGTACTGACTGATGTTGTAGTGGCCAGGCTTAGGCTTGGTTACAAGTACTGACTGATGTTGTAGTGGCCAGGCTTAGGCTTGGTTACAAGTACTGACTGATGTTGTAGTGGCCAGGCTTAGGCTTGGTTACAAGTACTGACTGATGTTGTAGTGGCCAGGCTTAGGTTTGGTTACAAGTACTGACTGATGTTGTAGTGGCAGGCTTAGGTTTGGTTACAAGTACTGACTGATGTTGTAGTGGCCAGGCTTAGGCTTGGTTAAAAGTACTGACTGATGTTGTAGTGGCCAGACTTAGGTTTGGTTACAAGTACTCACTGATGTTGTAGTGGCCAGGCATAGGTTTGGTTACAAGTACTGACTGATGTTGTAGTGGCCAGGCTTAGGTTTGGTTACAAGTACTGACTGATGTTGTAGTGGCCAGGCTTAGGTTTGGTTACAAGTACTGACTGATGTTGTAGTGGCCAGGCTTAGGCTTGGTTACAAGTACTGACTGATGTTGTAGTTGCCAGGCTTAGGTTTGGTTACAACTACTGACTGATGTTGTAGTGGCCAGACTTAGGTTTGGTTACAAGTACTGACTGATGTTGTAGTGGCCAGGCTTAGGCTTGGTTAAAACTACTGACTAATGTTGTAGTGGAAAGGCTTAGGCTTGGTTACAAGTACTGAATGATGTTGTAGTGGCCAGGCTTAGGCTTCGTTACAAGTACTGATGATGTTGTATGTGGCAGGCTTAGGTTTGGTTACAAGTACAGACTGATGTTGTAGTGGCCAGACTTAGGCTTGGTTACAAGTACTGACTGTTGTTGTAGTGGCCAGGCTTAGGCTTGGTTACAAGTACTGACTGATGTTGTAGTGGCCAGGCTTAGGCGTGGTTACAAGTACTGACTGATGTTGTAGTGGCCAGGCTTAGGCTTGGTTACAAGTACTGACTGATGCTGTAGTGGCCAGGCTTAGGTTTGGTTACAAGTAGTGACTGATGTTGTAGTGGCCAGGCTTAGGCTTGGTTACAAGTATTGACTGATGTTGTAGTGGCCGGCTTAGGCTTGGTTACAAGTATGACTGATGTTGTAGTGGCCAGGCTTGGCTTGGTTACAAGTATTGACTGATGTTGTAGTGGCCAGGCTTAGGCTTGGTTACAAGTACTGACTGATGTTGTAGTGGCCAGGCTTAGGCTTGGTTACAAGTACTGACATGTTGTAGTGGCCAGGCTTAGGCTTAGTTACAAGTACTGACTGATGTTGTAGTGGCCAGACTTAGGCTTGGTTACAAGTACTGACTGATGTTGTAGTGGCCAGACTTAGGCTTGGTTACAAGTACTGACTGATGTTGTAGTGGCCAGACTTAGGCTTGGTTACAAGTACTGACTGATGTTGTAGTGGCCAGACTTAGGCTTGGTTACAAGTACTGACTGATGTTGTAGTGGCCAGACTGAGGCTTGGTTACAAGTACTGACTGATGTTGTAGTGGCCAGACTTAGGCTTGGTTACAAGTACGGACTGATGTTGTAGTGGCCAGGCTTAGGCTTGGTTGCAAGTACTGACTGATGTTGTAGTGGCCAGGCTTAGTCTTGGTTACAAGTACTGACTGATGTTGTAGTGGCCAGGCTTAGGCTTGGTTATAAGTACTGACTGATGTTGTAGTGGCCAGGCTTAGGCTTGGTTACAAGTACTGACTGATGTTGTGTGGCCAGGCTTAGGCTTGGTTACAAGTACTGACTGATGTTGTAGTGGCCAGGCTTAGGCTTGGTTACAAGTACTGACTGATGTTGTAGTGGCCAGGCTTAGGCTTGGTTACAAGTACTGACTGATGTTGTAGTGGCTAGGCTTAGGCTTGGTTACAAGTACTGACTGATGTTTTAGTGGCCAGACTTAGGCTTGGTTACAAGTACTGACTGATGTTGTAGTGGCCATGCTTAGGCTTGGTTGCAAGTACTGACTGATGTTGTAGTGGCCAGACTTAGGCTTGGTTACAAGTACTGCTGATGTTGTAGTGGTCAGGTTTAGGTTTGGTTACAGTACTGACTGAGGTTGTAGTGGCCAGGCTTAGGCTTGGTTACAAGTACTGACTGATGTTGTAGTGGCCAGGCTTAGGCTTGGTTACAAGTACTGACTGATGTTGTAGTGGTCAGGCTTGGGCTTGGTTACAAGTACTGACTGATGTTGTTGTGGCCAGACTTAGGCTTGGTTACAAGTACTGACTGATGTTGTAGTGGCCAGGCTTAGGCTTGGTTACAAGTACTGTCTGATGTTGTAGTGGCCAGGCTTAGGCTTGGTTACAAGTACTGACTGATGTTGTAGTGGCCCGGCTTAGGCTTGGTTACAAGTACTGACTGATGTTGTAGTGGCCAGGCTTAGGCTTGGTTACAAGTACTGAGTGATGTTGTAGTGGCCAGGCTTAGGCTTGGTTACAAGTACTGACTGATATTGTAGTGGCCAGGCTTAGGTTTGGTTACAAGTACTGACTGATGTTGTAGTGGCCAGGGTTAGGCTTGGTTACAAGTACTGACTGATGTTGTAGTGGTCAGGCTTAAGCTTGGTTACAAGTACTGACTGATGTTGTAGTGGCCAGGCTTAGGCTTGGTTACAAGTACTGACTGATGTTGTAGTGGCCAGGCTTAAGCTTGGTTACAAGTACTGACTGATGTTGTAGTGCCCAGGCTTAGGCTTGGTTACAAGTACTGACTGATGTTGTAGTGGCCAGACTTAGGCTTGGTTACAAGTACTGACTGATGTTGTAGTGGCCAGGCTTAGGCTTGGTTACAAGTACTGACTGATGTTGTAGTGGCCAGGCTTAGGCTGGTTACAAGTACTGAGTGATGTTGTAGTGGCCAGGCTTAGGCTTGGTTACAAGTACTGACTGATGTTGTAGTGGCCAGGCTTAGGTTTGGTTACAAGTACTTACTGATGTTGTAGTGGCCAGGCTTAGGCTTGGTTACAAGTACTGACTGATGTTGTATGTGGGCCAGGCTTAGGCTTGGTTACAAGTACTGACTGATGTTGTAGTGGCCAGGCTTAGGCTTGGTTACAAGTACTGACTGATGTTGTAGTGGCCAGGGTTAGGCTTGGTTACAAGTACTGACTGATGTAGTGGCCAGGCTTAGGCTTGGTTACAAGTACTGACTGATGTTGTAGTGGCCAGGGTTAGGCTTGGTTACAAGTACTGACTGATGTTGTAGTGGCCAGGCTTAAGCTTGGTTACAAGTACTGACTGATGTTGTAGTGGCCAGGCTTAAGCTTGGTTACAAGCACTGACTGAGGTTGTAGTGGCCAGGCTTAGGCTTGGTTACAAGTACTGACTGATGTTGTAGTGGCCAGACTTAGGCTTGGTTACAAGTACTGACTGATGTTGTAGTGGCCAGGCTTAGGCTTGGTTACAAGTACTTCTGGCAGTTTGGGAGACACACAGATGATGATCAAACTAAATGTAAATTATGAGATCAGGCATATGGTCACTCTCTTGAACACTATGTGCTTAATTGTCCACTTATTGAGGAATACAGAGACAGACAGTATAATAGCCTATGTGACATGTCAAGATATCTTATTGATGAAAATAAGATACCAGATATACTAAGCAATTTTCCTATATTTGATTATAACAGATCAATGAACTATAGATATGTAAATATAAATCCATATGTATTCCTGTTAACCCTTTGGGGCCTAGTTCCTAGGCCTTTTGTGTATCCATATGCTCTTGCGCTACCGTCCACAGGATGGATATGGGGTGAACAATAAACTAGCCACTTAGGTGGCTAAATCTAAAAAAATCTAGGACAAAATAATATAAGCTAATATCAACTGTACGGCTTATTTATCTGTCAGAATTGATCTAATATGACATTATAAACACTATAAATAAAATAGAAATATGATATATACTCTAGAATGAATAAAGTATGCCATAATATGGTGAGTGTGTATCACCCATATCAGATACAAAATCTTTCCCCTCATTCTTATAACGTGTTCTTTGGTCTTGGGTAAGAGAAAACGGAGTTTTGGATAGTACAGTTTTTCTAACTGCACTAGTGATCTAGTGCAGTTAGAAAAACACTGAAACAAGAGCGATTTTCTCGGAAAAAAAAATTCCGAGACAGTGGGCCGGCGTTCCAGGCAATTTTCTCGAAAGTAAGTTATGGACTTATTTTGTGAAACTCAGGCTGTAGTATTGAGTTAAATAAAGTAATTTATTAACAAAAATCATAAATCATTGATTGTTCTTCATTGTGGCAACCAAAGTACAATTTTATTCCAAATATTTTGGCTTTATTATGGTTCTTAACTAGGGAGGTGGCAACAAGAGCAGATGCAGCCCTGCCAGAAGACTTCTGTTTAGATCCATCAGTGTATATAACTTGTGATAACTTATTACTACCAGCTAGGTGAGAATTTTCTTCTTGAGCAGTTGCTCTAACAAGAGATTTAAGGAAGGGATTACTAGCAGTGAGCTTCTTGGGAGGGACTTGTAGGTATGTGATATTAAATGAACACATCTTCCATGGAGGGGTGAAATGCTCTTGTTGCCTACAGTGATACAGTTCATGCAGGTTATAAAACTTAATGCAATTGCAAGTTCTCACAATTCATTTAGATTTGTGTGTATTTACTTCTAGACACTTAGTAAGATTCATTGTGACAGTGTCTGGTTCGTTTCTCAACATTCTAATACCGAGTACAGTGTTAATCTCAACAATCCTATCACTGATACTAGAAATACCAAGTTCCTTCCTCATATTAAGAACCTTCGTAGATTTGGGACACCCAAGAATAATTCTGAGAGCTTCATTCTGCATTAACTCCAAGGGTCGGAGAGAACTTTCTCTAGCTAATATCAACATGGGAGCGGTATAATCAATTAAGGACCTAACATAGGCTATGTACATCATTCTCACGATTCTCACATTAGCACCATAGTTGGGGTTGTAGCCAGCAACAACTTTGAGAGCTACTAGGACTAATCCTTTGTGTTTTACTCATCACCTTGGCCACTACTTCGGACTTGTCCTTATTCACCGTTCCTCCTTGAGGCTTGTTTTTCTTAGCTTGTGCTGGTCTGTTATCGTTCGGACACAGCGCGCTATGTTGTTTACCTTTCCGACAGCCTCGACACTCATTGAGCTGCATGTTACAGTCTCTGGCAAACTGTTCCCCACAACACTTGAAACAGTCTCAACTCCCTTAGTCTCTGAAGCCTCTGCTCATAGGCTGTGAATCTCGAACATCCTAAGCAAATGTGTTTCCCTTCACAGAACACAGTCTCGTATTAACTGTTTTAGTGGCTCCTCCCTTGGTCCTTTTAGCTAAGGACCTGTCTTGGGCATAATAAGTGCTGACCCTGGTAGGAAGTACTTTAGATCTGTCTCTCGAATACTTGGTGTGATCAATGGATTTACCTTTGGTGGGCACTTTCTCCCCTTGACCCATGTTCAGGTGAGACACAAGATCTACCAGACCTTCAATGATCTGTTGTATCGTGAACTGGTTCGTCGTATACTTCAAGTGTAACTCGTGTACTGTAGTGCTAGCCAGTTTCCTCTGAATTGCTTGGCTGACAAAGCATTCTGATTTACCCCAGTCATGTAAATCCTTGAGACTGTTCATCAAACTCATGACTTCGATGCAGAACTTCTCTAAGCTCCAACAGTAGTCCTGGCAAGCTGCTAGATCCAACAACCATATAGCCACTTTTATCTTCTCCATGTTATCAAACATGTCCTTCAACTGGTCCTTAGCATGCTGATAATTAGAGTCTGTGGTCTGGTAGTGTCGGACAAAGTCTAGAGCTTTAGCCTGAGCTGTAATAGAAAGTACTGTAATTTGACTGCATCCGACAAATTGTTTCTGTCATCTATCTGGGCTTTGAATTGAATCGAGAAGGCAATGTACTCCGTCAAAGTTCCATCATACGTTGGTAAATTTAACTGAGGTAACCTGGGTAACATATTGACAGGCGTGTGGCTGCTCCTGGTACTGGTGGTGCTTGTCACCCCACTCGGCTTACTAGTCTTTACTGCATTCAATTTATCCTTGTACGCATTCATCCTCGTCAACTTTGCAGAATTCATCCTGAGCTTGCTTAACACTGTCATGGGGTTTACCAGCCTCAATAGCCTGTTGCTCATATACTGAGAATGCTTGCTCGTAGGCTTCCCATTTTCCCCAGAAAGCTTCAAGCGGTCTTGTAAATCATTGCAGTCTAGTAGCCTTACACTTGTTGCGTGTCCTGTTCAGATGTTCTTTGTGCGCAGACACTGATCGTTTTAATTTTGCTAACACTGAAACAGACCCTGTTTGATTCTCATCCTCCACTGTTGTGGAAAATACTGTATATTTTCCGAAAATACAGTGTTTTTTTTTGTATGTAAATTGATGGAATATGTTGTACCTGGAGTTTACCTGGAGAGAGTTCCGGGGGTCAACGCCCCCGCGGCCCGGTCTGTGACCAGGCCTCCTGGTGGATCAGAGCCTGATCAACCAGGCTGTTGCTGCTGGCTGCACGCAAACCAACGTACGAGCCACAGCCCGGCTGGTCAGGAACCGACTTTAGGTGCTTGTCCAGTGCCAGCTTGAAGACTGCCAGGGGTCTGTTGGTAATCCCCCTTATGTGTGCTGGGAGGCAGTTGAACAGTCTCGGGCCCCTGACACTTATTGTATGGTCTCTTAACGTGCTAGTGACACCCCTGCTTTTCATTGGGGGGATGTTGCATAGTCTGCCAAGTCTTTTGCTTTCGTAGTGAGTGTAGGTAATAAAAATTAATTTGTAAATAAATAAAGAACCAGCGATAATGTTGAGCATTGTTGGGGGAGAGTCGCCATTGTTTTGAACTGATGGAGAAACGTTAGTGAAAAATCGGAAGAATTTTCGTCGCTCTAGAGGCTATATTGGGCTTAAAACCTCTCAAATAGGAGCCAAAATTGTTGGAATTGCAGTCCTGCAGAATGTGAGAATTAGGCGTCTGGACAGGACTCCGTAATTAGATGGAAACAGGGTATTACCACAGCTGAGTCGATGTCTATTTATGTTGAAATTCTGGCCAGTATTTTCTTCATATTTTAGGCAGGGGTTTTGTGTATGACACACCGTAATCTCCAGACTAATTGGTGAGTTGTATTAAGATGAATTCTCCTTCAATGTATGTATGAGTATTAATTTTTTAAATTTAATATACAGTCTACATATTTATATCAATGTTTTACCAGAATTCCTGGTGATGTATATTTCATTTGAAATTAATATAGGTCTAGAGTGACTTGTGGAGATATAGATTGTAGCAGGTATCGAAGGGGGACATTTTTTGCGACTTATTCATCCTAAAAATTCCTACTTGTCTCTGTAACTTTGATAAAGAATAATTATCTTTGTTACCATTTACTTGTGTGGAA
The DNA here is from genome assembly GCF_026875155.1 of Cherax quadricarinatus. Taxonomy (NCBI): domain Eukaryota; kingdom Metazoa; phylum Arthropoda; class Malacostraca; order Decapoda; family Parastacidae; genus Cherax; species Cherax quadricarinatus. The sequence continues at coordinate 32,542,392 of NC_069429.1, forward strand.
AATACTGTATATATTTTCCAGAAATTCAGTATTTATATGTAAATAGATGGGCATACTGTATTTAATAATATTTATGTCATAGAAAACGGAAAGCCTGCGTCTGTGCAGACGAGACTCGCCATCTTGGTTTTGAATTTTGTACAAACGTTTGTGTAATGGGAAGAATTTCTCGTGCTCTAGAGGTTAAAATTGTGTTGACACCTCTCAAATAGGAGACGAAATTGGTGGACGTGCATTCCTGCATAACTTGAGATATCAGGCGACTGGACAAGACAGCTCCAGGAACCTCAGATAAGCTCTCTAGATTTGTGTGTAATTCTGGCCAGCATTATTTTCATAGATTTAGTTAGAGTGAGGTTTTCTGAGTATGATACACATTAATCTCCAGTCAAATTGGTGAGTGATATTAAGATATATTTTCCTTCTGTTATGTAATTGTGTATATATATATAATCATTTTTTAATTTAATATACAGCCCACAAATTTATATATTTACCAGCATTCCTGGTGATGTATTTTTCATTTGATAATTAATAGGTCCAGAGCAACTTGTGGATATGACAGTGGTAGGTAAAGAAAGGGGACATTTTTGCGACCTAGGTGTCCCAAATTCCTACTTGTCTATGTAACTCTGATAAATAATAATTATCTTTGTTATCCTTTACTGTTATGTACATAATGAGTTACATTCAGATTAATGCAATTTTCCACATTTAATTTGCCCGTTGGTCCTTCTTGAACCGGAGGTAATTATTGAAGTCATTAATTGGTTAATTACTTAATAATTATATGTGAAATGACAGAAGGAGGTGGATGTTAAGTTCACAAATTTACTTAATGTGTAGTGGATTATAATTATTACAATATTAATTTGGTAAGTCAAGTGTAACTAATTATATTAATGTGTATAATATTAATTTTGCAAAGCCAAAGTGGCTAGGATTTATATTAATGTATTTGTATAATATTAATTTGATAAGACAATTCTGGCCAAGATTTATATCAAGTGTAAA
>NC_069429.1:32543905-32569406 GCF_026875155.1 Cherax quadricarinatus
ACGCGTAAACTCGATGGCTTTTTTGGTGGTACTTTTGTGAAGAGGGAAGTCACATCCAAACTGCTTATTTTCTTGTTCGGATGGAGAGGTTAGGATGCGGTTGAGAAGGTCGCCGGGTGGTAAGTGGCGGGGCTGATGGTCCCCAAAGGCAGGAAAGATGCTTGGCAAGAACCCCGGCTAGTTTGTGTGGAGCACTGCCTATTCCTGAATAGGCAATAGGAATAGGCAGTGCTTCCACACAAACTAGCCGGAGTTCTTGCCAAACATTTTTCCTGCCTTTTGGGGACCATAAAGCCCCACTCATCTTAAACACTCAGGCGACCTTCTCAACCGCTTCCGAAACCTCTCCATCCGTAACAAAAAACTAAGCGTTTGGATGTGACTTCCTCTTACAAAAGTACCTACCAAAAAACCCATCGAGGTTCTACGACATAAAGTAAATCAGGACCTTAATCTGCCTCTTACCTCCCGGAGATTTTGTTGACTTAATTGAACTCTGTGTTAATTTCAACTGTTTTTCTTTAAATTAACAGCTCTACAAACAAACCTACGGATGGGAAGGGGGTCCCCATAAGTGCCGTCCTAGCCAACTTATCATGGAACTCCTTTAGAGTCCGAACACTTCGCCAACATCATCCCTTCAAGCGTCATTTGGGTTTACGTTACGTGGACGATGCCCTCGTAATAACTCCAAAACGTTTTGATGTACGGGATCTTCAGGCAAGGCTCAACGCAATTGAATGGCGATCCAGTTTACACTAGAAGAAGAGTCAATGACAAGCTCCCTTTTCCCTCGACACCCTTCATTCACAAAGTAGACAACAACCTAAGGATTTCGAGTTTATCGGAAAACCCACCAAAAAAATGATCTCAACACTTCTATTCCAGTCAAGATACCAAGACCAAAAGAGGCATCATCAATCGGGTTTTTTCCCAAAGCATACCGAATTTGTAGTCCTGAGTTTCTTGACGAGGAGTGTACATACATTCACCAAACATTCACTGAGTTACATTTTCCTTCTTTTTTCATCAAGACTGCAAGAAAAGAGCTCTTCAGATCATTAATTCTCCACGCATCAACAACCACTCCCCGCAAAGTTATAATTTTCCCAACAGCCAGGTTGCACTGAACGTCTCAAAAGTACTTTCACAAGCTAACACCCGAGTCGCCATCGCTTCTTCACTTCAATAAAGGATTAACCAGGACAAAAATCCAAGCACCACGAACCAGTTCAATGCAGGAGTTTACAAATATACCCTGTGGAGGCTGTGACAAGATTTACGTAGGTGAAACAGCAAGAAACCTGGGACACCCCCCCCAAATTAAACAAAATTTACGAATTTTAAGGAACAATAATTTTGAAAATTTCCCTGTTAAACCCCAAAATTTCCCCCAATCATCTCATGAAATTCGGACCCCCAATTAGTGACAAAAAAACAAATTTTCCCGCAGACCCCAAGTCCCTCGAATCAGAATGATCCCCTTTTTGGGAATAAAATTAAAACAAAACAACGGGCAGCCTCCCCCCTTCTCCGAATTTCTTACCCAAAAATTCTCCGGGAAAACAGAAAATTTTTCCCTTTCACATAGTTCCCCTTGTTATCCCTCCCCAAAAAAATACCATTACAGAGAGTGAACACTGAAAAAAAGGCTGCCTCTTTCCAGTCTTTTTTTGCCCAAACCTTTTTTTATGCCCCCAAAGTAATAGCTTTTTTTACCCTTTTAAATCATTTTACGAATTTTTTTGTTTCTACCAAAATTTGTTTTTACTTTTTTTCACAAAACTACTTCCCTACTCCCCAATAGTAAAACATGGGAAATGGTACCTCATAGTATTACCCCTAAATCTGAGCCTTTACAAACCCTCTTGGCCCATGTATTGTTTGAAATTGGTTTAAATTAAAGCTCTGGGGGAGCAAAAACGTTGCCCCAAATAAATGTCACATTGGGTTGCACTTGTGCCCTTTTACTGGTTAATTGTTTTTGGGCCCCCCATGCAAAAAACCCCATTGGGGATAGGGGTAAATAAGAAAAGTGATATAGGGCCAGGAGGGCTGACTGTGGAGCATAGTACCGTATCTTCGTTTAGTTTTTTTGGGGGCCTTCGGTTTTGGGAAAATTTTCTTAGAAATTTGTTGTATATGTGTATAAAATTTTGGGTCTTTTATCAAGGTGGTTTCCTAAGAATTTTCCCTTTGTTGGGTTTGTGATGGGGTGATCCGTTTTCTTTTATGTTAAGAGGGACATCTGAAAGTTTCTTTTCCCAAAACTGAATAAAAAGTAGGTTTTCCCAATGTTTTTTTTTGTAAGTTTGTTAGTCCTCACCCAGGTGATATTTTCTTTTAATTCGGTATTCATTTATTGGCTAGCGGCTGGGGGGGGTGAAGAAGACGTATGTAGTGTCATCTCCCAAATTGTGTGGGGTTTGAGTAATTGCAAAGAAATTTGGTAGGTCTTTTATGTATAGGGGGGAAAGGGGAAGGGGCCCAAAGGGAAACTTCCCTGGGGGACCCCAAAACTCTAAAGGAAAGGGACTTGAGGTAGTTGAGGGGGGGCCCTTTTTATCCCATAGTTTTGAAAATTTTTATATGGAGAAAAAGCCATGGTCAACTGATTAAAAAGCTTTACGTAAGTCAATGAAAAACCCCCAGGGGGACTTTTTTTTCTCTATTGCAGTGTATATATGTTTAGCATGTGTAAAATTTTGCATCATTAGTTTTTTTTTGGGCCTGAACCCAAATGGAAAGGGGTTTTGGGTTGAGTATTTTTTTGGGAGATGAAGGTAGGAGTAGATTAATTTTTGAATTAATTTTTTGAAGATTTTTTGAGAGGGGGTTGTAAGTTGGATATTGGTTTATGGGTATTAAACTCTTTTTGGCCCTCCACCTTTATGGTGGGGTGACCCTTCTATTTTGAGAACTGTGGGGAAGTGGAGGATTAAAGGGGATTTGTTAAAGGTGTTGCAATGATTGGGTAGCTTTTGGGTGAATTTTTTGTAAAAAGGGTGGAAAGGTTTTTAAATCTCCTGCCTTGTTTTTTATGCTTATAAAAGGGGAACTTCGTAGGGTTAGCGGAGCTAGGACATATGTTGGGGTATTTCCCTGATTGTCATTGTGGGGTATCTGGCTTGGGATTTTTTTGGCAAGGTTTTTGTCCTAATGGAGAAGAAATCTTGGTCGTTTGTGTTTCTGTTGGTTGGAGTTGGGGTTCACTGTTTTTTGCAAATTTTTTTTCGCTATTTCGTGATACTTTTTTGTTCCCAAATTTCTGATGGGGTTTTCCCAGGTCTTTTTTATATCAACTCGTAAGTTGGATAATCTTTTCTCATAATACAATTTTTTTGCCCTTCTTATCGGGCTGGTTAGGTTTGAAAGTAAGTTTTGTTTGGTCTCGGGTTATGTGACCCTTCGTACTGTTTTTCATATCGGTGTTTTGTTTTTATGGATTTGAGAATCCTGGGTGTTAGCCGGGGACTTTCAGCCAGCTGTCATCTTTTATTTTTTTAGGGCAGTGCTTGTTATAGAGTATTGGGTATTTTTTAGAAAATTTTTATAATTCTAATACTGTATAGTTTTCTAGCTCAGGGGCCAGTCAAGTTTGTTACTCTGTTGTGAAGTTATTAGGGCTGCCTGTTTGTGAAGTCTAATGTGATTTAGTAGTTCTTGGGGAAATTTTTACCAAAGTTGTTATAAGGAAAGGGGGTATGTCTGGGTATTACTGTAATTAGCCTGATTTTAAAGGGGATAGGGTTTGTTGGCCCGATGGGTCAAGTAGGGAAACACACTCCGTAACTCTTTTAGGTTTTGTTACTGTTGGTAGCAACTGCAGTTACCATTGGTTTTGTGAATTCAGTAACGGTGGGTCCGGTCTTGCAAGATTTTATTGAAGTCCCCGAGAGTAGTAAGTTTCCCTGGATTTACCGGGAGAGATTCCCGGGGGGCCCAACCCCCCCCGGGGCCCGTCTGTGACCAGGCCTCCTTTTGGATAAAGCCTGAAAACCAGGCTGTTGCTGCTGGCTGCACGAAAACCAAAAATACGGCCAAGCCCGCTGTCCGGAACTAACTTTAGGTGCTTGCCCCAGTGCCCTTTTTTCATGCTGCTCAGTTATCATACTTCCAGTTTTGGGCAAATTTGGCTAATGTTTACTGGGAACTCAAATTTTTTTACAATGTAAAGGGGTTTTTGTAGGTATTTTGGATTTGAATTTAGCTTTTATATATTCCCCATGTTCACCCTTTGCAAAGATTGTGATACTTCTATTGGTCTAGTGTATATGGCTGGCCACCCCCTTGTTGGTCGGCCAAAAAGAAATCTAAAACCAAGACAGCATCCCTTTAGTGTGCGCAAAAAGGATAACAATTATTTGGATTTACCAAGAAGTAAAAGTAATGAAGTCCAGAAGTTTTTTTTAAGCTCTATACAGCACTAGTAGGTCCATTGTTATGCGCTCAGTTTTGGCCCCTATACCGATGGATATAACTCATTAGAGAACATACAAAGAAGAGTGACAAAATAAATTTACTGTGAAAGGGAAAACTCCCGATGAAGATAGATTTAAAAGCCTTTAAAAATCTCCACTCACGGGAGAGATGTAAAATATGGGAGATATCATTGATGTATAAGTGGATGAGGGGATAAAAAAAGGGAGATATTAATAAAGAACGAGGGTGTAAAACCAGTAGAACAAAAATAATAGTTTTAAATTGGATAAATTTAGCTTTAGAAAGGACATGGGTAAGTACTGGTTTTCTAACAATTTTGATATTGGAACAATTTTCCCCATAAGGTGATATAGGCTAGGACCTTTGGGGAGCTTTAAAAAGAGTTTGGACAAATTTTAAGCGGGGGGGGCTGGGTTGATTGGGTCCTTTGGTATGGGAGTTTTTTTCTCAGATATGGTAAACAGGGGGAAAATTAAATCTCATCGAGTAAAAACAAATTCTGGCCACAAAATGAGCGAAACACCAACGTCAAAGACCGGGGAGTGATCATGTGGGAGGATCTCACCTTCAAGGACCATAACATTGTATAAATCCATCTGCAAAAAAAAGACAGATGGAAAAAGAGAACCTTAAAACTGGAGGCCAAGCCATGATGACACTTTTCGGGTCCTTGTTCATCTAGGCTGGAATTTTGCGCACCAAACAGCACCTTTCAAGGCAGGGAAATTTGCTGACCTAAAAAATGAAGGAACCTTCACCACCAAAACGGAGATAAAACACCTCAATTACGGGAGTGCTTGAGGTTCCTAAACCTTTTTTCCCGGGAACGCAGGGGGGAGAGATACAGATTATTACACCTGGAAAACCCTGGGGGGGACTAGTACTGAATTTCCACAAAACACTCACTACAAAGCAAAGACTTGGCAGACGATGCACCACCCCCCCAATGAAAACAGGGGGTCACTACATTTAAAAGACCATCAATAATGTCAGGGGCCTGAGACTTTTTCAACTGCCTCCCACATACTAAGGGGGATTACCAACAGACCCCGACAGTCTTCAACTGGCACGGGGCAAGCACCTAAAGTCTTTCCTGATGGGGCCGGGCTGTGGCCGTACGTGGTTTGCGTGCACCAGCAGCAACACGTGGTTTGACGGGCTCTGATCCACCAGGAGTCCTGGTAAAAACCCGGGGCTGGGGGCTTTGACCCGGAACCCTCCTCCAGGTAAACTCCAGTAGGCTTTTTGATAAGGACCTCCTTGCAGGGGCCAGTAGCCTTCTGCATTTTCCTCCATTTTTATGTTTTATGTTCTTACCCCCAAACCCTGTCGATATTGATGTCATTTTAATGTTCATTCTGCAAACTCTTCTGTACTCGACTAAAGAACCCTTTTTTTTGCAGGCAAAAACTTTTCGGAAAAAGTTGCCTAACTTTTAAATTCAAAGTGCTTTTCAGTCCGACAAGTTGGTAAGAACATAACCCCTTATTCCAAATTTTTCTCTACACTAGGCTTCCTCAGTCATACTAAAGGGCAGAAGTAGGGGAAATGGTATGGTGGTAATGACAAGTTGGGGAAAAGAACTTAAGAACATAAAAATGGGGGAACACTGCAGAAGCCCCCTACTGCCCATGAAAGGGCAGGTCCTTAAAAAAATGACCTCTACCCAAAGCTCGCAAGAATTAACCCCCCAACCCAAAGAAACCAAAAAACCCCCACCCCTCCCACCAAAATTTTTTCCCCAATCTTTTTTTAAAGCTACCCAAAGGTCCTACCTCATCACCCACTGGAAGATTTTTTCCCACGCATCCACAACTCTTTTAGAGAATCAGTCTTAGCTATATTTTTTCTAAATCAAATTTACCCAAAATTAAATCCATTCTGCATGGTGAGTGTACTTAGCCTGTGAAGACCTTTTTGTGTGCTCCGTGAATCGAACCAGGATCCCCTCTCTTGAGCAATTTTACCACAGCTGAAAGAAGAGCTTGGGGTTTTAAGCTGGAAAACGGCGATTAAGGGAGGAAACAAGAGGATTCGTAGTAACTTCCTGTTTGAGTCCCCATTTAAGAGGGGAGTTTGGGTAAAGGGCCGGGCAACAGGGAACCAAGCTGAGGACAAGAAGACTGTTGGAGAGGCAAAATAAAAAACCAAAACTACGTGGAAACTTCCAACCCTTTTTTTTGGTGCACCCTGGTGAATTGGGTTTTCCCTACGGAATGTCACAATGAGCTCCAAGGAAGCTTGGCAGCTGAGTGAGACATCCTAAAACCCCCAAAACGAAAAATCACGAAACATCTTGGACAATTCCAAAGGAAGGTGTAGTGCTACCAACGAATTGAGCCAACGCTGGGAACATCACGACGGACATCCCCAAAGGGAAGGGTAAAAACTTTTTTTTTGGGGATACCAATTAGGTAATAATAGAGCATTCTGCATGAAAGATGGGAGTGGAGGCAGAGAGTGTTTTTTTCCTGGGGCGGGGATAAGGATTTTGTTAGCTGTATGGATACATTATGAGAGGAAATGGGAGAAACCCCATATCTTCTCAGGTTTGGAGAAAACAATGTTGGCAGACTAGAGTGAAACCTTTTAGCAGGTATAGGCAGCAAAGAAAATTTAAGGGGGAGGGGTGGGAACCCTGTCAATGGGTTTTTTTTCCCCAAGGAGAATTGGAAATGAAGGGGTTGTCCAGGGAAATTTGGGGTGTAAATTTTGCTGCGGGACAAATACTGTAGGAAAATGCAGTAACTTTTCATTGCAACTGGGAGTCTTCTATGGCAAAATGACATTTAGGGGGTTCATTATCAAAGTTTGGGTGGGAGCACTGACCAACAAGTGGGGGAGTTGTTATTTTTTTAAAACCGGGAAATAGTTAGTGGTATGGGTTTGGTGGAAAAATGAATCCCAGTTATAATTATTAGTACTAGGAGAATGTAATGGGCAAAAATGAGGGGGATATGGAAAGCCATTAGCACCGGGTGACAAAGGCAGTAATGGTTTTTGGGGAAAAACAAAAGGACGGGAAGGATAAAGAAAAAGGGGGGGGGCCTTAAACATATATTAAAAAATATCGCATGTTAGGAAAAGATGGACGTTAACAAGTTGCTAACGGGAAAATTTGATTATTTGCCTAACTGAAACTGGTTCAATAAAAAAAACCCGGGGACATGCCCTAAATTAAATACAGGTGTTTTAAATTGTTCCCAATAACGAATACAGGAAGGGGGGGGGGATGGCACTGTATTCCTAGATCCTTGAACTGGCAAAAAAATTGGTTTTAAAGTCTGAAGTAACACATACAGAGTCTTTTTGGGATAAAATTTTTTCAGAGGGACATGAAAAATTGATTTTAGGTGGATATTCCGTCCCCCAAACTTAGATGGGGAAAAAGGGGAGACTACTAGGGGAGGAAATTGTTAAGGCCACGAGGCACTTAAGAGTAATTCTAGGAGATTTAAAATTTTAGTCATATTGATTGGAATTTCTTGACGGGAATTTAGAATCAATGGCTTCCAGAAGATTCGGGTTTGCTTTTTAAAAGCAGTTTTGACAGAGCCTGAAAGGGGAAAATAGCCTCCCTGACGGGTTTTTTGGGGCAAACAAGGAAACCCTTGTTAAAATTTTTAAAATTTTACAGGGGAACTGGGCACAAGCGATCACAAATCAATTATTCCCTTTCACATTAAAATGGAAAAGATATAGGGAAATTCATACGGTCCCAGGTTTTTGCTTAGAAATTACAATGGGCTTAGAAACCCTTTCATCTGGGACTGGGGTAACGAAAGAGCTACAGTATGACAGCTTTCTTAACACAGTACATCGCCCAAGGGACATTTTTCCCATAAAAGGGAAATTAATCGAATAGAAAATGCCCCCAAATTTGATGAATAAAGGCAAATATTTTTTTAGGACAAAAAAAAAGGAAATTTATAGGCGTATCGGGAAAGGGTGGGGGTCATCTTATGAATGGGTATTTTGACATTAACCCTTAATCGTCCAAAGTAGCTCTACTTTTTTTTTCAACATTTGAAATACAGAAAGTACAGTTTCTAGTGCCACCCCACAGGAAAAAAGGGTGAAAATTACTGTGGTATAAAGAAAGATAATTGCTAAGTACAAAGTGGAGGGCTGTCTCCGACTGGCCGGGTTGTATATGAAACCCCAAAAACCATCGCACTATGTGGCCAAAAAAACGACAATAAAGGGAAGCTGTTTTTGCAAAAGGCAACTTTATTTTAAACTAAAAGATCGCAAACTAAAAGATGTTGAAGACTGTTATTAGTGGGGATAACGAAAAACAGATAGCGGAGATAGCATCTCTCACGATCATATGTGAAAAAGGGTAGGAATTGCATGAGGATTAATTAAAAAAACCCGCAGCTAGTGGGAGTAGTGAAATTTTAAAGGGCCCAAAGGTTGGTTTGAGAGATTTTAAAAATTGTAGTTTGGCATCATGTGTGATAAAACATGGTGAGGGTTTCCAATTTGGGCCAAAAAGCGGGTGAAAAATATGTGAAGGGATTTAAGGAGTACATAGACAGTGAAGGACTGAAACCTGAACAAGTGTTTAATTTTGATGAAACAGGCCTGTTTTTTTGGGAAAAAAATGCCAAACAGGACCTACATTACTCGGGAAAAAAACACTCCCAGGACATAAGCCTATGAAGCAGGCTTACTTCTGAGGTGCAATGCTAGTGGTGGGAAAAGCAAGTGAAAAACTTTATTGGGGTATAATCGAAACTCCCAGAGTGCCAGGAGATGCAAAGTGAAACCTTTTGGTGATCCTCGAAACTCCCAAGTGTTCAGGAAAACAATGTCCTCAAGGCTAATTTTGTGTGATTTTCAGGGCAAAAAGTAAGGCATGGTCACTAGAGCCTTTTTCTATGACGGGTTTCACCCTCCTTTTCCCCACTGTAAAAAATTTCCACCGGAAAAAAATTGGACCCTTTTGTCCCATGGGTTTTGACATGCTCCTTGTATCCCTTCGGACAGGCAGAGCGACTTTCTGGGGACATGAGCTTCATTAAGGGGAAGTTTTTGCCCCTAATCCACTCCCTTTTTCAGCCCATGGACCACACATCATTGCAAACTTTAAAAAAATCACGCAAAAGCTATTTTTGAAAGGTGCTTTGTATGACCAAAACTCAGGGGACTCTAAGGAGTTTTTGGGGAGATCACTTTAGCATCCTCAAATGTTAAACATTAAGGTAAGGGGTTGGGAGGGAAATAACAAGAGGACCTTGAATCTGCTGGAAGAAACACCAGAAAGGTTTAAAAAAAAGGGGTTTTTGAATGATTTGAGGCTAACCCTAAACGTATGCCATTGTGGAACATTTTGGCATTGGGAAATCCTTGGGTTGGCGGTTAGTGGGGAGGTGTGGAAAGTTGGGAGGAGACAAAGAAAAACTAACCACTGATGAGCTCAAGATCATCTTCAACAGCAAGAGTCCAGACCTGAGGAAAATGCTCGGAGGAGGGGATAGAGAAATTGAGGGTTTGTCACTTTAATGATTAAGGGAAAAGGTGCAAAGTGGCTTAAGTGCAAACCTTTTTTTATGAAAACCCCTCACAACTATTGCAAAAACCCTGCGGGGACTATTTCACTGACGTGTTTGACCCATTTTGGAAAGTCATGAAAGGAAGGGAGTACAGGCCTCTATGGACAGATATGTTTTGGGGACAAGGTCCATACTAAAGCTGGTCCTGGTGGCATTAAAAAAAAAGAAGGAATAACCCCGAAAAAGGGCGTGCTACCTCAAGTCCTAATGAAGGGATTCCCCTTTTAAACATTAAAAACATCCAACCCTCCCCCTCGTCCCATCCCATCAATCATCACCAGATCTTCAAAAAAGGTAATGTCATTTTGTGTATTAAAATTAATATTTTTTTATGTGGTAAAATTTTTTTTTTTTTATACTTTGGGGGGTCTTGCATGGATTAATTTTATTTCCATTATTTTTTTATGGGGGAAAATTAATTCAGCTAACGATAATTTTAGCAACGAGACTTCAGGGTTTAATTATTTTCTTACTGAGGGTCCACGTATTTAAAAAAAAATAGATCTTTTTTTTTTTTTTAAAATTTTAAAACGTGTAAAAAAATTTTATCTGTTTTTTTTTGTTATATTTGAAAATATGTAAAAAAAAAAAGTAGAAACACTTTTTGGGGGCCTAGCATTGAACGAGATCTCTTGGGCATTTAAGGGTTAAGTGGGATGTTAAAAGGGATAAAAAAAACTAAAGGGCTATGAAATTTAAAGTTGCTAGGGGTTGAAAACAAAACCCCAAAAAATTTTTTCCAGGATTAAGAAAAAAAGTTAGAGATAAGATAGGGCCCCTTAAAATAACTCTGGGCACTCACCCACAAGGAGAATGAAAAGTGCTCTATTTCTTAATAATTATTTTCTATCGGGTTTTCACCTTTAAGACACTAAAATATCCCATAATTTAAATTTTTTAGTGGGGCCCGATGAATAAAATTAGCAATATTACAGTCACTACAAATTGGGTTTCAAACGATAAACCGTTTAAAGCAAAATAAATCCCCAGGGCCCCGATGAACTTTTTTCAAGGGTTCTAAAGAGGTAAAATGGGAAATTTTGAACCATTCACTAAATTTTAAAATAATTTCAAAACAGGGGGTTTTATAGTGGGAAATTAAAAAACCATTTTTAAAAACAAGGGGATAAGTTGTTACTGTTCAAATTCCTCCCAATAAATTTTAAACCCCAATTTAGGGAAATAAAGATCCCATTTTATAGTAAAATTTTAAAAACCCCTCAAAAGACAGTTAAAAATGTTCCCAGCATGGAAAGGGGCCTTCCTGCCCAAAATAAAAAAAAATTTCTAAAGTTTTTAGTGGGGACTGGAAAAGAATTCGATATTGTTTTTAATTTTAAATAAGGCTTTGAAGAGCATCAAAAAAGACAAAAAAGGGCGTTTCACGATTAGGGAAAAATTTCCCTGGGTCATCTGGCCCCAAAAAGGCAGAAGTATGCTTAAATGGGGAAATCCCAATGGGACTGAACAAGGCATCTCAATCACCTTACCCCGTTTTTTTAAAAATAATACCTTATAACAGTAATAGCAAACCAAAGACCAAAAATTAATCTTATTCAAACTTTTAAACTTCAGGGCTTTGGGCTCTATCCAAAAAGGGAGATGGGTTTTAAAAAAACTAAAATGGAAAAACCAGAACCTATCCCCCAAATTTTATCAAATCAACCTTTACCCAAAGTTACCCAAAAATTAACTCCCATACCCCTAACCAGTAAACCCCCCTTCTACTCTTAGTAAATTTTTTTAAACTACTCAAGGTCCTGCCCTATACCCCCTCTGGGAAGTTTCCAAGATCAAACTCTGTTAGGAAACCAAATACACCCTATTCCTTTCAAAAAACTAAAATTTAAACCAACTTAAATGAATATTTTCGGTTTTTACTTTTTCATACCCTAACTTTATTAATATCTTCTTTTTTATGATCAAAATAACACCTTTTTATACCCCCTCATTCACGTCTTCCAAGGTGGGGAATTTTGGGTTTAAGCCTTTTCATCAGGGACCCCTTTCACAGTTACTATTTTTCCGCCCCTGAGTTCTCCTGAACTATTCCAAAAAATGATTAGGAACAAAAGAGCAGAAATCATGAAAATTTAAACTTACAAGTACAAAACAAAAACCCCCACAAAAACAAAAACCAACGTCAAAACCCCAGAAGCGGGGTCCACCTTAAGGACCATAAATTGTACAACGCACTGCTAGAAAAAATACAGGGTGGAAATGGAAACCCCAAACTAACAAACCCTGATAAACCCTTGGTCACTTGTTTCTACAGGCGTTTGCGCCCTAACCACCAAGGCAGTGAAAGCCCGCGTGACGAAACTTTCCCCGGCGGATAAAGAGATAAAAATAATTATGGACCTTATTTTCTAAAAATTTTTTCCCCCGGAACCAGGAGGGGGAAAATCGATATAAAACACCTGGGAAAAACCCAAAGGGGAATACCGAAAATTGAAAAAACCCAAAATTTCCCCCATAGAAAAAAAACTTTGGCCTGCACCAACCCCCAATGAAAAATTTTACTACAGTTAAAAATCAATAATGTACCCAAAAAATTTTAATGCCTCCCAGAACAAAGGGATAAAAAGAGGGAGTTTAAAAGGGCCTCAAGACCCTAAAGCAGTTCCTTCCGGGTTCTCTTTTCTCAGCCACAGAACAGCCCTGGGTCAGGGGCTGTCCACCAAGCCCTGTCAAAACCCGCGGGGGCGGGGTTACCCCCGAAACTCCCCAGGTAAACTGTGATAAGGATTAAAAATAACTTAACTCTTTAAATTATATTTTTTAATAAACCAGAATGGGCCCCCCAATTGATATTAAATTTTTCCGTTCTGAGAGTATAACCATAATTCAAAACCCAACAATTTCCTCTAAAAAAAAGGAAATCAAATTTTCCGGAAGACACCCCAAAAAATGAAAAAAAAATTATAAGAAAAATAAAAGTTTAATTTGCAATAAATGTTTTAAAAAACAATAAAATAATTGACACTTACCTTTAAAGAATCGGGGAAATATGGGAAAAAGGGGAAAATTTTTTTTTTTTTTTTTTTAAAAGGGAAATTCCATTTTAAAAAGAGGTAGAATTTCCGGGTTACTTATTTTTTTTTGCCAGGCCCCTTGGGGCATGGCCTCTGTCGCCAAAAAGTCCATAGAGCCTATACCCCCCGTTTTTTTTTCATTTTGTTAAAAAGGGTCAAAACTTGCTTTTAATTACCACAAGGTTAATAGCTGTGAGGGTATTTTCTCCAAAAGGTTTCACTTCAACCCACTTACACATTTCCTTTTTTGGTAGCCTGGTCCCCCTGGCATCTTTTTGGTTACCCAAACCCTTTAAAAATCTTTTTTAATTTCTATCCCCTTTTTCTCAAACCCTTTTTACCACATTTGGGCCCAGAATTTCTTCCCATGGTATTTTTTTTAAAAACAAGACCAAAAAAGGGAAAATGGGTTTGGGGAAAGACGTGACCTAATCCCCATGCGGTTTAAAAAAATGGAAAAAGTTTGGCCCCAAAGGGCGGTTTGTTGAAAGGTATGAATACGGGGTTTTAAATGAATAACAGAGGAAAATTTTTTGCGATTAATGCTTCGGATGCCGGACGGATTTAATCAAATTCGATGCTATGGAATTTACGGGGGTCAAAAAATAACTGTTTTTTAATCAGTTTGCCTTGTTGCGCACACTTGCGGCACTGCTTGTCTTGGCTTTAGATTTCTGCTTACTTGGACTCCCAAGTCTTTTTCATATTCTGTATATCAAGCTCTACTTCACCTAGTATATTGCTTCGGGGTTATTTTTCTTTAACAAGGAATTGTACACCATACACTTATCGACATGTGAATTCTTCTGCCATTTTTTCAGACCAAGACATTAATTTGTCCAATCTCTGGTGTTCATTGCTATCTCCTCAGAATGTATCATACGGCCTATCTTTGTATCATCAGCAAATTTGCTCTTGTTCATTCACAATTCTTCATCAAAGGTCATTAATGTAAATTATGAACAAGCGAGGGGCCTAAAAATGATCCTTGGTGGAATGCCACTTAGTGACTAATCCCCATTCAAGATTTGACACTTATGTACAGTTTAGGATTCAAATAGACAAGTTTAGATTTAGAAAGGATATAGGAAAGTATGGTTTAGTAATAGGGTAGTTGATGGTGGAACAGTCTGACTAGTAAGCCTAAACCTTGGTAGTTTCAGATATTTAGGATTGGATTATGTACTGTGTAATGAGGGGTTGGGATATTGGTGGACTGCACGTGAGTAAATGGAATTGTCATAGCTTATTGCTTGGGTACTATTTATTCTGCTAGTGGGTTGGACTTTATGAGGACCTGACTAGTAAGGCCAACAGGCTTACTTCAGTTGTTCCTCCTTTTATTTATTTATGTATATTTATTTGAACATGATACAGTGAAGTACAAAGGAATACAGTTATTTACAGCTGCAACATGCCAATAAGCCCCTTGCATGCAGAGCATTATGGGCGACTTAAATTAACTTAAGATTAAACTAAGCAATGATATATTCAGTGGTAAAAAACACTATTGTAAAACAGATAACTGTTTAGACAAATGTGTATTACAAAGAACAGGTCATTGGTTCATTTACTGTGTTTGCTGTGGATTCAAGTTGATTGGAGTATTCTGATAGGTAATGTAATAAAAAATTAAGTTTGGTTGGGTCAAGGTTAGACATTTATGGAAATACAATAATGAGAAACATTTTATGAGATACAATTTATGTGATACCATTATTTTCAGTATTTATTTACTTGTGATGTATGGCGAAATGCATTGTTTGTTGGATATTAATGTATTGTAGATTTAAAGACTGTTGAGTAGATTCAGGCTGTAAATGTTTAAATAGAGGGACCACAGATATAATCAGATCACTTTATAGTTGAAGCTACACTGAGAGTAAAAGGTAGATGGGATACAAGGTGAATAGAAGGCATTTATTTATTTATTTATTTATTTTTTATTAATTATTTATAAATTTGTGCCACATACAGAGGTACAAAAAAAATACTGATAAGAGCAGTATGCCAACGCCACTTATACAATGCAAAGCATTAGGGCTGGCTTATAATTACTTTAAGATTAACTTAGCTAATGATTGAAGTCAAGTGATAAAACATTATGTAAACTGATATACTATAAAGACTCAAGTGAGTATTACCCAAAGACAGGGTCATATGACGGAATTCTGTTAGGTTAGTTATTGTGTATTTAAAAAATAATAAAGTTAGATTGGGTTTTAGGTTTACATAATGTGATATAATTGTGAGAAACATTTAAGATATAACAATTTATAGGTTCAGTTATTCAGTATTTATTTGGTTTGGAGTGAGTAAGGAATCTTTGAGTAGAGACTTGTATTTATAAACAGGTAGGGTTTCTTTTATTTTACAGGTAATGAATTCCAGATTTTAAGGGCTTTTATGTGCATTGAATTTTTGCATAGGTGTGAAGATGAAACACGAGGAACACAAAGAGTGATCTGTGCTTGTGTTTATGGTATGTGTTTGTTGAGGTTGGCAAGGAGATGTTTAATGTGGAGGTTAATATCAGTGTTCATAGAGTTCTATGTATGTAATATGTGCTAGTAATAAAGTATGGATGTTTGTATGGTGAGTAGGTTTAGTGTACTTGAATATTGGTGGAGTGTGCTGCCCTTGTAGTGGGAATTTGTTAGCCATTCTACTGCAGCCTTTGGCTGGGGTAAATTCGTGGTCTGAGATGGTTAACTGTTGTAGAGCCCCAATGCTCAAATTCATAGGTGAGATCGGGGTAAATTAACGGGTGATTATAGGGCCAGGAGGCTCTGACTGTGGAACAATAGTACCGTATCTTCGATAGGTATGCTCCAGTCTTGGAAATCTTTCTTAGAATATTTGTTGTATATGTGTATGAAATTTGAGTCTATTATCAAGGTGGATTCCTAAGAAGTTTCTCCTTGTTTAGCTTGTGATAGGTGATCCGTTTATCATTATGTTAAGAGGGAAATCGGTAGCTCTGTTACCAAAACTGTATGAAGTAGGTTTTGTCAATGTTTAGTGTAAGTTTGTTAGTCCTCATCCAGGTTAGATATTTCTGTAATTCGGTATTTACGTATTGGTTAGTGTGACTGGGCTCGGGTGTGAGAAGACGTTTTGTAGTGTCAATCTGCAAATAGTGTGGGTTTGAGTAATTGCGAAGCATTTGGGAAGGTCATTTATGTATAGGGAGAAGAGAAGAGGGGCAAGGAACTTCCCTGTGGGACACCATCTGTAATGGTTTGCGCAGAAGAGTTGCCCCATTTGCGTACACATAATGGCCTTCTGTTGCTGTGGTATGCTTGAGGTAATTGAGGGAGTGCCCTCTCTATACCTAAGTGTGCGACATTTTTACGTGGAGCAAGTCATGGTCAACTGTATCAAAAGCTTTACGTAAGTCAATGAAGATCCCCAGTGGGCTTCTTTTTTCTCTATTGCGTTATATATGTTCTAGCATGTGTTTATTAGCAATATTAGTATTTTTATTAGGCCTGAATCCAAATGGAGGGGTTGAGTATGTTTTGGGAGATATGGTGGGTTAATCGTTATGAATTACGTTTTTCAAAGATTTTTGATGAGAGGGTTGTTGTAAGTTGGATATTGGCCTATAGTTATTTCTATCTGTTTGGTCTCCCCCCTCCTCTTGTGGAATCGGGGGTGACTTGCTATTTTGAGTACTGTAGGGAAGGTGGAGGATTCAATGGATTTGTTAAAGAGTGGTTGCAATGATTGAGATAGCACTTGTGACACTTTTTTATTTATAAAGGGTGGTTAAGGTACTTAAGTCTCTGCCTGTGTTTTTGGTGCATTGATATAAGGGAGACTTCGTATGGGTTAGTCGGAGCTAGGAACTGTGTGTTCGGGTTAGGTTGCCGGTGGAGGTAGTTATTTTGGTTGGGGTTTCTTGAGCTTGGGATCTTTATGGGCTAAGGTTTTTGTCCTATAGGGAGAAGAAATCATTGAGTCTGTTTGTGTTGTCTGTTGGTGGGAGTTGGGGTTCATCTGATTTTGCTATTTTTTATTTCGCTAGTTCGTGCTATCTTTTTTTGTTCCCAGAATTTCCAGATAGTGTTTTCACAGGTCTTTTTTATATCACCTCGTAAGTTGGATAATCTGTTCTCATATTACAATTTTTTTGCCTTCTTATCAGGTTGGTTAGGATTTTGACGAGTAACGTTTTGTTTTGGTCTCTGGTTATGTTGACCCATTCTGTATGTTTTTCATTATGGTGTTTTGTATTTATGATTGAGAATCTGGGTGTTAGCCAGGTCTGTTCAGTTCTTTGCTTGTCATCGTTTTATTCTTTGTTTTTTTAGGGCAGTGCTTGTTATAGAGGTATTGGTCTTTTCTAGGAGGAAAATTATTAATACATTGTTAATATCTGTATAGATTTCTAGCTCAGTGTGCCAATCAATGTTTGCTAATGCTGATGCGAAGTTATTATTGGCTGCTCATTGTGAAGTCTGAAGGTGACTTTAGTGTGTCTTGGGTAGTTTACCAAGAGTTGTTATGAGGAAAAGTAGGGGTTGTGGTCTGTGGTTATTATCTGTATTATGCACGATTTTAAAGGGGATATGTTGTTTTGTCCAGATGTGGTCAAGTAGTGGAAACACTCTACGTCTCTGTAAACTCTTGTAGGTTTTGTTTACTGTTGGTAGTAACATACTGTTAATCATAGTGTTGTGAATTCAGTAACGTGTGGGTCTGGTCTTGAAGGAGATTTATATTTGAAGTCACCGAGTGTAGTAAGTGATCTTTGTTCATGCGTGCATCAGTTAATCATTCTTCCTAGATTTTGACTAAATTGGGCAATGTTTGACTGTGGAAACTCTGTAGATGTTTATCAATGTGAGAGGTTTTGTAGGTATTTGGATTTGAATTTTAGCTATTATATATTCCCATGTTTCATACTTGTGCTAGTTTTAGTGATACATTCTAGTTGGTCCTGAGTAGTATATGGCTGTGCCACCCCCTTTGTTGGTCTGGCCTACAGTTGTGTATGGCTATGTGGAACCAGGAATGGCATTGCACATCGTGTAATATCCGGCTTTTAGCCTGGTTTTCAGTTAGTGTAATGATGGACCATATTGGCCATGTAAGGGAATTTGTAGTATGCTAATGAGGTCATCGTATGCTTGCTTTAAAGATCTGATATTGTGTTAAAGATAGTTATGTTGTTGTTGGCCACTGGAAGTGCCTTTGATTGTCTGACAGTGTAGTAATTACAGTAACTGTTTGATTCATATAAGTCATTAAAAATAAGAGGTTGTATCAGGTTCAATGCTTGTAATCATAAGATTTGTAGTGAATCTAAGGTTAGAATTAAGTATAATACAAAGTAAATAGTCTTAAGGCTAAAAAAATAGCCCTGAATTATTTAACAAATGTAAAATAATGAGCTAAGGGACTAATACAATATAAGTGATGATCATTTATAGTGCTTGGAATATGATAGTAGGTAGTGTTACTATAAAGGTAATTTTTTAAAGTTATTATTATAGTTTACATTATAATAAAAGGGACTCATATAGTTGTGAATAAAATGAGCTTTGGAATATAATGGCAGATTGTGAGCTTATTTACTTTTAGCACCTGGAATAGTTATAGCACCTTGATTATTTTAACAGTTGTGGATATATAAACTAGGATAGTTATATAAAGCTAAATAAAGGAGAAAAATATAAAAGGGACTAAAATTAAGTTAATGTTAAGCAAAGTTAAATGGTACAGATGGTAGGAATTTTATAATATAAACTTATAATTAAAAATAAATTTGAAAATGTACTTGCAATTGCACTAAGAGTCTCGGGTATGGGTTGTTGATCAAGTCAAGGTTTAACTATAGATTTAAAATAAATAAAAAAAATAAATTGACAAAATAAAATTCACCAATTAACAGTACAAAAAAAATAATAGTTAAAATCACAATGGTAATGTCTTGGTTATATGTGATAGTAAGATGGTAGACAGGTACCCAGGTACACAGGTACTAAAGTCGATATTACAAGTTGGGGTTGAATATAAAAATTGAAATTTGGCAACAAAATGTTTATTGAAGTATAAAATAATGTTTAATGTACAAAAGTAAAATTGAATGGTAGTTAGTAATTATGGTGTCTAATAAATTTAAGTAAGTAATAATGATTACAAAAAAAGTGAAATTGTATTGTTTATTTCATTCAATTTGCACTGGTAGTTTTACTTGGAGGTTATATGGCAGTACAAGTTAATTAAGGTGATTCTAGGTAGTAATGTGGTATTAAAACAGGTAAGGTATTTAGTCAAGTAATGGTATTAAAATGTCAAAATTGTTAAGAGTAAATGAAATTTTAGGTAAAAATGTATTTATTAATTTTAGTTCTAGTAAGTAATACAAATTGATAGTATTTAAAAAAATATGAGGTAGTAATATGGTCAGAGAAAGTATCAATTCCGCTAATGTTCAAGCGAACATAGTAAATAGAAAATACTTAAGGTTGATTTATTGCTTACTAGTATAAATCACAAAAATGAGGTAGTTGATTATTAAAATACTAAGAGATTGTACATTGAAATTTGAACAATCTGGAGCTAAAACATACACTACACTACGTTTAGACTTTTAGTTGGACATTGTTTAGTTATTCCTCTGTAAGATTAGTATACTGAGAAAATCGTGATAGATCATTCTCGTTCGTGATTGTGTACAGTTGCCTACATTGTTTTCCTAAATAGAATGTTCCCATCCCGTGTGAAGCATTGGTGTATTGTGTCATTATTCTCTCGCTTAAGTTTTCTGATCTATACAGGAGGTTTGACGTTTTTTGGTAAGACACTCGTTTCTGTATTACTCTTTTTTTCTTTAGTAGATGCTATAATTAAGTCTTTTTTCCTATCATGTGAGTTGAATCTAAGCATAAACACTTTTTCTACCATGGGATTCCTAGTTAAATTGGGCTTCTTTTTATTTCAGACTTGGTACAATAAACACGTGTTTGGTCTTTATGATTGCAGAGTAATTTCTTTACTGTTTGTTTGGGTTTTTCATATCACTGGGAAAAAGTGGGACTGTTAATACTATTTACTGCGTCCGATAGTTTTTCTTGCTCAGTTTTTTATCTTCTTGGAGAGCAAAGTAGTCACTGAACTGGTTATCTAAGTTGTTCTTCCATTGTTTTACTGCTTCTTCAACCTTTGTATTAAGAGATATTATTTGTTGGGTATGGCTATCTATGACTGTTTGGATGGTCTTGTCACAGTTAGTCATTCCAGGTGTTGATAACTTTTGTTCAAGACTGAGGATTTTGTTCTCGAGTTGTGTCATCCTGGTGTCTTGTTTTGTTAGCGTCTCTCGAAGATTCATATTTTCAATAACTAAGTTGGAGATGCAGGGAAGAGAGAGGTGAAGGTTTATAAACTAAAAGAGGAGGCAGTTAGGGTAAGATATAAACAGCTATTGGAGGATAGATGGGCTAATGAGAGCATAGGCAATGGGGTCGAAGAGGTATGGGGTAGGTTTAAAAATGTAGTGTTAGAGTGTTCAGCAGAAGTTTGTGGTTACAGGAAAGTGGGTGCGGGAGGGAAGAGGAGCGATTGGTGGAATGATGATGTAAATAGAGTAGTAAGGGGGGAAAAAGTTAGCATATGAGAAGTTTTACAAAGTAGAAGTGATACAAGGAGGGAAGAGATATGGAGAAAAAAAGACAGGTTAAGAGAGTGGTGAAGCAAGTAAAAAGAGAGGAAATGAGAGAATGGGTGAGATATTATCAACAAATTTTTGTTGAAAATAAGAAAAAGTTTTTGGAGTGAGATTAAGAAGTTAAGGAAGCCTAGAGAACAAATGGATTTGTCAGTTAAAAATTGGAGAGGAGAGTTATTAAATGGAGAGTTAGAGGTATTGGGAAGATGGATGGAATATTTGAGGAATTTTTAAAAATGTTGATGAAGATAGGGAAGCTGTGATTACATGTATAGGGCAAGGAGGAATAACATCTTGTACGAGTGAGGAAGAGCCAGTTGTGAGTGTGGGGCAAGTTCGTGAGGCAGTAGGTAAAATGAAAGGGGGTAAGGCAGCCGGGATTGATGGGAAAAAGATAAAAATGAAAAGGGCAGGGGGGGATATAGTTTTGGAGTGGTTGGGGCAATTATTTAAAAAATGTATGGAAGAGGGTAAGGTACCTGGGGATTGGCAGAGAGCATGCATAGTTCCTTTGTATAAAGCAAAGGGACAAAAGAGAGCGCAAAAATTTTTAGGGGGATAAGTCTGTTGAGTATACCTGGTAAAGTGTATGGTAGAGTTATTATTGAAAGAATTAAGGTAAGACGGAGAATTTGGATAGCAGATGAACAAGGAGGCTTTAGGAAAGGTAGGGGTGTGTGGACCAGGTGTTTACAGTGAAACATAAAGTGAAACAGTATTTGGATAAGGCTAAAGAGGTCTTTGTGGCATTTATGGATTTGGAAAAGGCGAAAGACAGGGTGGATAGGGGGCAATTGGCAGATGTTGCAGGTGTATGGTGTAGGAGGTAGGTTACTGAAAGGGAGTGAAGAGTTTTTTTCGAGGATAGTGAGGGCCCAAATTAGAGTAGTAGGAAAAAGGGAAATTATTTCTCAGTAAAAGTAGGCCTTAGACCCGGGATGTGTGGGTGTCACCGTGGTTGTTTAATATATTTATAGATGGAGTTGTAAGAGAAGTAAATGCGAGGTCTTGGCAAAGGCGTGGAGTTAAAAAATAGAGAACCAACATAAAGTGGGAGTGTCACAGTTGCTCTTTGCTGATGACACCGGCTCTTGGGAGATTCTGAAGAGAAGTTGCAGAGATTTGGGATGAATTTGGTAGGGTGTGCAAAAGAAGAAAATTAAAAATGAATACAGGAAAGAGTAAGTTTATGAGGATAACAAAAATTAGGTGATGAAAGATTGGATATCGATTGGAGGGAGAGAGTGTGGAGGAGGTGAACTGTATTCAGATATTTGGGAGTGGACGGTCAGCGGATGGGTCTATGAAAGATGAGGTGAATCATAGAATTGACGAGGGGAAAAGGGGGAGTGTGTGCACTTAGGAGTCTGTGGAGACAAAGAACTTTGTCCTTGGAAGCAAGAGGGGAATGTATGAGAGTATAGTTTTACCAACGCTCTTATATGGGTGTGAAGCATGGGAAAAGAAATGCTAAAAGGGACTATGAAATTAAAGTTGCTAGGGATTCTAAAACTAACCCAAAAAGTTTTTTCCAGGTCTATAGAACAAAAGTTAGAGATAAGATAGGTCCCCTTAAAAATAACTATGTGCACCTTACTGACAAAGAGAATGAAATGTGCTCGATTTTAAATAATTATTTTCTCTCAGTTTTTACACACGAAGACACTAACAATATTCCAGTAATTAATTTTTATAGTGGGCTAGAAGAAGATAAATTATGTAACATCACAGTCACTAGTGAAATGGTTGTGAAGCAGATAGACAGACTGAAGCTAAATAAGTCGCCGGGTCCTGATGAGGTTTTTTCAAGGGTTCTTAAGGAATGCAAAATGGAACTCTGTGAACCATTACCTAATATTTTTAATTTATCTCTTCAAACAGGTGTAGCGTCTGATATGTGGAAGATGGCTAATGTAATTCCTATTTTTAAAACAGGGGACAAGTCGTTACCATCAAATTACCGCCCAGCAAGCCTGACCTCAATTGTAGGCAAATTACTAGAGTCAATTATAGCTGAGATTATAAGAAGCCATCTCGATAAGCATAGCTTGATTAATGATACTCAGCATGGATTCACAAGAGGCCGGTCTTGTCTAACTAATTTATTAACTTTCTTCAGTAAAGCTTTTGAGGCTGTTGACAACGATAAAGAATTTGATATTATTTACTTAGATTTTAGTAAGGCTTTTGATAGAGTTCTGCACCATAGACTGTTAAAGAAAGTGGCAGCTCATGGCATTGGGGGAAAAGTGCTCTTGTGGATCGAGTCATGGCTCACTGACAGGAAGCAGGGAGTGTCCATAAATGGGGTTAAATTAAAGCACACCTGCTGGAAGTCCAAGCCCCTCGCACACAAAACCTCCTTTACCCCCTCCCTCCAACCTTTCCTAGGCTGACCCCTACCCCGCCTTCCTTCCACTACAGACTGATACACTCTTGAAGTCATTCTGTTTCGCTCCATTCTCTCTACATGTCCGAACCACCTCAACAAGTCATTCTGTTTCGCTCCATTCTCTCTACATGTCCAACCACCTCAACAACCCTTCCTCAGCCCTCTGGACAACAGTTTTGGTAATCCCGCACCTCCTCCTAACTTCCAAACTACGAATTCTCTGCATTATACCGTGGACCCCCGCATAACGATTACCTCCGAATGCGACCAATTATGTAAGTATATTTATGTAAGTGCGTTTGTATGTGTATGTTTGGGGGTCTGAAATGGACTAATCTACTTCACAATATTTCTTATGGGAACAAATTCGACCAGTACTGGCACCTGAACATACTTCTGGAGTGAAAAAATATCGTTAACCGGGGGTCCACTGTATTCACACCACACATTGCCCTCAGACATGACATCTCCACTGCCTCCAACCTTCTCCTCGCTGCAACATTCATCACCCATGCCTCACACCCATATAAGAGCGTTGGTAAAACTATACTCTCATACATTCCCCTCTTTGCCTCCAAGGACAAAGTTCTTTGTCTCCACAGACTCCTAAGTGTACCACTCACCCTTTTCCCCTCATCAATTCTATGATTCACCTCATCTTTCATAGACCCATCCGCTGACACGTCCACTCCCAAATATCTGAATACATTCACCTCCTCCATACTCTCTCCCTCCTATCTGATATCCAATCTTTCATCACCTAATACTTTTGTTACCCTCATAACCTTACTTTTTCCCTGTATTCACTTTTAATTTTCTTCTTTTGCACACCCTACCAAATTCATCCACCAATCTCTGCAACTTCTCTTCAGAATCTCCCAAGGGGCACAGTGTCATCACAAAAGAGCAACTGTGACAACTCCCTTTATGTGTGATTCTTTATCTTTTAACTCCACCCCTCTTGCCAAGACCCTTGCATTTACTTCTCTTACAACCCCATCTATAAATTATTAAACAAAACCACGGTGACATCACACATCCTTGTCTAAGGCCTACTTTTACTGGAAATAATTTCCCTCCTTCCTACATACTCTAACTTGAGCCTCACTATCCTCGTAAAAACTCTTCACTGCTTTCAGTAACCTACCTCCTCACCATACACCTGCAACATCTGCCACATTGCCCCCTATCCACCCTGTCATATGCCTTTTCCAAATCCATAAATGCCACAAAGACCTCTTTAGCCTTATCTAAATACTGTTCACTTATATATTTCACTGTAAACACCTGGTCCACACACCCCCCACCTTTTCCTAAAGCCTCCTTGTTCATCTGCTATCCTATTCTTCGTCTTACCCCTTAATTCTTTTTAATAATAACTCTACCATACACTTTACAGGTATACTCAACAGACTTTTTCCCTCTATAATTTTTGCACTCTTTTATCCCCTTTGCCTTTATACAAAGGAACTATGCATGCTCTCTGCCAAACCTAGGTACCTTACCCTCTTCCATACATTTATTAAATAATTGCACCAACCACTCCAAAACTACATCCCACCTGCTTTTAACATTTTTATCTTTATCCCATCAATCCCGGCTGCCTTACCCCCTTTCATTTTACCTACTGCCTCACGAACTTCCCCACACTCACAACTGGTCTTCCTCACTTCTACAAGATGTTGTTTTCCCCCTTGCCCTATTTCACGAAATCACAGCTTCCCTATCTTCATCAACATTTAACAATTCCTCAAAATATTCTCTCCATCTTCCCCAATTTCCTCTAAGTCTCCATTTAATAACTCTCCTCTCCTATTTTTAACTGACAAATCCATTTGTTCTCTAGGCTTCTTAAACTTGTTAATCTCACTCCAAAACTTTTTCTTATTTTCAACAAAAATTTTTTGATAACTCTCACCCACTCTCTCATTTGCTCTCTTTTTACACTGCTTCACCACTCTCTTAACTCTCTCTTTTTCTTCATATACTCTTCCCTCCTTGCATCACTTCTACTTTGTAAAACTTCTCATAAGCTAACTTTTTCTCCCTTACTACTCTCTTCACATCATCATTCCCCCAATTGCTCCTCTTCCCCCCCACACCCACTTTCCTGTAACCACAAACTTCTGCTGAACACTCTAACACTACATTTTTAAACCTACCCCATAAAACCCCCTCGACCCCATTGCCTATGCTCTCATTAGCCCATCTATCCTCCAATAGCTGTTTATATCTTTCCCTAACTGCCCCCTCTTTTTGTTTATAAACCCTTTACCCTCTCTTCCCCATCTTTTATTTCCCTTTTTTCCCATCTACCTTTTTCCCCTCATTTAGTACAACTGAAAGTGATCTGATATATCGTGGCCCCTCTATAAACATGTATTCCTAAGTCTAC
>NC_069429.1:32569906-32591204 GCF_026875155.1 Cherax quadricarinatus
CACAAGGGTATTGAAGAGGACAACATCAAAGCTGCTTTCATAAAAAACCCTGGAAGCTTTCAAAAAACAGATGGGAACATAAAAAGTCTGGGCTGAATGGTACTGCCCTTGATACTGGCCATGTAGTCAGAAACTGTAAGGCTGGAGATGAAGTCCTGGTAGTCAGTAAATGTGGGACTGATAGTGCTGTCCTGGGAGACAGTAATGGTGAAGCTGGAGGTGCTGTCCTGGGAGACAGTAATGGTGAAGCTGGAGATTTTGTCCAGGTAGTCGGGAATTATACGCAGGAAGGAATACATATAAATGACCTCATAGGGGACAGGAGCCATAGTAGGGAAGCAAGTGTAGTCAAAGAGACAGGCGCTCCCTTTACAGGCGACGGAAAAGAATAACAGAGCGGCTAAAAGAGGTCAATATATCTGAAATGCGTAGAGAGACACTGGTCAGAGAAATAGCAAGCATCGAACTTAAGCTAAAAGAATCCTTTAGGAGTCAGGAATCGCGGGAAGAACTAAAAGCCATAAATGAAATCGAAAGAAACCCAAAGTATTTCTTCTCCTATGCCAA
This sequence comes from Cherax quadricarinatus, assembly GCF_026875155.1. NCBI lineage: Eukaryota > Metazoa > Arthropoda > Malacostraca > Decapoda > Parastacidae > Cherax > Cherax quadricarinatus. The sequence goes on from NC_069429.1 coordinate 32,570,474, forward strand.
ATCAAAATCGAGAACAACGTCCAGTATTGGGCCCCTACTTAAACAAGATGGGTCCTACACAGATGACAGCAAGGAAATGAGTGAGCTACTCAAGTCCCAATATGACTCAGTTTTTAGCAAGCCGCTAACCAGACTGAGAGTTGAAGATCAAAATGATTTTTTTATGAGAAAGCCACAAAATTTGATTAACACAAGCCTATCCGATGTTATCCTGACGCCAAATGACTTCGAACAGGCGATAAATGACATGCCCATGCACTCCTGCCCCAGGGCCAGACTCATGGAACTCTGTGTTCATCAAGAACTGCAAGAAGCCCTATCACGAGCCTTTTCCATCCTATGGAGAGGGAGCATGGACACGGGGGTCGTCCCACAGTTACTAAAAGCAACAGACATAGCCCCACTCCACAAAGGGGGCAGTAAAGTAACAGCAAAGAACTACAGACCAATAGCACTAACATCACCATATCATAAAAATCTTTGAAAGGTCCTAAGAAGCAAGATCACCACCCATCTAGAAACCCATCAGTTACACAACCCAGTGCAACATGGGTTTAGAACAGGTCGCTCCTGTCTGTCTCAACTATTGGATCACTACGACAAGGTCCTAAATGCACTAGAAGACAAAAAGAATGCAGATGTAATATATACAGACTTTGCAAAAGCCTTCGACAAGTGTGACCATGGCATAATAGCACACAAAATGCGTGCTAAAGGAATAACAGGAAAAGTCGTGGTCGATGGATCTATAATTTCCTCACTAACAGAACACAGAGAGTAGTCGTCAACAGAGTAAAGGTCGAGGCAGCTACGGTGAAAAGCTCTGTTCCACAAGGCACAGTACTCGCTCCCATCTTGTTCCTCATCCTCATATCCGACATAGACAAGGATGTCAGCCACAGCACCGTGTCTTCCTTTGCAGATGACACCCGAATCTGCATGACAGTGTCTTCCATTGCAGACACTGCAAGGCTCCAGGCAGACATCAACCAAATCTTTCAGTGGGCTGCAGAAAACAATATGAAGTTCAACGATGAGAAATTTCAATTCCTCAGATATGGTAAACACGAGGAAATTAAATCTTCATCAGAGTACAAAACAAATTCTGGCCACAAAATAGAGCGAAACACCAACGTCAAAGACCTGGCAGTGATCATGTCGGAGGATCTCACCTTCAAGGACCATAACATTGTATCAATTGCATCTGCTAGAAAAATGACAGGATGGATAATGAGAACCTTCAAAACTAGGGAGGCCAAGCCCATGATGACACTCTTCAGTGTCACTTGTTCTATCTAGGCTGGAATATTGCTGCACACTAACAGCACCTTTCAAGGCAGGTGAAATTGCCGACCTAGAAAATGTACAGAGAACTTTCACGGCGCGCATAACGGAGATAAAACACCTCAATTACTGGGAGAGCTTGAGGTTCCTAAACCTGTATTCCCTGGAACACAGGAGGGAGAGATACATGATTATATACACCTGGAAAATCCTAGAGGACTAGTACCGAACTTGCACACGAAAATCACTCACTACGAAAGCAAAAGACTTGGCAGACGATGCACCATCCTCCCAATGAAAAGCAGGGGTGTCACTAGCACGTTAAGAGACCATACAATAAGTGTCAGGGTCCTGAGACTGTTCAACTGCCTCCCAGCACACATAAGGGGGATTACCAACAGACCCCTGGCAGTCTTCAAGCTGGCACTGGACAAGCACCTAAAGTCAGTTCCTGATCAGCCGGGCTGTGGCTCGTACGTTGGTTTGCGTGCAGCCAGCAGCTACAGCCTGGTTGATCAGGCTCTGATCCACCAGGAGGCCTGGTCACGGACCGGGCCGCGGGGGCGTTGACCCCCGGAACTCTCTCCAGGTAAACTCCAGGTAAAGATAAGATAAAACCAATATTGCAAACTTGAAATACCGCAGGAAATAGCAATCAAGAGGACTCCACTAGCAATAGTGAGGATATATTACCAAAAACAACTGGTGGGATCTCCATTGTTGGTGCTAGGGAGGATAGAAGTAAGACAGGGAAACATGCACCAACAGGGAATACAGTCACAGAAACCAAAGGCAATCAGAAACCAAGCCTGTGCACATACTATGCACTTGGTATCTGCTGGCATGGGAAATCTGGAAAAACAGATGGGACGTGCAACTATGACCACCCAGAAAAGGGCCATGGGGGCCCATATGACAACAGGAAAATGCAAACTCCCTGTAGTGATACTGGTCCTGTGGGGAGCAGCAGCAGGATAATACTGCACCACCTCTTGGGGCCCTTAACAACAACAACAGTTTGGTGTGTGTCATGGGCGCCAACACAGGGTGTGTGATTCTCTCCTACTATATCCATTTATCAGTGATGCAGATTACATGGTGAGTTTAAATATGTGGCCTGTATTTTATAAACTTTTCTCTTGACATATGCAAGACATCACCTTTCCCTTTTAGAAGCCGTTAATAGATGTACTAGTCATTAATTTTTTTGTTGTTGCAGAAGTACATGAAGATTCTATGTTCAATAAGCCTAGAGATAAGGCCTGTGTTTCTATCACAACAATTCATTGAACATAAAATTTCCTGGGCTACCTGGTGGGGATCCTGCGCCTAGATTACATCAAAACATGGAGCGTTTACTGAATCCTGAGAGGCTAGACTGTGACCCCAACTTATCAACGGCTGCTCAGGAATGAAAGCACTGGTTTAAAAATTTTCCGAAAACTTTTTTGGAGTCCTTCCTAAAAAAGATCTAGATAAACTAAGTCTGCTCATCAATTTTGTGTCACCTAAAATATAGAGGCTATTTCTGAGTGTAATACCTATGAAGATGCAAATCAAAACCCTCAATCTCAGAATATAAACTTACAAATGAAATCTTCACACACTATCACCTTGCAACTCGCCGCCAGCAACTGATGAATCCTTTGGGGAATACCATCAAGCACTGAAAATTTAGGTAAGACTGCACTTCCAAGCAGTGACAGCTGCTCAGTATTGTGAAGAGTCCATCAGGGATGCTTTTATCAGTGGCCTGCAATCACCAATAATAAGGAAATCGTTTATTGGAGAAAAAACCCTTTGCCTTTGACCAGGCAAGAGCTCTAGAATTCAGCCCAGAAAAATTTTCTGAAGTATACAGTACCACTCAGCCTTCTCGATGGTAAGTGCTGCAATTCCTGACCAAGACTCTTACAATGAAGTTACTGTGGAACCTGCCCTCAGTGACAGCAGCAGCAGGTACGGTGTGTTTCTTTGTGGTTTTTCAAGACATCCACGTCCAAAGTGTCCTGCTCGTGAAGCAATGGTCATAAATGCCAACAAGAAAGGTCACTTTGCTAAAGTATGTCGTGTCAATGCATCAACAAGAGGCTAGTGCCTCCACACATTCCCCAGTGATCAGCGACTCTAGCAACAGTGACTTCTGCGGCTACTCCAGATTCAACTGTCAAAGGCAGTTGTGAAAGTATTCATCAAAGGAACAGAAGTAGATGGTCTTATTGATAGTGGCAGCTCAGAGAGTTTCATCAACCTGGACTTAGTTAAACGTCACTCCTTGACTGAAACATCACTCATCAGGTACCGTTTCCAGGGCATCAACATCTCTCTCTTTTCAACCTTAGGTTTTGGGGTAAGTAAACTCAGAGTTAAGGAAAGGATTATCAATTGAAACATTAGCTATTCTGCCACAACTGTGATCTGATTTTATCCTTTGGGTCAAGACTTTCCGAAGCTGCATGGTAGTGTTATCTAACATATGGAGGTGAACTGCCCCTCTTTTTGTCTGTGGACTTAGCACTTTAAGGGTAGACCCAAACCAAAGCTGTTTGCAAACTTTACCGCAGATTGCCATCCTATATCAGCTAAGTCACGCCATTTTTCTTATGAAGATCGGATGTTCATTGAGAAAGAAACTCAGAGGGCTGAAGGAGGGTATTATAGAACCGAGTAATTCCCCTTGGCGTGCACGGGTTGTTTGTTGTTAAGGATGATTATAGGAAACGGGACTGCTATCGATTACTCTGAGACAATCAACAAATTACACTTCTTGATGGGTACCCTCTACCTCGAATTGATGATTAACAGTGAACAAAATTGTTCAGATACATGTGTTTGGGCACAATTGATCTAGGGAGTGCCTATCATCAAGTCCCTATAAGGAATGAAGATAAACCATGCCCCAAGCGTTTCAGGCTAGTGATGGCCTGTATCAGTTTACCAGAGTCCCTTTTGGAGTCACCAAGGGTAGCCTGCTTCCAACGAATTATGGATTCACACATTCAGGAACAGCATTCATGGGAACTTATGTGTATTTTAGAAAAGTTACAATTTGTGGCAAGACCCAGGGGGAACATGATCCCAAACCTTGATAAGTTTTGGAAGCTGCCAAGAAGGAAAAATATCAGTTACAATGAGGAAAGTGCACTTTTTTAACTAAAGGCTTTGCATCCTTGGTTATGTAGTGGGGAAGAGGTTCAATAATTCCCGACCCTGAACGACTACGACCTCTACGGGAACTTCCAATGCCCAAGACAAAAGTCACTCCGAAGAACTCTTGGGCTCTTTGCTTATTACTCACAATGATCTACAACTATTCAAGTAAAGTCCGCCCATTGAGTGCTACAACATTTCCTTTGACAAAGGAAGCAGAAGCCGCTTTCCATAAATCTAAACAGGACATTGAAAACTCAGTAGCTCAAGCCATTAATGAGTCCCTACCATTCGAAGTGGAACGGATGCATCTGACAAATTTCCATTGCTGCAGTCTTATCTCAGGCAGGACGGCCAGTAGCCTTCTTTCGAGAACTTTTCAGGGATAAGAGAAGTGTTACACTGCTGTAGAAAAGGAAGCCCAGGCCATAATAGAAGCAGTTCGCCACTGGAGGGATTATTTAACTGGTAGACATTTCACCATAAGGACTGACCAACGGCCGTGACGTATATGTTCGACAAGAAGCACAAAAATAGGGTAAAGAATGACAATATATTACGCTGGAGGATGGAAGTATCGTGTTAAAAACTTTGATATTCTGTACCGACCAGGTCAAGAGAACATCCCCACCTGATGCATTCTCTAGGTCCACTGTGGGAGCAGCATGTCATGATTTGCAATCACTCTCAGCTCCCACAAAGCTTTGTGCACCCAGGAGTTACACGCCCCGTACCATTTTGTCAAATCAAAGAACAATGCCCTACTCAGTGGAAGATGTGCGACAAGTGATCAGAGCATGCAGAGATGTGCAGAGTGCAAGCCAAACTTTCATCAGCCAGAGAAGACTCATCTCATAAAATCCACCCAGCCTTTCGAAGACTGAATATAATTTCAAAGGACCCTGCCAAGCATAAATCAGAATAGATATTTCCTTAATATAGTAGATTGAATATTCAAGGTTTTCCTTTGTGTTTTCCTGTGCAAATATGACTGCTTCAACTGTTATTAGTTGTCTTTCACAGTTGTTCTCTATTTTTGGTATGCCCGCTTATATCCATTCAGACAGGGGATCCCTTTCATGTTAGAAAAAATCTTATCTCCCTTTAAACCACCCCGACAACTAACTACATGATAACCACCTGGTGGTTCACAATTACACTCACCCACTGACTATAAACCCAGAAATACTGATCTTAAGATAAGATAAGATAAGATTTCGTTCGGATTTTTAACCCCGGGGGGTTAGCCACCCAGGAATAACCCAAGAAAGTCAGTGCGTCATCAGGACTGCTAACTTTTTTTCCATTGGGGTCCTTAATCTTGTCCCCCAGGATGCGACCCACACCAGTCGACTAACACCCAGGTACCTATTTGCTGCTAGGTGAACAGGACAACAGGTGTAAGGAAACGTGTCGAAATGTTTCCACCCGCCGGGAATCGAACCCGGGCCCTCCGTGTGTGAAGCGGGAGCTTTAGCCACCAGGCCACCAGGGCCCCCGGGCCACTTAATCTTAAAATAATAATCCTAACTAGTCTTAAGTTTGCCTATGATACTTCAGTATAGACACTTTGTATTGTGCCAAAACAAAAGCATTCACATTGCTAAACTCACAAATTATGATGTAGTTACTTAGCCTTAATACCATAATCTGTAAGGATTTAATGTTAAGAATTAATCTAAGTCTGCCCGAAATGCTAGGTGTCCTAGGTGTCCTAGGTGTCCTAGTGGCCCCCTGTGTAATTAGTATTTTATAACATGTAAACCACACAATACCCAAAACCGGTAAACCCCGCATTGTAACCCTTATAGAGAATAAACTTGAACTGAATTGAATTCAATTGTCTATATATCTATACACTATTTGTATCTCTGTCTCTCACATGTACTCATAAATACAGTTATTATATATAATGTAAATTACCTAGGATAACCCAAAAATCCCAGGCCAAGTGCTATACAGTTTACCTGGAGTTTACCTGGAGAGAGTTTCCGGGGGTCAACGCCCCCGCGGCCCCGGTCTGTGACCAGGCCTCCTGTGGATCAGAGCCTGATCAACCAGGCTGTTCTCTGGCTGCACGCAAACCAACGTACGAGCCACAGCCCGGCTGATCAGGAACTTGACTTTAGGGGCTTGTCCAGTGCCAGCTTTATGACTGCCAGGGGTCTGTTGGTAATCCCCCTTTCGTGTGCGGGAGGCAGTTTGAACAGTCTCGGGCCCCTGACACTTATTGTAGGTCTCTTAACGTGCTAGTGACACCCCTGCTTTTCATTGGGGGATGAGCATCGTCTGCCAAGTCTTTTGCTTTCTAGTGAGTGTTTCGTGTGCAATTTTGGGTTTACTATTCCCTGGGGTTTTTCCCCAGGTGTATTAATCATGTATCTCCCCCCTCGTTCCGGGGAATACGGTTTTTGGAACCTCAAGCGTTTCCCAGAAATTTGAGGGGGTTTTATCTCCTTTTAGGGCGCGCCGGAAAGTTCTCTGTACATTTTTGGGTCGGCAATTTCACCTCCCTTGCAAGGTGCGGGTTAGTGTGCACAATATTCCACCCCAAGATAGAACAATGACCTGAAGAGTGTCATCAGGGGCTTGGCCTCCCTATTTTAAAGGGTTTCTAAATTAAACCATCCTGCCCTTTTTTTCTAGCAGATGCGTTTGATACAATGTTATGGCCTTGAAGGGATCCTCCGCCCATGTTTCACTCCCGGGTCCTTTGACGTTGGGGGTTTCGCTTTTTATTTTTGGCCCCAAAAATTTTTTTTTGAACTCTGAGAAGTTTTAAATTTTCCTCATTTTTTTACCAAACTGAGTAATTAAAAATTTCTCATCGTTGAACTTCATATTTTTTTTCTGCCCCACTGAAAGATTTGGGTTTTGATGTCGGGCCTGGAGCCTTGCAGGTCTGAAAAGGAAGACACTGCCCTGCAGATTCGGGTGCCCATCTGAAAAGGGAAGACACGGTGTTTTGGGGGCTGACATCCTTGTCTATGTCGGATTTTAGATGAGAACAAGAGGGGAGCGATATTTTGGCCTTGGGAACAAGTTTTTTCACCGAAGCTGCCTCGGACTTTATTTCTTTTGAGGGTTTAACTCTCTGTTTTCTTTTAAAGTGGGGGAAAATTTATAGATCCATCGACCGACTTTTCTGTTTTTTCCTTTTAGCACGCTTTTTGTGCGCTATTTAGGGCCCAAGTAAACATTTTAAAGGTTTTTGCAAATTTCCTGTTAAAAAACATCTGCATTCTTTTTGTCTTTAGTGCATTTAGGCCCTTGTCGTAGTGATCCGGGTAGTTGAGACAGAAAAGGAGCGACCTGTTCAAAACCCCATGTTGCCCTGGGTTTTGAAACTGTTTGGGTTTCTAAAATGGGTGGTGATTTTCCCTTTTTTGGGAACCCTTTCAAAGATTTTATGTTTAGGGGGATGTTAGTCTTTTGGTCTGAAAGTTTTTTTGCTGTTGTTTTATTGCCCCCTTTTGTGGAGTGGGGCTATGTCTTTGTTTTTAGAACGTGGGACGACCCCCGTGTCCATATAAGATATAAATAAACATGACGCAAACAAAAGGGAATTTTCCCTTGCTCACAATAAGGGGGCAGCCACATACACCACAAAAACCCAAAAGGTTTTTCTACTGCTCCCCCCAGATTGGGAAAAATAAAACACCCCAGGCAAAAAAAGAAAGACAGATAACAAACTGACAGACAATAACCCGAGCTAGGCCCAAAAGATAGATGTAAAAGGGGCCAAACCGACTTACGAAACCCAAACTTGGGTTTCCCACCAACCGGTCGTAAGCAAAAGGACCCTAAGTCGAACCTTTGAAAAATTTCCCGACATACGGGTTTGGCATAAAGTCAAACCCCTTTCAGTACTTTTTAGGTAGTTTATATAGATTTAAAATACCCACAAAAGTACTGTAAAAAAAATTTTTCAATCAAATTTCAATTTTTTTTACCATAATTTAAATTCTACTGGGTATATTTTAAAGACTGTATAATATGTTAAAAAGGTAGGAACTGTACTGGGAAATTTTACAAACGCATACAATTTTCATATGTTACTATTTTTCTTTATGTATTGTCCCAACCCCAGTGGGAAAGGGGGAATACCACTGGTTTGTGTCATCCTGGCAGAATGTTGTGTAAACCAACCCTAATTTAAAAAGAAAAAAAACCTGGGAAAATGTTTAAAACAAACGGGTTCTGCTGGCTGGCAGGGGGGGGTTGGGGGGGTTTTGGGTGACTGGGTGACTGAATGTGGCGGGCTCTCATCTGTATCTCTTTTCTCTCTCTCCCTTCTCTCTCCTTTTCCACCTTCTCCTCCCACACACCCACAAAACAGGTAACCCTAAGTAAATTACATACAATTAGTATTAAAATTAATCCTAAAAACTTAAAAAATCAACATTTTTTCCCAAACCAGGGGATAAAGGGGGTTTAAATGGTAAAGTATATTACGTAATTTTACTCGCAAAAAACGCTATATTTTATTTTGTAAAAAAAAAAATTATGAAAGGAGAATTTTTTCCCTAAGTAAATAGAAAAAAAAAATTTTTAATACTACCTCCGCTGATGGGGTGAGTTGGCACTGGTGCTAATGTGGGGGCCCATGGATCCTTTTCCTCTTCTCCATATTCCTGGTTTCCTCTTTTCAACAATACCCTGGTCCATAGTACAGCAAACATGAGTTTCTGGAAAACTTAGTGACGGGCAACATGGACCCCCTGGTTTCTAAAATTTGACAGCAACAGGCCCTGAATGTAATATGGTGGCAAATTTTTTAAGTTTTTAAATAAAAATTTTTTAGCAGTACTTACCGGATTATGGGCAAAGAAGTCCTGGATGCTCATGTGGTGGCAACATGGAGTCCTGGATGCTCATGTCGCAACATGAGTCCTGGATGCTCATGTGGTGGCAACATGGAGTCCTGGATGCTCATGTACAGCAACATGGAGTCCTGGATGTTCATGGGGCGGCAACATGGAGTCCTGGATGCTCATGGGGCGGCAACATGGAGTCCTGGATGCTCATGTGGTGGCAACATGGAGTCCTGGATGCTCATGTGAAGCAACATGGAGTCCTGGATGCTCATGTGGCGGCAACATGGAGTCCGGATGCTCATGGGGCGCAACATGGAGTCCTGGATGCTCATGTGCCGCAACATGGAGTCCTGGATGCTCATGTGTGGCAACATGGAGTCCTGGATGCTCATGGGGCGGCAACATGGAGTCCTGGAGTTCTTTGTGGCGGCAACATGGAGTCCTGGATGCTCATGTGGCGGCAACATGGAGTCCTGGATGCTCATGTGACGCAACATGGAGTCCTGGATGCTCATGTGATAGCAACATGGAGTCCTGATGCTCATGTGGCGGCAACATGGAGTCCTGGATGCTCAGGGTGGCGGCAACATGGAGTCCTGGTTTGCTCATGTACGGCAACATGGAGTCCTGGATGCTCATGTGAAGCAACAGGGAGTCCTGGATGCTCATGGCGGCAACATGGAGTCCCTGGATGCTCATGTGGCGGCAACATGGAGTCCGGGAATGCTCAATGGGGCGGCAACATGGAGTCCTGGATGCTCATGTGACAGCAACATGGAGTCCTGGATGCTAAATGGGGCGCAACATGGAGTCCTGGTTTGCTCAGTGGCGGCAACATGGAGTCCTGGATGCTCATGTGGCGGCAACATGGAGTCCTGGATGCTCATGTGGCGCAACATGGAGTCCTGGATGCTCATTGAAGCAACATGGAGTCCTGGATGCTCATGTGCGGCAACTTTGGGAGTCCTGGATGCTCATGTGGCGGCAACAGGAGTCCGGGATGCTCATTTTGGCGGCAAAAAGGGAGTCCTGGATGCTAAATGTGCGCAACATGGAGTCCGGGAAATGCTCATGTGCGGCAACATGGAGTCCTGGATGCTCATGGGCGCAACTGGAGTCCTGGATGCTCATGTGGCGGCAAAAATGGAGTCCTGGATGCTCATGTGGCGGCAACATGGAGTCCTGGATGCTCATGTGCGCAAAAATGGAGTCCTGGATGCTCATGGGAAGCAACATGGAGTCCGGGATGCTCATGTGGCGGCAACATGGAGTCCTGGAAAGCTCAGGGTGGCGGCAACATGGAGTCCTGGATGCTCATGTGCGCAACATGGAGTCCTGGATGCTCATTGACAGCAACATGGAGTCCTGGATGCTCATTGCGCAAAAAGGAGTCCTGGATGTCATGTGGGGGCAACATGGAGTCCGGATGCTCATGTGGCGGCAACATGGAGTCCTGGATGCTCATGTGGCGCAACATGGAGTCCCTGGATGCTCATGTGAAGCAACATGGAGTCCGGGATGCTCATGTGGCGGCAACATGGGGTCCTGGATGCTCATGTGCGGCAACATGGAGTCCTGGATGCTCAGTGCGCAACATGGAGTCCTGGATGCTCATGTGACAGCAACATGGAGTCCGGGATTGCTCATGGGGCGCAACATGGAGTCCTGGATGCTCATTGGCGGCAACAATGGAGTCCGGGATGCTCATGGGCGGCAACATTGGAGTCCTGGTTTGCTCATGGGGCGGCAACATGGAGTCCTGTGCCTGGAGAATTGGGCCCAAGTACGCAACATGGAGTCCGGGATGCTCATGTGACAGCAACATGGAGTCCGGGATGCTCATGTGGCGGCAACATGGAGTCCTGGATGCTCATGTGACAGCAACATGGAGTCCTGGATGCTCATGTGGCGGCAAAAATGGAGTTCCTGGATGCTCATTGGCGGCAACATGGAGTCCTGGATGCTCTTTGTGACAGCAACATGGAGTCCTGGATGCTCATGTGACAGCAACATGGAGTCCCTGGATGCCATGGGGCGGCAACATGGAGTCCTGGATGCTCATGTGACAGCAACATGGAGTCCTGGATGCTCATGTGACACCCAACAGGGAGTCCTGGATGCTCATGTGGCGGCAACAGGAGTCCTGGATGCCCCATGTGACAGCAACATGGAGTCCTGGATGCTCAGTGGTGGCAACAGGGAAGTCCTGCCGCTTGCAGAAGTGTTGCCGATATACCTTTTTTTCTATTTTTCATATTATTTTATGTAATTTTTATGTTTCTGATAATTACAATTTATAGTAGTTCTTGTCATTTTATAACCAATCTTTTTTCTGACACTAGTATTAGGGACTGAAAATTGTACTCCAGTTGTCACAAACACACTGACAGGGGGACATTACACCTGCCTTGGTCATTTACTATTGTCAGAATATATGTCCTAGCAATGTTTTGGTATGTGGAACTAAAATAATTTAAAAATGAGGGAGAGGAGGAAGAGAGAGGGAGAAAAGGAGGAAGGAGAGGAGGAGAAGGAAGAGGAGGAGGAGGCAGCAGAAAGGAGGAAAAGAGAGAAGGGAAAAAAGGAGAAAATAAATAATAAGATAATAAAATAAAATAATAATAATAAATAATAATAATAATAATAAAATAATAATAATAACAATAATAATAATAATAATAATAAAATAATAATAATAATAATAATAATAATAAAATAATAATAATAATAATAATAATAATAGGTAATAAAAAATAATGGTAATACTAAGTTGCCTTTCTAGGGGGTAGGTTGGTAGACAGCAACCCCCAGGAGCTAATACCGTTCTGCCAAGTGAGTGTAAAACGAAAGCCTGTAATTATTTTACATGATGGTAGGATTGCTGGTGTCCAATTTTTCTGTCTCTTAAGCAGCAAGGTTTCAGGTACGTCTTGCTACTTCTACTTACACTTTTGGTCACACTACACATACATGTACAAGCATATATATACACAACCCCTCTGGGGTTCCCCCTGCTATTTCCTTCTATTCTTGTTCTTGTTTATTTTCCCCTTATCTCCATGGGGAAGTGGAACAGAATTCTTCCTGCATAAGCCATGTGTGTTGTAAGAGGCGACTAAAATGCCAGGAACAAGAGGCTAGTAACCCCTTCTCCTGTATAAATTAATAAATTTGAAAAGAGAAACTTTTGTTTTTCTTTTTGGGCACCCTGCCTTGGTTAATACAGCCAGTTTGTTTAAAGAAGAAGAATAAGTTGCCTTGAAGCATGAAAAACAAAGTCCACCCCTGACAGTGACATGATAAGATAACATCTGATAAGAGCTGATGTTTGATGAGCATACACAAGGGTGGGGGGAGGGTGCAGCAGATAAAAAAAGATTAGATGACCATCCCTCTAGCTTTGTTTTTGCTGATACACAACATTTCTGTCTGTCTATTTGTCTGTATGTCAAGCTCCCTGTCTATCTTGTCTATCCACCTAGCTCTCTGTCTCAGAAGGCCACGAGACTGCGTCAAACACCTTTACTCAATCTTCAAGCAGAGTACAGCACTTTGTCTGGATTTTTTGGTTATCCTAGGTAATTTATAACTACGTAAAACTTGTGTTTTTTGTGTATTTGTGAGACAGAGAGAGACAAAGACAGATTGAAAAGGAATAGACAGAGACAGAGACAGATAGAGAAAAGAGACAGACACAGAGACAGAACAGAGGCAGATAGACAAGACAAAGACAGAGACAGATAGAGACAGACAGAGATAGACAAAGACAGATCGATAGACCCCCTAAACTTGGGGGTTTAAAATCACTTCCTCTTAAAGAGAAGTGTTAATATGACAAATTACATCAGTGAATCCTTGGGGTTTGCTGCACTGTTTGCTCAAGCTGGTGCTCAATTTAACTGGTGCTCCCACAAGGTACTAAGTGGTCTCAGATTTTTTTAAATACTGCACACACCGAGTGTTAAGACCAATTCTATGCTGCCAGGCATCTCAGGCCAATCGTGCCAAATTTGGAGGCAAGGGTCCAGGGGGACATCAACCAAATCTTTTTAGTGGGCTGCAGAAAACAATATGAAGTTCAACGATGAGAAATTTCAATTACTCAGATATGGTAAACATGAGGAAATTAAATCTTCCCTCAGGTACAAAACAAATTCTGGCCACAAAAAAGAGCGAAACACCAACGTCAAAGACCCGGGAGTGATTTTGTCGGAGGATCTCACCTTCAAGGACCATAACATTGTATCAATTTGCATCTGCTAGAAAAATGACAGGAATGGAAAATGAGAACCTTCAAAACTAGGGAGGCCAAGCCCATGAAGACACTCTTCAGGTCACTTGTTTTTTCTAGGCTGGAATATTGCTGCACACTAACACACCTTTCAAGGCAGGTGAAATTGCCGACCTAGAAAATGTACAGAGAACTTTCATGGCACACATAACGGAGATAAAACACCTCAATTACTGGGAGCACTTGAGGTTCCTAAACCTGTATTCCCTGGAATGCAGGAGGGAGAGATACATGATTATATACACCTGGAAAAACCTAGAGGGACTAGTACCCAACTTGCACACGAAAATCACTCACTACGAAAGCAAAAGACTTGGCAGACGATGCACCATGCCCCCAATGAAAAGCAGGGGTGTCACTAGCACGGTAAGAGACCATACAATAAGTGTCAGGGGCCCGAGACTGTTCAACTGCCTCCCAGCACACATAAGGGGGATTACCAACAGACCCCTGGCAGTCTTCTAGCTGGCACTGGACAAGCACCTAAAGTCAGTTCCTGATCAGCCGGGCTGTGGCTCGTACGTTGGTTTGCGTGCAGCCAGCAGCAACAGCCTGGTTGATCAGGCTCTGATCCACCAGGAGGTCTGGTCACAGACCGGGCCGCGGGGGCGTTGACCCCTGGAACTCTCTCCAGGTAAACTCCAGGTAATACGTTTGGGGCACTACGAGTAAGTATGTATATATACGTTTGGACCGTTTAGGGGTTAATTAATAATAATAATAATAATAATAATAATAATAATAATAATAATAATAATTATTATTACAATAATATGTATGTGGTAATATTAATAATATTATTAAACTATAATAATCGTGCTCACTAATTACTTACCTTAAAATATCTGTAGTCTTATTGTAGAGTGAGAGGCGAGTAAACAAGATTAAATGAATAAACGAGAGAGAGAATGAGTGTGTAGAAGGTTTGCGAGTTATGTAAACAAACGTTGTTGTTGTTACGAGCCCGGACATGAATGGCTTTTGTTCTCTCTGTCAAGCCGACCAGAAAAGCATCTCATATTCGTTAATTTATATGTTTATATGTTATGTAGCATGTTTATTATATAATTTTGAAAAAAAAATCATAGATGGATTAAGCATTATTATTATTATTATCAAAAAAGAAGCACCAAACCACAAGGGCTATACAGCACTGCAGAGCAAGAAGGAAGCGAGGGTATCAGTTGGTAAAAGGGAGATGGATGAGTAATAGGTTACGGAGAACAGTGGGGCAGTGGATGGTGAAAGGGTAGAGGGCAGCAAGAGATTGAGGTAGAAAGGGCTGAGGGGAGTGTGAAAGGTATCATCATCAGAGTTTGTGGAGTAAATCAGTCATTGTCAAGAAGTCAATGAGAGAGTCAGGATTAAAGGAGGGTCCATTGGCAAGAAGGGAAGGTAAAGAGAGAGTAGTAGAGCGGAGAGAACGTTGGAGGTAAATTCTGCATGCTTGTTGATAGAGAAAGCAGTCAAACAGAATGTGGCTAATCGATACTGGAACTTGACACTTCTCACAGAGAGGAACAGGGTGCCTCTCCATGAAATACCCATGAGTAAGACGAGTGTGGCCAATGTGAAGGAGGGAGAGAGTAGTCTCCCAGCCTCGGCACTGATGACAAGATGACGGCCAGTAACCTATGCTTGGTTTAATGGAATGAAGTTTGTTACCGAGTAGAGTTGACCAACGTTGTTGACAATGGGTGGATGGTGGATAGCTATTACAGCAAAATAGTATGGAAATGGAACACCTCTATATGAAATTGGTAGGTCATGTACTGCTGACCACGCAGCAGTGTCTGCCTGTTCATTGCCCTGCATGTCAACATGACCAGGGACCCAACAAAAAACAATATCTTTATGCTTGGTAGAGATACGGGGTACCCAAAGTTGGATATGGAGAACTAGGGGGTGAGGTGAATCAAATTTCTGTATAGCCTACAGAGCACTAAGGGAGTCTGAAACAACCACAAATGATGACACAGGCATAGATGTGACATGAATAAGTGCTCCAAGAATGGCGTACAATTCAGCAGTAAAAATGCTAGCCGAAGATAGTAAATGCCCTCACACGACGCTGTCCAGAAACAATGCTGCGAATCCGACACCGTCAGAAGACTTAGAGCCATCTGTGTACACTGTGATGACATGAGAATGAGTGCAGAAGTGGTCAAAAAAAAAAAAAAAAAAAAGAGAGTGGAAAGCCTCTGCAGGCAGTTGGGCTTTCGAGCAAGGGAGTGAGAAAGAACAGACCCGAACAGCTGGAACTTCCCAGGGGGGAAGGGAAAAGTGCGATGTTACATGGACATATAAAGGTGGTAAGTGAAGGTAAGACAAGAGCGAATGTAGGTGAAGAGAGAATGGATGGAGCAGACAGTGGTGGCAAACAAATAAAGAATGTCTACTAATATCAGTGACCATTCTATAAATGGAAGGATTGCGGAGATCGTGAGAGAGCACATAGTAGCAATGGCAATGTGCATCACGGCGATCAGACAAGGATGGAACATTCGCTTCTGCATAGAAGCTCTCAACACGGGAAGAGCGAAAAGCAACAAGGCATAAATGTAATCCTTGGTGATGGATGGGGTTAAGGCTAGAGAGAGTAGCAGGAGAGGCTGCTGAATAGATCTGGTCACCATAATCGAGTTTCGATAAAATGAGGGCTGAATGTAGGCGAAGGAGAGTTCGATGATCAGCTCCCCATAAAAGATGAGCAAGGGTCTTAAGAAGGTTCAGCCGGCTGTGATAAGTTGCCTTTAGAGAGGTAATGTGGGGTTTCCAGGATAACTTACGGTCAAAGAGAAGGCCTAGAAACCTGATCGCATCATGTTCAGGAATACAGGAGCCATAGAGATACAAAGGATGATCAGAGATGACAGAGCATCTAGTGAAAGTAATTTGGTGAGTTTTGGTACTGGAAAATTTAAACCCATGCATGGTGGCCCAGTTGGAAACACGGTCGACACATGCTGGAGAGAAACTGTAATGAGGTGACAGCGCCTGCACAAGCAATAGCGAGGTCATCAACATAGAGTGATGACCAAATATTGGATGGAAGAACAGAGGCCAAATCATTTATAGCAAGGAGAAAAAGTGTGCTCAGAA
Source organism: Cherax quadricarinatus (assembly GCF_026875155.1). Taxonomy (NCBI): domain Eukaryota; kingdom Metazoa; phylum Arthropoda; class Malacostraca; order Decapoda; family Parastacidae; genus Cherax; species Cherax quadricarinatus. The sequence continues at coordinate 32,587,118 of NC_069429.1, forward strand.
CACATCACTGAGGGACACCTTCAGCTTGGACAAAGTCCGGGGAGAGCACATTATTGACTCAAACATGGAAATGTCCGTCAGTTAAAAATTTCTTAAGGAAAGATGATAGATTGCCTCGGAGGTCTAAGGAGAGGGCTTGGGCCAAAATATTATACCTCCAAGTTGTGTCATATGCCTTCTCAAGGTCAAAAAATATGGCAATAACTGAGTGGTTATTTGCAAAGGCATTACGATCATAAATATCCAAGCGTAGTAAGGGGTCTATTGTAGAACGGCCCTTACAAAAGCCATATTGACAAGTGGAGAGACTGTTGTGTGCCCTCTAAATACCACATTAAAAGCCTATTTACCAGAAATTCCATCACTTTGCAAACTGCACTGCTAAGAGCGATGGGATGATAGTGGGAGGCTTCATGTCCCGTAGTACCCAGTTTGCGGAAAGGGAGAACAATGGCAGATTTCCAAAGCTGTGGAAGAACTCCTTGTGACCAAATAAGATTGAAAAGGTGTAAGAGGACTGAAAGGGGCTGACTGATGTAAATGTTGTAACAAACAAATGTGAATGTCGTCGGGCCCAGCTGTCGACGATCGGCAAGCTGAAAGTTTTGCCTCCAGTTCCTGAAGTGTAAAAGGCACATTAACTGTTCTTTCTCTGAGAGAAGAAAAGTCCAAGGGTGCTATCTCTCGGCAGGTTTTGAGGAAAGAAACGAGGGGCATATATGGAGCCCCAGAGAAATATGGACCAATGATTGCCAATTTCATTGGCAACATCTAGAGGGTTGCAAATTTCCAACACCGGAAAACCTGCAGAACAGGAGCCGGGTCGGAGGATATTTACCACTCATTTTCATACTTTTTCCAGACTGCACTCATAGAGGAAGTAGAGGTGATGGTGAAGACACAATCTCCCCAGAAAGTGCGTTTAGCATCACAAAATGACACGGCAAGTGATCGCACACTTCTGCTTGACATCAAGAAGTTTCTCCGAGGTTCTATTGTACCGGTACCTGCCCCACACAGCGCGTTTCAAATGTACGCACGAGCACAAGCAAAGACCACCAAGGCACCATTCTGAAAATGCCTACCCAAAGTTTGGGGTATAGAATGAGAAGCTGCGGTTAAAATGGAGACGAGAAGAGGTGTGTAAAAGTTCATCAATGGAGGACGAAGAAGGAACCTCTCTAAAAACAGTTAGATGTGAGTAAAGTTCCAATTTGCCTGATCAAATTGCCAGCGTGGGTTATGAAGAGGTGGTAAATATGAAGGGGAAGTAAGAATGATTGGAAAAAAGATTGCTGTCATGTAAATCCGGGAGAACAGACCAGGTGAAGTCTAATGTGTGGAGGAAGAGCAGACTGAGAGATCAATGCAAGAGAGAGTAAGAGTCCCAGGATCAAAATGGGTGTGAGTACCTGTACTTAAAACATGGAGGGGGACGGAAGAAAAAAAGCCTCTGATTGAAAGCCACGGGAATCACAGTGAGACCCCCCCGAGGAAATGATGGGCATTAAAAACGCCAAGCAACAGAAGTTGGGGGCGGTAATGACAAAACATGAAAGGCAATATCCGGGATAGATAATGCCCGAGAAGGAGAGAGATACAAAGAACAGAGTGTATACCACCTATGCATGGATACGGGCTGTTCTGTAATGCAGCGAGGTACGAACAAATACTGATGGTATGGAATAAACAGTGTGCAGAAAAAGGGCACTTTCATTAAAGGTCCCATCAGGAAAGGATCTGAAGAATACAATAATTTATAGCCTGAGATGGGATAAATAACAGCAGAGTGTAATTTTGGTTCCTGTAAGCAAAACACCAACAGGGGAAAACTGGGAGAGCAACATCTGAAGCTAACCCGATTTCCCATGTATATTCCACTGTTAATAGGCCATGATTGGCAATGATAAAGATAATAGAAATCTGCAGGTAAGGGTACCTATTGACTAGAGGGGTTAGAAAAGTCCACATGCAGTGGCAACGGAAAACATTCAAGCAGCGAAGGAATGGTGCGCTGTGGGAAAAAAGAAGTTGTTCAGATGGGGGAAGGAAAGAAAAGGAACAGGGTGGATCAGTGTCCATTTATGGTTTGGTCTCTGCAATATTTTTCAGAGATTGCTTCAAGTACTCGGAGTTCAGAGACGTCGTATGGGAGACAATATTGGAGATGGAAGGAGAGGTGTTTTGAGTAAAGATCAGAACTGTAATGGACTGTAACCAAGGGTAGGGGGAGCAAAAGGGTGGAGGGAACTGGAGAAGTGTGGTAAAGGGGAAGAAGAGGCAGGGAAAAGTGGGAGGTGGAAGAAAGGAAGAAACTTGGGAGGGGACAGGGGAGAAAAGCACAGTACGAGGAGAAGGATGAGCCTCCACCACTTGTAACGGAGCCAGTGAAAGGGGAAGACCCAGGTAAAAGGACCTGGGGGTAAAATGTGGAGGTGGATGAAGGGAAGGAGGAGTTTAAGGAGATTTTTTGGACCTCTGAGAAGTAGAGGGACGATTGGGGGGAGTTGTACGAGGTCTTGTTGATACCAGGGTTTTTTGAGGGAGAACACAAAGAAGTGGGAACAGACTGAGGTTTTTGAAGAAGGGACGTCTGAGCCCAGGACAGCAAAAGAATTAGATACATGAGTGACTGTGGGACTGGCAACCACAGAGGAGGCGCAGAAGATGGGACCCCCGAAGTGGGGGAGTTTTGAAACACAAGAATAAGAAACACAGGATAGTCTCCCTTGGAGGCAGAGATGAGAAACTGCCATAGCATAAGGGAGACCTTCTGCCTCTTTGAGGCAACGAATTTCCCACCATTTAAGTAGACCTGGCAAATGGCGAGAGTACGAAGGGTGAGCCCCATGACAATTAGGCAAGAGGGAGGTCGACTGCAAGATGTGTTAGAATGGTCATCGGCACCACAGACTTGGCAATTCGGCTATAGAAACTGCAATATTTTGCTGGGTGGCCAAATCGCCAGCAATTTCTACACTGTTGCAGTGTAGGGATCACGTTTCTTTCTTGTAACAGATGTCCTGCTACATAAACAGAGGATAGGAATTCACAGCTGTCAAAAGTTAAATGAGCCACATTGCAAAAGTATCGTCTTCGCCCACAGGCAGGAAGAACATAACTGTTTACCTTGAGAATTGGGAGATCTTGAAATTCCAGCTGTTTGACAATGTCATTGCCACATGTCTGGAAATTATGTTGGACTATGGTATGGGGCAGAATGACAGTACCACTACAAGAATTGAGGGAATGATGTTTTGCGATAGTGATAGGAATAGTATCGATATGTGAAAGAAGAGAAAGATCATGAGCTTGAGTAACATTCTGGACTGGATGAGGCACATACCACTCTTAGGAGCATAAAAGGAAATATATCTACCATCATGGCGTAGGAGTGCTTTGTCAATACTATGGTTGGAAAGACAGGCAGTATAGGAAGTCGGTCTTAAAGTAAAGAATTTAGTCCGTTGCATTTTAGAATGGGAAGGTAACGAAGTAACATCATCAGGAGATCGTCGTTGGCGTTTAGAAGTGGGACCAGAGTTGGTCCTATTCTCAGTAGTAGTAACCAGCTACCAGTAACCAGGTACCGTTGACTCAACGACCAACCGTCTCTGCCTGAGTCACTATCTGAATTCATATTGTGCTGACCTCAGCAGTATCAAAGGCCCCCTCACATAGGGTACTGTGGGCGGCCAGTCAGTATTACGAGAGGAGCGAGTGAGATAGGTACGGCTGGCAAGGGCTCTGTCCACATAACTGCAATTATACGTAATAACAGCCTACGTGAGTATTTCTTACCTAATCCACGTATCGAACTCCCACATGATAAATGGTGGCACCGGTGTGGAGCGTGGATTTACGTTTTTAAGGGTAATTCAAGAAGTTAGAAGGCTGTTTGTGAGAGTAGCGGCAGGGTCAAAGGTGAACCTCCAGCCACCAGCTACTACCCTCACGCACCTCCAGCCACCAGCCGCCTGACTCCCCTCACAACCTACAGCCTGCAAGCCTGTTGCAGCCGTTTCAAGCTTCCTGGCTTAGTTCGTGTGCTATTTGCTTCAATCTCCGAGGGGTTGACCCGGATTTT
>NC_069429.1:32591704-32626365 GCF_026875155.1 Cherax quadricarinatus
GTAAAACTGTAAGGCTGGAGATGAACCCCTGGTAGCAGTAAATGTGGGCGATAGTGCTTCCGGGGACATAATGGTAAGCTGGAGGTGCTGCCCTGGGAGACAGTAATGGGTGAAGCGGGAGATTTTGTCCGGTATCGGGAAATAGCGGGAAAGGGAAATACATAAAATGCCCTATAGGGGACAGGAGCCTAGTGGGGAAAGAAGTGTAGTCAAAGAGACAGGCCCCTCCCTTTAAGGCGACGGAAAGAATAACAGAGCGGCTAAAAGGGGTAATATATTAAATGCGTAGAGGACATGGTCAGAGAAATAGAAAAGCATCGAATTTAAGCTAAAAAGAACCCTTTAGGAGTCGGGAATCGCGGGAAGAACTAAAACCATAAATAAAAATCGAAAGAAACCCAAATTTTTCTTCCCTTGCCAAATAAAAAATCGAGAACAACGTCCAGTTTTGGGGGGCCCCCTACTTAAACAAGATGGGCCCTACACAGATACAGCAAGGAAATGAGTGAGCACTCAAGCCCCAAATATGATCAGTTTTTTAGCAACCCCCTAACCAGACTGAGAGTTAAAGATAAAAAATGTTTTTTATGAGAAACCCAAAAAAATTTGTTTAAACACAACCTACCCCATTTATCCGACCCAAATGATTCGAACAGGCGAAAAATACACCCCATGCACTCTGCCCCAGGGCCAGACTCATGGAATCTGTGTTATCAAGAACTGCAAGAACCCCCTATCACACCCTTTTTCCACCTAGGGAAAGAGGAGCATGGACACGGGGGTCGTCCCACAGTTACTAAAAGCAACAGACATAGCCCCACTCCACAAAGGGGGCAGTAAAGTAACAGCAAAGAACTACAGACCAATAGCACTAACATCCATATCATAAAAAAACTTTGAAAGGGTCCTAAGAAGCAAGATCACCACCCATCTAGAAACCCATCAGTTACACAACCCCGTGCAACATGGGTTTAGAACAGGTCGCTCCGTCTGTCTCAACTATTGGATCACTACGACAAGGTCCTAAATGCACTAGAAGACAAAAAAGAATGCAGATGTAATATATACAGACTTTGCAAAAGCCTTCGACAAGTGTGACCATGGCATAATAGCACACAAAATGCGTGCTAAAGGAATAACAGGGAAAAATCGGTCGATGGATCTATAATTTCCTCACTAACAAACACAGAGGTAGTCGTCAACAGAGTAAAGGTCGAGGCAGCTACGGTGAAAAGCTCTGTTCCACAAGGCACAGTACTCGCTCCCCTCTTGTTCCTCATCCTCATATCCGACATAGACCCAAAGGGTGTCAGCCACAGCACCGTGTCTTCCTTTGCAGATGACACCCGAATCTGCATGACAGTGTCTTCCATTGCAGACACTGCAAGGCTCCAGGCAGACATCAACCAAATCTTTCAGGGTGCAGAAAACAATATGAAGTTCAACGATGAGAAATTTCAATTCCTCAGATATGGTAAACACGAGGAAATTAAATCTTCATCAGAGTACAAAACAAATTCTGGCCACAAAATAGAGCGAAACACCAACGTCAAAAACCTGGCAGTGATCATGTCGGAGGATCTCACCTTCAAGGACCATAACATTGTATCAATTGCATTGCTAGAAAAATGACAGGATGGATAATGAGAACCTTAAAAAACTAGGGGGCCAAGCCCATGTGACACCTTCAGGTCACTTTTTTCTATCTAGGCTGGAATATTGCTGCACACACAGCACCTTTCAAGGCAGGTAAAAATTCCCGCCCTAGAAAATGTACAGAGAACTTTCACGGGCGCAAAAAGGGAGATAAAAACCTCAATTCTGGGAGAGCTTGAGGTTCCAAAAAAACCTGTTTTCCCCCTGGAACACAGGAGGGGAGATACAGATTTTAAAACACCTGGAAAAAACTTTGGGACTGTACCGAACTTGCCACGAAAAAAAACTCATACGAAAGCAAAGACTTGGGGGAAAAGATGCACCACCTCCCCAAAGAAAAACAGGGGTGTCACTAGCACGTTAAGGGGCCAACAAAAAGTGTCAGGGTCCTGAACTGTTCAATGCCTCCCCGCACACATAAAGGGGAAATTCCAACAGACCCCTGGGGGATCTTTAAGTGGCACTGGACAAGCACTAAATCAGTTCCTGATCGCCGGGCTGGGGCTCGTACGTTGGTTTTCGTGCAGCCCGCATACGCCCGGTTGATCAGGTTGATCCCCCAGGGGGCCCGGTCACGGGGCCCGGGGCCCCGGGGGGGTTTACCCCCCGGGAAACCCCTCCAGGTAAATCCAGGTAAAGATAAGATAAAACCAAAAATTGCAAAAATTGAAATACCGCAGGGAAAAAGCAATCAAAGGATCATAGCAATATGAGGATATTTCCAAAAACAATGGTGGACTCCTTGTTGGGCAGGGGGGATAGAAGTAAGACAGGGGAAACTGCACCAACGGGGAAATCAGTCACAGAAAACCAAAGGCAACAGAAACGCCTGTGCAATACAGCATTGGTATTGTGGCATGGGAAATCTGGAAAAAAGATGGGGGGGTGCAACTATGACCACCCTAGAAAATGCCATGCCCAATGAAAACAGGAAAATGCAAACCCCCCCTGTATGTTGGGTCCTGGGGGGAGCAGCAGAGATAATACTGCCCCACCTTTGGGGCCCTTAACAACAACAACAGTTTTGGTGTTGTAGGGGCGCCCAACCATGGTGTTGATTTCTCCTACTAACCCATTTATCAGTGATGCAGATTACAGGGGTGAGTTTAAATTGTGGCCTGTAGTTAAAAATTTTTCTTTGAATAGCAAGACACACCACCCCCTAAAAGCCGTTATTAGATGTACTAGTCATTATAATTTTTTTGTTGCAGAAGTATATGAAGATTCTATGTTCAATAAAGAGAGATAAGGCCCGTGTTTCTATCACAAAATTCATTGAAATAGAAACCGGGCTACCTGGGGGGTGACCCCGCTAGATTACATCACAAATGGAGCGTTTACTGAATCCCGGAGGTAGACTGTGACCCCAAATTATCAACGGCTCCAGGAATGAAAGCACTGGTTTTAAAAATTTCGAAAACTTCTTGGGAGCCTTCCAAAAAAGATTAGATAAACTAAGTTGCTCATCAATTTTGTGTCACCTAAAATAATGAGGCTATTTCTGGTGTAATACCTAGAAAAAATCTATAAAAACCCCTCAATTCGAATATTAAATTTTACAAATGAAATCTTCACACACTATCACCTTGCAACTCGCCGCCAGCAGACTGATGAATCCTTTGAGGAATACCTTCAAGCACTGAAAATTTTAGGTAAGAATTGTCCTTCCAAGCAGTGACAGCGCTCAGTATTGTGAAGAGTCCATCAGGGATGCTTTATCAGTGGCCTGCAATCACCAATAATAAGGTATCGTTTATTGGAGAATAAACTTTGCCTTTGACCAGGCAAGAGCTCTAGATTCAGCCCAGAAGAATTCTGAAGTATACAGTTACCCAACTCAGCCTTCTCGAGTGGTAAGTGCTGAAATTTCCTGACCAAGACTCTTACAATAAAGTTACTGTGGAACCTGCCTCAGTGACAGCAGCAGCAGGTACGGTGTGTTTCTTTTGTGGTTTTTCAAGACATCCACGTCCAAAGTGTCCTGCTCGTGAAGCAATGTGTCATAAATGCCACAAGAAAGGTCACTTTGCTAAAGTATGTCGTGCTAATGCATCAACAAGAGCTAGTGCCTCCACACTTCCAGTGATCATGCGACTCTAGCAACAGTGACTTCTGCGGCTACTCCAGATTCACTGTCAAAGGCAGTTGTGAAAGTATTCATCAAAGGAACAGAAGTAATGGGCTTATTGATAGTGGCAGCTCAGAGAGTTTCATCAACCTGGGGCTTAGTTAAACGTCACTCCTTGACTGTACATCCCCTCATCAGGTACCGTTTCCATGGCATCAACATCTCTCTCTTTTTCAGACCTTAGGGTTTTGTAAGGTAAATCTCAGAGTTAATGGAAAGGTTAAACAATTGTTTCATTTAGTATTCTGCCACAACTGTGATCTGATGTTATCCTTGGTCAAGACTTTCAAAGCGCATGGTAGTGTTATCTTAACATATGGAGGTGAAATGCCTCCTCTTGTTGTCTGTGGACTTAGCACTTTAAAGGGGAGACCCACCAAAGCTGTTTGCAAACTTTACCGCAGATTGCCATCCTATATCAGCTAAGTCACGCCATTATTCTTATGAAGATCGGATGTTCATTGAGAAAGAAACTCAGAGGCTGCTGAAGGAGGGTATTATAGAACCGAGTAATTCCCCTTGGCGTGCACAGGTTGTTGTTGTTAAGGATGATTATAGGAAACGGAGACTGGCTATCGATTACTCTGAGACAATCAACAAATTTACACTTCTTGATGGGTACCCTCTACCTCGAATTGATGATACAGTGAACAAAATTGTTCAGTACTATGTGTTTAGCACAATTGATCTACGGAGTGCCTATCATCAAGTCCCTATAAGGAATGAAGATAAACCATGCACAGCGTTTCAGGCTAGTGATGGCCTGTATCAGTTTACCAGAGTCCCTTTTGGAGTCACCAAGGGGTAGCCTGCTTCCAACGAATTATGGATTCACACATTCAGGAACAGCAGTTCATGGGAACTTATGTGTATTTAGATAATGTTACAATTTGTGGCAAGACCCAGGAGGAACATGATGCAAACCTTGATAAGTTTTGGAAGCTGCCAAGAAGAAAAATTCAGTTACAATGAGGAAAAGTGCACTTTTTCAACTAAAAGGCTTTGCATCTTGGTTATGTAGTGGAAGGAGGTTCAATATTCCCAGACCTGAACGACTACGACCTCTACGGGAAACTTCCAATGCCTCAAGACAAAAGTCACTCCGAAGAACTCTTGGTCTCTTTGCTTATTACTCACAATGGATCTACAACTATTCAAGTAAAGTCCGCCCATTGAGTGCTACTACATTTCCTTTGACAAAGGAAGCAGAAGCCGCTTTCCATACTCTTAAACAGGACATTGAAAACTCAGTAGCTCAAGCCATTAATGAGTCCCTACCATTCGAAGTGGAACGGATGCATCTGACATTGCCATTGCTGCAGTCTTATCTCAGGCAGGACGGCCAGTAGCCTTCTTTTCGAGAACTTTTCAGGGATAAGAGAAGTGTTACACTGCTGTAGAAAAGGAAGCCCAGGCCATAATAGAAGCAGTTCGCCACTGGAGGCATTATTTAACTGGTAGACATTTCACCATAAGGACTGACCAACGGTCCGTGACGTATATGTTCGACAAGAAGCACAAAAGTAGGATAAAGAATGACAATATATTACGCTGGAGGATGGAAGTATCGTGTTACGACTTTGATATTCTGTACCGACCAGGTCAAGAGAACATCTCACCTGATGCATTCTCTAGGTCCCACTGTGCAGCAGCATGTCATGATTTGCAATCACTCTCAGCTCTCCACAAAGCTTTGTGTCACCCAGGAGTTACACGCCTGTACCATTTTGTCAAATCAAAGAACATGCCCTACTCAGTGGAAGATGTGCGACAAGTGATCAGAGCATGCAGAGTATGTGCAGAGTGCAAGCCAAACTTTCATCAGCCAGAGAAGACTCATCTCATAAAATCCACCCAGCCTTTCGAGAGACTGAATATAGATTTCAAAGGACCTCTGCCAAGCATAAATCAGAATAGATATTTCCTTAATATAGTAGATGAATATTCAAGGTTTTCCTTTGTGTTTTCCTGTGCAAATATGACTGCTTCAAACTGTTATTAGTGTCTTTCACAGTTGTTCTCTATTTTTGGTATGCCAGCTTATATCCATTCAGACAGGGGATCCTCGTTCATGTTAGAAAACATCTTATCTCCCTGATCCACCCCGACAACTAACTACATGATAACCACCTGGTGGTTCACAATTACACTCACCCACTGACTATAAACCCAGAAATACTGATCTTAAGATAAGATAAGATAAGATTTCGTTCGGATTTTTAACCCCGGAGGGTTAGCCACCCAGGATAACCCAAGAAAGTCAGTGCGTCATCGAGGACTGTCTAACTTATTTCCATTGGGGTCCTTAATCTTGTCCCCCAGGATGCGACCCACACCAGTCGACTAACACCCAGGTACCTATTTGCTGCTAGGTGAACAGGACAACAGGTGTAAGGAAACGTGTCGAAATGTTTCCACCCGCCGGGAATCGAACCCGGGCCCTCCGTGTGTGAAGCGGGAGCTTTAGCCACCAGGCCACCAGGCCACCGGGCCACTTAATCTTAAAATAATAAATCCTAACTAGTCTTAAGTTTGCCTATGATACTTCAGTATAGACACTTTGTATTGTGCCAAAACAAAAGCATTCACATTGCTAAACTCACAAATTATGATGTAGTCACTTAGCCTTAATACCATAATCTGTAAGGATTTAATGTTAAGAATTAAAACTAAGTCTGCCCCCAAATGCAGGTGTCCCCAGGTGTCCTAGGTGTCCTAGTGGCCCCCTGTGTTAATTAGTATTTTATAACATGTAAACCACACAATACCCAAAACCGGTAAACCCCGCATTGTAACCCTTATAGAGAATAAACTTGAACTGAATTGAATTCAATTGTCTATATATTATACACTATTTGTATCTCTGTCTCTCACATGTACTCATAAATACATTATTAATATAATGTAAATTACCTAGGATAACCCAAAAATCCCAGGCCAAGTGCTATACAGTTTACCTGGAGTTTACCTGGAGAGAGTTCCGGGGGGTTTCAACGCCCCCGCGGCCCGGTCTGTGACCAGGCCTCCTGGTGGATCAGAGCCTGATCAACCAGGCGTTGCTGCTGGCTGCACGCAAACCAAGTCGAGCCACAGCCCGGCTGATCAGGAACTAAACTTTAGGTGCTTGTCCAGTGCCAGCTTGAGGGACTGCCAGGGGTCTGTTGGAAATCCCCCTTACGTGTGCTGGGAGGCAGTTGAACAGTCTCGGGCCCCTGACCCCTTATTGTATGGTCTCTTAACGTGCTAGTGACACCCCTGCTTTTCATTGGGGGGATGATGCATCGTCTGCCAAGTCTTTTGCTTTCGTAGTGAGTGATTTTCGTGTGCAAGTTCGGTACTAGTCCCCTCTAGGATTTTCCAGTGTATATAATCATGTATCTCTCCCTCCTGCGTTCCAGGGAATACAGGTTTAGGAACCTCAAGCGCCCCCAGTAAATTGAGGGTTTTATCTCCGTTATGCGCGCCGTGAAAGTTCTCTGTACATTTTCTAGGTCGGCAATTTCACCTGCCTTGCAAGGTGCTGTTAGGTGCAGCAATATTCCCGCCCAGAAAGAACAAGTGACCTGAAGAGTGTCATCATGGGCTTGGCCCTCCCTAGTTTTGAAGGTTCTCATTATCCTCCTGTCATTTTTTTAGCAGTGCGATTGATACAATGTTATGGTCCTGAAGGTGAGATCCTCCGACATGATCACTCCCCGGCTTTGACGTTGGTGTTTCGCTCTATTTTGTGGCCAGAATTTGTTTTGTACTCTGATGAAGATTTAATTTCCTCATGTTTACCATATCTGAGTAATTGAAATTCTCCCTCGTTGAACTTCATATTGTTTTCTGCAGCCCACTGAAAGATTTTGGGTTTATGTCTGCCTGGAGCCTTGCAGTGTCTGCAATGAAGACACTGTCAGCAGATTCGGGTGTCATCTGCAAAGGAAGACACGGTGCTGTGGCTGACATCCTTGTCTATGTCGGATATGAGGATGAGAACAAGATGGGAGCGAGTACTTGCCTTGTGGAACAGAGCTTTTCACCGTAGCTGCCTCGGACTTTACTCTGTTGACGACTACTCTCTGTGTTCTGTTAGTGAGGAAATTTTAGATCCATCGACCGACTTTTCCTGTTATTCCTTTAGCAGCATTTTGTGCGCTATTACGCCATGGTCACACTTGTCGAAGGCTTTTGCAAAGTCTGTATATATTACATCTGCATTCTTTTTGTCTTCTAGTGCATTTAGGACCTTGTCGTAGTGATCCAGTAGTTGAGACAGACAGGAGCGAAACCCGTTCTAAACCCATGTTGCCCTGGGTTTTTGTAACTGATGGGTTTCTAGATGGGTGGTGATCTTTCTTCTTAGGACCTTTCCCAAAAATTTTTATGATATGGGATGTTTTGTGCTATTGGTCTGTAGTTCTTTGCTGTTTCTTTACTGCCCCCTATTTTGGAGTGGGGCTATGTCTGTTGTTTTTTAGTAACTGTGGGAAAGACCCCCCCTGTCCATATAAGATATAAATAAACATGACGCAAACAATAGCATTGTCACTTGCTCAGCAATCAGGGAGCAACATACACCACAAACCAACAGGTTTACTAGCTGCTCCCGCAGATGGAAAGAGAGACACACAGGCAGACAGAAAGACAGATAAGCAGAACTAGACAGACAGATAAGCAGAGTAGGCAGACAGATAGATGTAGAGGTGCCATCCGACTTACGACCAAGCTTGGTTCCGACAACCGGTCGTAAGTCAAAATGGACGTAAGTCGAACCTTTGAAAATTGCCCGACATACTGGGTAGGGCATAATTCAAACCTTACAGTACTATGTAGGGAGTTTATATAGATAAACTACCTACATAGTACTGTAATGTAATGTGCAATCATTATTTCATTCTTTTTACCATAATTTACTTCTACTGATATATTTTTATGTACTGTTAATATGTATACATGGTAGTGAACTGTACTGTAAATTTTACATCGCATACAATACAATGTTACTTTATTTTTATGAAATTGTCGAAAACAGTGGAATGGGAATACCACGGGGTAGTGTCATCCGGCAGAATGTTTGTAACCTATCCCTAGGTAAAGAGAAACAATCTGGAACATGTGTAATACAAAACTGGCGGCTGGACTGCTGGGGGTTGGGTGGGTGGTTGGCTGACTGGCTAAACCTGAATGGGCTGTCTCTCTATCTTTATCTTATTTTCTCTCTCTCTCTCTCTCTCCCTCCTCTCTCTCTTCAACACACCCACACAGTACACATAAGTAAGTTTCATACATAGTATAAATTACTAGGATAACTTAAAAAAATCCAGACAGTGCTACACAGTGGATCTCCACAGTGGGTCTTAAACGGTCCAAGTATATACCTTCACTCGCACAGCGCCCTAATATTTGAAAAAAAAATTTATATGAAAGAAGATAACATTTTTTTTAAGTTTTATAGAATAAAAAAATTTTAGGGTCAGTACTTACCGATTATGAGGCCAAGAAGTTGGCATGTGCTCATGTGGGGGCACAGGATCCTGGATGCTCATGTACAGCAACATGGAGTCCTGGATGCTCATGGGGTGGCAACATGGAGTCCTGGATGCTCATGAGACAGCAAACATGGAGTCCTGGATGCTCATGTGACGCAACATGGAGTCCTGGATGTCATGTGACAGCAACATGGAGTCCTGGATGCTCATGTGTGGCAACATGGAGTCCTGGATGCTCATGAGACAGCAACATGGAGTCCTGGATGCTCATGTGACGCAACATGGAGTCCTGGATGCTCATGTGACAGCAACATGGAGCCCCTGGATGCTCATGTGGCGGCAACAGGGATTTCCTGATGCTCATGTGGTGGCAACATGGAGTCCTGGATGCTCATGTGACAAGCAACAGGGGGTCTGGATGTTCATGTGCGGAAACCCATGAGTCCGGGATGCTCATGTGGCGGCAACATGGAGTCCTGGATGCTCATGTGGCGGCAACATGGAGTCCTGGATGCTCATGTATAGCAACATGGAGTCCTGGATGCTCATGGGGGCGGCAACATGGAGTCCTGGATGCTCATGTGGCGGCAACATGGAGTCCTGGATGCTCATGTGCAGAAAACATGGAGTCCTGGATGCTCATGTGACAGCAACATGGAGTCCTGGATGCTCATGTGGCGGCAACATGGAGTCCTGGATGCTCTTTGTGGCGGCAACAGGAGTCCTGGATGCTCATGGGGCGGCAACATGGAGTCCTGGATGCTCATGTGACAGCAACATGGAGTCTGGATGCTCATGTGACAGCAACATGGAGTCCTGGATGCTCATGTGGCGGCAACAGGGAGTCCTGGATGCTCATGGGCGGCAACATGGAGTCCTGGATGCTCATTTGGCGGCAACATGGAGTCCGGGATGCTCATGTGATAAGCAACATGGAGTCCTGGATGCTCATGCGGGCGGCAACATGGAGTACTGGATGCTCATGGGGCGGCAACATGGAGTCCTGGATGCTCATGTGACGGGCAACATGGATTTCCTGGATGCTCTGTGCAGCAACATGGAGTCCTGGATGCTCATGTGGCGGCAACATGGAGTCCTGATGCTCATGTGGCGGCAACATGGAGTCCTGGATGCTCATGTGGCGGCAACATGGAGTCCTGGATCCCTCATGTGGCGGCAACATGGAGTCCTGGATGCTCATGGGGGACAGCAACAGGGATCCTGGATGCTCATGTGACAGCAACATGGAGTCCTGGATGCTCATGTGGCGGCAAACATGGAGTCCTGGATGCTATGTGGCGGCAACATGGAGTCCTGGATGCTCATGGGCGGCAACATGGAGTCCTGGATGCTCATGTGACAGCAACATGGAGTCCTGGATGCTCATGTGACAGCAACATGGAGTCCTGGATGCTCATGTGGCGGCAACATGGAGTTCCTGGATGCTCATGTGGCGGCAACATGGAGCCCCCGGGATGCTCATGGGGCGCAACATGGAGTCCTGATGCTCATGTGATAGCAACATGGAGTCCCTGGATGCTCATGTGGCGCAACATGGAGTCCTGGATGCTCATGTGGCGGCAACATGGGTCCTGGTTTGCTCATGTGACAGCAACATGGAGTCCTGGATGCTAAATGGGGACAGCAACATGGAGTCCTGGATGCCATGTGGCGGCAACATAGAGTCCTGGATGCTCATGTGGCGGCAACAGGAGTCCTGGATGCTCATGGGGGCGGCAAATGGAGTCCTGGGATGCTCATGTGACAGCAACATGGAGTCCGGGATGCTCATGTGACAGCAACATGGAGTCCTGGATGCTCAGGGTGGCGGCAACATGGAGTCCTGGATGCTCATGTGACAGCAACATGGAGTCCTGGATGCTCATGTGGCGGCAACATGGAGTCCTGGATGCTCATGTGACAGCAACATGGAGTCCTGGATGCCTTTGGGGGACAGCAACATGGAGTCCTGGATGCTCATTGGGGCCCCAACATAGAGTCCGGGATTAAATGTGGCGGCAACATGAGTCCGGATGCTCATGTGGCGGCAACAGGGAGTCCTGGATGCTCATGTGACAGCAACATGGAGTCCTGGATGCTCATGTGACAGCAACATGGAGTCCTGGATGCTCATGTGGCGGCAACATGGAGTCCTGGATGCTCATGTGACAGCAACATGGAGTCCTGGATGCTATGTGGCGGCAACAGGAGTCCGGGAAATGCTCATGTGGCGGCAACATGGAGTCCTGGATGCTCATGTGACAGCAACATGGAGTCCTGGATGCTCATGTGACAGCAACATGGAGTCCTGGATGCTCATGTGGCGGCAACATGGAGTCCTGGATGCTCATGTGACAGCAACATGGAGTCCTGGATGCTCATGTGACGCAACATGGAGTCCTGGTGCTCATGTGGCGGCAACATGGAGTCCTGGATGCTCATGTGACAGCAACATGGAGTCCTGGATGCTCATGTGGCGGCAACATGGAGTCCTGCCGCTTGCAGAAGTGTTGCCGATATACCTTTTTTTCTATTTTTCATATTATTTTATGTAATTTTTATGTTCTGATAATTACAATTTATAGTAGTTCTTGTCATTTTATAACCAATCTTTGTTCTGACACTAGTATTAGGTACTGAAATTGTACTCCAGTTGTCACAAACACACTGACAGGTGGACATTTACACCTGCCTTGGTCATTTACTATTGTCTTGGAATATATGTCCTAGCAATGTTTTGGTTATGTGGAACTATATAATAATAATGGGAGGGGGAGGAAAGAGGAGGGGGAGAGGGGGAAGGAGGAGAGAAGGGGAGAAGGAAAGGAGGAGGAGGCAGCAGAAGGAGGGGATAAGAAGGAGAGGAGAAGAAGGAGAATATAATATTTAAAGATAATAATAATAATAATAATAAAATATAATAAAATAATAATAATAATAATAACAATAAAAAATAATAATAATAATAATAATAATAATAATTTAAAAATTTAAAAATAATAATAATAATAATAATAATAATAATAGGTAATAATAATAAAATAGGTAATAAATAAGTGCCTTTTCTAGGTGGTAGGTTTGTAGACAGCAACCGCCCAGGGAGCTAATACCGTTCTGCCAAGTGAGTTTTAAAACGAAAGCCTGTAATTATTTTACATGATGGTAGGATTTGCTGGTGTCCATTTTTCTGTCTCTTAAACAATTTCAAGGGTTTTAGGTACGTCTTGCTACTTCTACTTACACTTAGGTCCCCACTACACATACATGTACAAGCATATATATACACACACCCCTCTGGGTTCTCTGCATTTCCTTTCTAGTTCTTGTTCTTGTTTATTTCCTCTTATTCTCCATGGGGAAGTGGAACAGATTCCTTCCCGCATAAGCCATGTGTGTTGTAAGAGGGACTAAAATGCCAGGAACAAGAGGTAGTAACCCTTCTCCTGTATAAATTAATAAATTTGAAAGAGAAACTTTTGTTTTTCTTTTTGGGCCACCCTGCCTTGGTGGAATACAGCCAGTTTGTTGAAAGAAGAAGAATAAGTTGCCTTGAAGCATGAAAAACAAAGTCCACCCCTGACAGTGACATGATAAGATAACATCTGATAAGAGCTGATGTTTGATGAGCATACACAAGGGTGGGGGGAGGGTGCAGCAGATAAAAAAAGATTAGATGACCATCCCTCTAGCTTTGTTTTTGCTGATACACAAACATTTCTGTCTGTCTATTTGTCTGTATGTCAAGCTCCCTGTCTATCTGTCTATCCACCTAGCTCTCTGTCTCAGAGAGCCACGAGACTGCGTCATCACCTTTACTCATATCTTCAAGCAGAGTACAGCACTTTGTCTGGATTTTTTGGTTATCCTAGGTAATTTTAAAACTACGTATCCCTTTTGTTTATGTGTATTTTTGAGACAGAGAGAGACAAAGACAGATTGGAAAGAGATAGACAGAGACAGAGACAGATAGAGACAGAGACAGACACAGAGACAGAGACAGAGGCAGATAGACAGAGACAAAGACAGAGACAGATAGAGACAGACAGAGATAGACAAAGACAGATCGATAGACCCCCTAAAATTGGGGTTAACATCACTTTTCCCCTTAAAAGAAAAAGTGTTAAATATGACATTACATCAGTGAATCCTTGGTGTTTGCTGCACTGTTTGCTCAAGCTGGTGCTCAATTTAACTGGTGCTCCCACAAGGTACTAAGTGGTCTCAGATTTTTTTAATACTGCACACACCGAGTGTTAAGACCAATTCTATGCTGGCCAGGCATCTCAGGCCAATCGTGCCAAATTTGGAGGCAAGGCTCCAGGGGGACATCAACCAAATCTTTCAGTGGGCTGCAGAAAACAATATGAAGTTCAACGATGAGAAATTTCAATTACTCAGATATGGTAAACATGAGGAAATTAAATCTTCATCAGAGTACAAAACAAATTCTGGCCACAAAATAGAGCGAAACACCAACGTCAAAGACCTGGGAGTGATTATGTCGGAGGATCTCACCTTCAAGGACCATAACATTGTATCAATCGCATCTGCTAGAAAAATGACAGGATGGATAATGAGAACCTTCAAAACTAGGGAGGCCAAGCCCATGATGACACTCTTCAGGTCACTTGTTTTATCTAGGCTGGAATATTGCTGCACACTAACAGCACCTTTCAAGGCAGGTGAAATTGCCGACCTAGAAAATGTACAGAGAACTTTCATGGCACACATAACGGAGATAAAACACCTCAATTACTGGGAGCACTTGAGGTTCCTAAACCTGTATTCCCTGGAATGCAGGAGGGAGAGATACATGATTATATACACCTGGAAAATCCTAGAGGGACTAGTACCGAACTTGCACACGAAAATCACTCACTACGAAAGCAAAAGACTTGGCAGACGATGCACCATGCCCCCAATGAAAAGCAGGGGTGTCACTAGCACGGTAAGAGACCATACAATAAGTGTCAGGGGCCCGAGACTGTTCAACTGCCTCCCAGCACACATAAGGGGGATTACCAACAGACCCCTGGCAGTCTTCTAGCTGGCACTGGACAAGCACCTAAAGTCAGTTCCTGATCAGCCGGGCTGTGGCTCGTACGTTGGTTTGCGTGCAGCCAGCAGCAACAGCCTGGTTGATCAGGCTCTGATCCACCAGGAGGTCTGGTCACAGACCGGGCCGCGGGGGCGTTGACCCCTGGAACTCTCTCCAGGTAAACTCCAGGTAATACGTTTGGGGCACTACGAGTAAGTATGTATATATACGTTTGGACCGTTTAGGGGTTAATTAATAATAATAATAATAATAATAATAATAATAATAATAATAATAATTATTATTACAATAATATGTATGTGGTAATATTAATAATATTATTAAACTATAATAATCGTGCTCACTAATTACTTACCTTAAAATATCTGTAGTCTTATTGTAGAGTGAGAGGCGAGTAAACAAGATTAAATGAATAAACGAGAGAGAGAATGAGTGTGTAGAAGGTTTGCGAGTTATGTAAACAAACGTTGTTGTTGTTACGAGCCCGGACATGAATGGCTTTTGTTCTCTCTGTCAAGCCGACCAGAAAAGCATCTCATATTCGTTAATTTATATGTTTATATGTTATGTAGCATGTTTATTATATAATTTTGAAAAAAAAATCATAGATGGATTAAGCATTATTATTATTATTATCAAAAAAGAAGCACCAAACCACAAGGGCTATACAGCACTGCAGAGCAGGAAGGAAGCAAGGGTATCAGTTGGTAAAAGGGAGATGGATGAGTAATAGGTTACGGAGAACAGTGGGGCAGTGGATGGTGAAAGGGTAGAGGGCAGCAAGAGATTGAGGTGGAAAGGGCTGAGGGGAGTGTGAAAGGTATCATCATCAGAGTTTGTGGAGTAAATCAGTCATTGTCAAGAAGTCAATGAGAGAGTCAGGATTAAAGGAGGGTCCATTGGCAAGAAGGGAAGGTAAAGAGAGAGTAGTAGAGCGGAGAGAACGTTGGAGGTAAATTCTGCATGCTTGTTGATAGAGAAAGCAGTCAAACAGAATGTGGCTAATCGATACTGGAACTTGACACTTCTCACAGAGAGGAACAGGGGTGCCTCTCCATGAAATACCCATGAGTAAGACGAGTGTGGCCAATGTGAAGGAGGGAGAGAGTAGTCTCCCAGCCTCGGCACTGATGACAAGATGACGGCCAGTAACCTATGCTTGGTTTAATGGAATGAAGTTTGTTACCGAGTAGAGTTGACCAACGTTGTTGACAATGGGTGTGATGGTGGATAGCTATTACAGCAAAATAGTATGGAAATGGAACACCTCTATATGAAATTGGTAGGTCATGTACTGCTGACCACGCAGCAGTGTCTGCCTGTTCATTGCCCTGCATGTCAACATGACCAGGGACCCAACAAAAAACAATATCTTTATGCTTGGTAGAGATACGGGGTACCCAAAGTTGGATATGGAGAACTAGGGGGTGAGGTGAATCAAATTTCTGTATAGCCTACAGAGCACTAAGGGAGTCTGAAACAACCACAAATGATGACACAGGCATAGATGTGACATGAATAAGTGCTCCAAGAATGGCGTACAATTCAGCAGTAAAAATGCTAGCCGAAGATAGTAAATGCCCTCACACGACGCTGTCCAGAAACAATGCTGCGAATCCGACACCGTCAGAAGACTTAGAGCCATCTGTGTACACTGTGATGACATGAGAATGAGTGCAGAAGTGGTCAAAAAAAAAAAAAAAAAAAAGAGAGTGGAAAGCCTCTGCAGGCAGTTGGGCTTTCGAGCAAGGGAGTGAGAAAGAACAGACCCGAACAGCTGGAACTTCCCAGGGGGAAGGGAAAAGTGCGATGTTACATGGACATATAAAGGTGGTAAGTGAAGGTAAGACAAGAGCGAATGTAGGTGAAGAGAGAATGGATGGAGCAGACAGTGGTGGCAAACAAATAAAGAATGTCTACTAATATCAGTGACCATTCTATAAATGGAAGGATTGCGGAGATCGTGAGAGAGCACATAGTAGCAATGGCAATGTGCATCACGGCGATCAGACAAGGATGGAACATTCGCTTCTGCATAGAAGCTCTCAACACGGGAAGAGCGAAAAGCAACAAGGCATAAATGTAATCCTTGGTGATGGATGGGGTTAAGGCTAGAGAGAGTAGCAGGAGAGGCTGCTGAATAGATCTGGTCACCATAATCGAGTTTCGATAAAATGAGGGCTGAATGTAGGCGAAGGAGAGTTCGATGATCAGCTCCCCATAAAAGATGAGCAAGGGTCTTAAGAAGGTTCAGCCGGCTGTGATAAGTTGCCTTTAGAGAGGTAATGTTGGGTTTCCAGGATAACTTACGGTCAAAGAGAAGGCCTAGAAACCTGATCGCATCATGTTCAGGAATACAGGAGCCATAGAGATACAAGGATGATCAGAGATGACAGAGCATCTAGTGAAAGTAATTTGGTGAGTTTTGGTACTGGAAAATTTAAACCCATGCATGGTGGCCCAGTTGGAAACACGGTCGACACATGCTGGAGAGAAACTGTAATGAGGTGACAGCGCCTGCACAAGCAATAGCGAAGTCATCAACATAGAGTGATGACCAAATATTGGATGGAAGAACAGAGGCCAAATCATTTATAGCAAGGAGAAAAAGTGTGCTCAGAACACATCACTGAGGGACACCTTCAGCTTGGACAAAGTCCGGGGAGAGCACATTATTGACTCAAACATGGAAATGTCCGTCAGTTAAAAATTTCTTAAGGAAAGATGATAGATTGCCTCGGATGTCTAAGGAGAGGGCTTGGGCCAAAATATTATACCTCCAAGTTGTGTCATATGCCTTCTCAAGGTCAAAAAATATGGCAATAACTGAGTGGTTATTTGCAAAGGCATTACGATCATAAATATCCAAGCGTAGTAAGGGGTCTATTGTAGAACGGCCCTTACAAAAGCCATATTGACAAGTGGAGAGACTGTTGTGTGTCTCTAAATACCACATTAAAAGCCTATTTACCAGAAATTCCATCACTTTGCAAACTGCACTGCTAAGAGCGATGGGATGATAGTGGGAGGCTTCATGTCCCGTAGTACCCAGTTTGCGGAAAGGGAGAACAATGGCAGATTTCCAAAGCTGTGGAAGAACTCCTTGTGACCAAATAAGATTGAAAAGGTGTAAGAGGACTGCAAGGGCTGACTGATGTAAATGTTGTAACAAACGAATGTGAATGTCGTCGGGCCCAGCTGTCGACGATCGGCAAGCTGAAAGTGTTGCCTCCAGTTCCTGAAGTGTAAAAGGCACATTATACTGTTCTTCTCTGAGAGAAGAAAAGTCCAAGGGTGCTATCTCTCTGGCAGGCTTTGAGGAAAGAAACGAGGGGCATATATGGAGCCCCAGAGAAATATGGACCAGATGATTGCCAATTTCATTGGCAACATCTAGAGGGTTTGCTATATCAACACCGGCAACCTGCAGAACAGGAGCCGGGTCAGGAGGATATTTACCACTCAGTTTTCATACTTTTTTCCAGACTGCACTCATAGAGGAAGTAGAGGTGATGGTGAAGACACAATCTCGCCAGCAAGTGCGTTTAGCATCACAGATGACACGGCAAGTGATCGCACACTTCTGCTTGACATCAAGAAGTTTCTCCGAGGTTCTATTGTACCGGTACCTGCCCCACACAGCGCGTTTCAAATGTACTGCACGAGCACAAGCAGAAGACCACCAAGGCACGCATTTCTGAAAATGCCTACCCAAAGTTTGGGGTATAGAATGAGAAGCTGCGGTTAAAATGGAGGACGAGAAGAGGTGTAAAAGTTCATCAATGGAGGACGAAGAAGGAACCTCTCTAAAAACAGTTAGATGTGAGTAAAGGTTCCAATTTGCCTGATCAAATTGCCAGCGTGGGTTATGAAGAGGTGGTAAATATGAAGGGGAAGTAAGAATGATTGGAAAATGATTGCTGTCATGTAAATCCGGGAGAACAGACCAGGTGAAGTCTAATGTGGTGGAGGAAGAGCAGACTGAGAGATCAATGCAAGAGAGAGTAAGAGTCCCAGGATCAAAATGGGTGTGAGTACCTGTACTTAAAACATGGAGGGGGACGGAAGAAAGAAAAGCCTCTGATTGAATGCCACGGGAATCACAGTGAGACCCCCCAGAGGAAATGATGGGCATTAAAATCGCCAAGCAACAGAAGTGGTGGCGGTAATGACAAAACATGAAAGGCAATATCCGGGATAGATAATGCCCGAGAAGGAGAGAGATACAAAGAACAGAGTGTATACCACCTATGCAATTGGATACGGGCTGTTCTGTAATGCAGCGAGGTACGAACAAATAGCTGATGGTATGGAATATCAGTGTGCAGAAAAAGGGCACTTTCATTAAAGGTCCCATCAGGAAAAGGATCTGAAGAATACAATAAATTATAGCCTGAGATGGGATAAATAACAGCAGAGTGTAATTTTGGTTCCTGTAAGCAAACACCAACAGGGGAAAACTGGGAGAGCAACATCTGAAGCTAACCCTGATTTCCCATGTATATTCCACTGTTAATAGGCCATGATTGGCAATGATAAAGATAATAGAAATCTGCAGGTAAGGGTACCTATTGACTAGAGGGGTTAGAAAAGTCCACATGCAGTGGCAACGGAAAACATTCAAGCAGCGAAGGAATGGTGCGCTGTGAAGAAAGAAGTTGTTCAGATGGAGAAGGAAAGAAAAGGAACAGGGTGGATCAGTGTCCATTTATGGTTTGGTCTCTGCAATATATTCAGAGATTGCTTCAAGTACATCGGAGTTCAGAGACGTCGTATGGGAGACAATATTGGAGATGGAAGGAGGAGGTGTTTGAGTAAAGATCAGAACTGTAATGGACTGTACCAAGGTAGGGGGAGCAAAAGGGTGGAGGGAACTGGAGAAGTGTGGTAGGGGACAGAAGAGGCAGAAACGTGGGAGGTGGAAGAAGAGGAAGAAACTTGGGAGGGGACAGGGGAGAAAAGCACAGTACGAGGAGAAGGATGAGCCTCCACACTTGTAACGGAGCCAGTGAAAGGGGAAGACCCAGGTAAAAGGACCTGGAAGGTAAAATGTGGAGGTGGATGAAGGGAAGGAGGAGTTTAAGGAGATTTTTTGGACCTCTGAGAAGTAGAGGGACGATTGGGAGGAGTTGTACGAGGTCTTGTTGATACCAGGGTTTGTGAGGGAGAACACAAAGAAGTGGGAACAGACTGAGGTGTTGAAGAAGGGACGTCTGAGCCCAGGACAGCAAAAGAATTAGATACATGAGTGACTGTGGGACTGGCAACCACAGAGGAGGCTGCAGAAGATGGGACCCCAGAAGTGGGGGGACGTTTTGAAACACAAGAATAAGAAACACAGGATAGTCTCCCTTGGAGGCAGAGATGAGAAACTGCCATAGCATAAGGGAGACCTTCTGCCTCTTTGAGGCAACGAATTTCCCACCATTTAAGTAGACCTGGCAATGGCGAGAGTACGAAGGGTGAGCCTCATGACAATTAAGGCAAGAGGGAGGTCGACTGCAAGATGTGTTAGAATGGTCATCGGCACCACAGACTTGGCATTCGGCTATAGATCTGCAATATTTTGCTGGGTGGCCAAATCGCCAGCAATTTCTACACTGTTGCAGTGTAGGGATCACGTTTCTTACTTGTAACAGATGTCCTGCTACATAAACAGAGGATAGGAATTCACAGCTGTCAAAAGTTAAATGAGCCACATTGCAAAAGTATCGTCTTCGCCCACAGGCAGGAAGAACATAACTGTTTACCTTGAGAATTGGGAGATCTTGAAATTCCAGCTGTTTGACAATGTCATTGCCACATGTCTGGAAATTATGTTGGACTATGGTATGGGGCAGAATGACAGTACCACTACAAGAATTGAGGGAATGATGTTTTGCGATAGTGATAGGAATAGTATCGATATGTGAAAGAGAGAAAGATCATGAGCTTGAGTAACATTCTGGACTGGATGAGGCACATACCACTCTTAGGAGCATAAAAGGAAATATATCTACCATCATGGCGTAGGAGTGCTTTGTCAATACTATGGTTGGAAAGACAGGCAGTATAGGAAGTCGGTCTTAAAGTAAAGAATTTAGTCCGTTGCATTTTAGAATGGGAAGGTAACGAAGTAACATCATCAGGAGATCGTCGTTGGCGTTTAGAAGTGGGACCAGAGTTGGTCCTATTCTCAGTAGTAGTAACCAGCTACCAGTAACCAGGTACCGTTGACTCAACGACCAACCGTCTCTGCCTGAGTCACTATCTGAATTCATATTGTGCTGACCTCAGCAGTATCAAAGGCCCCCTCACATAGGGTACTGTGGGCGGCCAGTCAGTGTTACGAGAGGAGCGAGTGAGATAGGTACGGCTGGCAAGGGCTCTGTCCACATAACTGCAATTATACGTAATAACAGCCTACGTGAGTATTTCTTACCTAATCCACGTATCGAACTCCCACATGATAAATGGTGGCACCGGTGTGGAGCGTGGATTTACGTTTTTAAGGGTAATTCAAGAAGTTAGAAGGCTGTTTGTGAGAGTAGCGGCAGGGTCAAAGGTGAACCTCCAGCCACCAGCTACTACCCTCACGCACCTCCAGCCACCAGCCGCCTGACTCCCCTCACAACCTACAGCCTGCAAGCCTGTTGCAGCCGTTTCAAGCTTCCTGGCTTAGTTCGTGTGCTATTTGCTTCAATCTCCGAGGGGTTGACCCGGATTTTGCAATTAAGCCAGTCAGTAAGCCAGACTGTGGAAGTGAACGCCAGTCAGCCTATCATCCAGCCTGTCTCCTGTCATCCAACTGCTCCTCCGTGCTTTGTGCATCGTTACACGTCTTCCAGTCAGCCATTCTCGTGGGGTAAGCCAGTCAGCCAACCCAGCTTCTAACCCAGCTGAGAGAGAGAAGTAAGCCACGCAGTAAGAAGTAAGCCAAGTTCCTCTGAAGTATTGTCTATATCGCTTTGTGCTCCCTGTTGGATGCTAAGAGTGGTTTTCACCATTCCTGTGGTATAGAGTGGGTTATCAAGCCACCTTCGTGGGTAGAGTGGGGGTGCGCGTCAGTGAGTGTCAGCAGAGTCACACCCACCACCACCACTCTCTCCCACTACTATCCACAACCACCACTAGACACCTTATCTACCTGTGGTTGTTTGTACCCTTGTACCGGGTCCTAGTACTGTTTTGGCTCACATAATTGGTCAAGAGATTGTAGCTGGCGCCAACGAAAATCTAATTATGTGAGTTCCCCGAGAACGCGCATTTCTTCCGACAACAGTGAATGTAGGAGGCGTCAGTATCACCGCGCGGGACACCCTACCACCCGCCCCATCACCAGTAATCACCGCCCGTCTACTACTCCAGACTTCAGTGATAATTTTCTTGAGACATTTTTCTTGCATTTAAAGACATTTGCATGTGTGAGACATTTATAGTAAATTGCTTGTGTACTCTAAACCTTGTGTTTTCAGTGTAAACGCAGTATTTCTTTGACTCATTATTTTTAGAATATTTTTCAGTGTTTTCACTTATCTTATATTTTTTTATTCTGTGTTTTTTTCTTATGCTACTCGTCTGTAGTAAGTATTATTGTGTAGTGTACCAGTCAGTCACTCTGTGTGAAGTGATTCATTTTTTTTATTGTATTCTTTCAGCGTTGTATTCTCCAGTAATTGTCATTGTATTTCATGCAGTGATATTCACCCCAGTATACTAAATTATCCATTTATTTCTATGTGTGCTTTTTTTTTCGTATGCCAGCAGTGTCTCATTCCTCTAATTTTTTCGCAGACTGTGTACCATTATTTTTGCCAGCAAATTTTTGTCGTATCAGTCACAGCAAGATTTTGTTGTATCAGTCACAGCAGGATTTTGTTGTAAGAATATATTATAATGAAGTGTGCTCCGCCACTGTAAGTGTTATATTACCTGTTTTGTTCCTGTGTTTTATTTTATTCATATTTTTATAATTCTTGAACAAATTCACTTTTTGATGCAATTTAAATTTAAACTTTTAACGTAAAGTGTTTTCCTTACTCTGTTTGAGTAAATTGTTTTGTCTAATTTACAATTAAGAGTTAAAGTGTTCAATCAGTTAATTTTTTTTTTTGATCTTCATATTTTAATTCATTATTTTACCTGAGTTTTCCCAGTGACACTTTATTACTGCAGTGATTATTTCTACACTTTATTTTGTTGCTCTTGTTCAGCATTGAATTATTTTGTTGCATTTGTTCTGCAGTGAATTCTTTTCTTTTATTGATATTTTTATGAATTATATTTTAAATTTTGTCTATGCATTCTTAGAAAATACTTAAATTTCCCAGTTAACAATTTAGTAATTTTATTTTTTTACTTTTTACATTGATTTAAAATTTAATTAATTAATTTCTTTATTAGCAAGAGTAAAGACAGCTCATTTTGAATTTAATTCAGTCTCCAGTAATATTTTTACTTGTATATTTCAATGTAAATTTTTTTTTCTTGGTCAATAGTCCTTTAAATTGAGTTTTCCTTCCTCTTGCAGTGTATCTTAGACATTAATTTTTTATTATTTCTGCAAAATTAGTTGTATATCTTTTATCTCAATTCTAGAATTTTATATCATTTTTATTGTTCATTATTTTTGCCTTATTTGTTCTCGTGCTACTTTGCCATTATGTCTCACATACCGTCAAGTGATACTTTAGTGAATGTCGACACTCAGACCTCTCAAGCTACTGCTGGTCCTGTCATCAGTCCTCATAGTTCCTTACCAACTGACAGACCGACCCAGACACCGAGATATTATAGTTATACTCGTGATTCCCTTGATGCGTTACCTTTATTCAATGGCCATGTACATAGTCTTGAAGCATGGTTTGCAGCCATTCGTTCTCGTGCTAGTGCTCTAGGTGAAGGTCCTCCTTCAGAGGAAAGCCTTATCAGACTTGCTAAAAAAAGCTCTTTATCGATCTCCTGCTGCTTTTCCCACGTTTTTGACCCTCCTTGATATGCGAGACTTCAGGAATCTTACTAAGTGGTCACAATATGGGAACTGATTCGTTCTTTCCTTGTCCCAGTAAAAACAGCTGATCCATATGTCGTTTTAGAGAACTAGTGAATGCTACACCCATGAGTATGAATCGTTGAGTGCTTTTGGGCTGTTAGATTAGACAAACTTTTATCATCTTTTATCAATGCTGTCCAATTTTATCATCTTTTCTCCCTGAAGAGGCAAAAAACCATTTACAGAATCACTTGCTAAAATAGCAGCTTTTGGAGAAATTTAAAAGGGAACTAATGCCGCCTGCATCTGTGTGTGCTTATGAGGCTCATCCTCCAACTGTGACGATGGAACCACTTACAAGCCTTAAATCATGTACGTTCCTTGTGCCCCCAGGGTACTTTCCCTTGTATTAAAAGTAATGTCACAAATATGCCCAGTCTGCACCACCTCTTTTTTGCGCCCCAGAGACAAATCGTGGTCGTCAACCATCTCGAGATCCCAAGAACCATTTGTACAGAGTCGTTAAAACACCTCGTATGTATTCATAGTACATTCAGTAACCATAGTCGGGGGAAATTTTGTTACAACTGTGTTTTCCGGGGCCATATTGCAATTAATTGTCCTGATAGTTACCCTAAGAGACGTCGTACTGATGATGAGTATTCAGATCTTCCCTACTGTACTTATCATAGAATACATGGACATGACACATCTGAGTGTAATGCTCTCTATAACCTTCAGTACTCTAGGTCTTTCCAACCGCAGAACCTGTAGAGGAAACAGATCTCGTGGTTCTCAAAATAACCAGAACCAGGCTCATTCTTTCAATTCTCAAACTAACCAGAACCAGGCTCGTTCTTCCAATTCGGGGGAATTCGAGCGCCCCAGTCAAACCGTCCCATGGTGACAGTAGGTGATAATGAGTACACCATCCCCGTTCACAATTCCTTTGAAGCCTTAAGCAGTCTCGAGAATGACAACCCTGCTGATGATTTTTGCTTCACATGTCTCTGACATAGATGTTTTTTGGGGATGGAGTAGAACAAGTCTTTTCTGATGACAATCCACCTTTTTGTTTGCACATAACTTCCAATGCAACCATAGGCCCTATAGTGAAAAGCATCTGTTTATAATGCGCCCGTTCATTTGTTCATGGACTCTGGTGCGCAAGTCAATATTATTAGGTCTAGTTTGTTAAGGATAAGAAGTTACAAACATGTCCTTCCGTAGAACCGACTCCTGTGTCCTCCCTTAGTGGAGTATCTGGTTCTCACCTGCGTGTCCGAGGTTGGACTTCCCTAACCTTTTCTATCCAAGGTAGAGACTTCACTGTTTCCTTCCTTGTTGTCGACCAGATTACTTTCCCTGGTGCCCTTTCTACTGGGATTTGCTCCATGCGAGACTTACGCATTGTGCTCGACCCTTATCGTGGCATGCACAAATTGACGACTTGATCGTTCCTTTTCTGGGGTTACCAGCTTGGATCAGAATCTGTTATACTGCTGCAGAGTATGATGTACGGTTTAAAGTCCTTACAAGCTAATGCATTCTCCAGTAGCGTACCCAAGCGTCAGGCACTGGTAATTCTGTCACTCCCATCAGTGTTCCACCTATACCTTCAGATTTGCAGGATAGCCCGATGCCTCAAGTGTCCGAGGACGCTCAGATTGCCTTGAGTGCACAACCTATCCCTGCAATGCCTGCTAGTTCGAGTAGTAGTTTCTCCACAGGGGACGCCTTGTCGGAAAACAATTACTTGCAACTAGTAATGCCATCTCTTGTTGATGTCACATGCCGTCTGCAGAAAGACGTCTCTGTTGCGGCTAGTGCTCTCACTAGAGTGTCTGTAGTTGTTCCTAGTTTTTCCAGATGGTGATAACGTCCTAGTTGACAGTGATTCCTGCAAAGTAAAAAGGTCTATTTGTTGAACCATCCTTACATGTTGGTTTAAGAGATAGTAAGATCCATTTCTACCGGGCCCAAACACTTCTGGTCACAGTGTTTGCCTTAGAGCAAATACCAATCTTGTTGACCTTGTTCACTATCCTTACCCTGTTCAGGTAGAGGATGAGTTGTCACCTGACCAGTGGGTCGGGCTATTTTCTGCCGGGGAGACCTCATCCACTTCACTGGATCAATCTGTTCCACCAGTTGAGGAGAAAGAAATTAGCTCCCCCCTGACTTCCCAGATGAAGTCAAGCGTTTGTTGACTCTGTTGAACAAACGTCGTAAAACCATTGCTTTACCAGGTGAGAAGATGGGTATAACGAACTTATTGTCCCATCGTATTCCCCTTGAACCGGTACTAGACCATCTACATACCTGCATACAGAATGCCTCATTCACAAGTTGCTGTCGCAGAAGAATTGATCAATCAAATGCTTGATGATGGAGTTATTGCACCTAGCAATTCCCTTGGAGTGCACCCTTGATACTAGTACCTAAGAAGGATGGTACTTGGCGCCCATAATTGACTTTAGGAAGTTAAAAACGCGAAAACCATTCCAGATCACTTTCCACTCCCTGTACTGGGTGATCTTTTACGTAATATCGGAGTAACAAAGTCTTTTCAACCCTAGATTTGTTACAAGGGTTTTGGCAAGTCCCTCTTCACGAGGACAGCCAAGAGCTAACTGCATTCTCCACTCCTACAGGTCATTATCACTTCCTCCGTATGGCATTTGGATTACGTCTTTCCCCTATCCCCGTTCTCAAGGCTCTGACTAATTTCTTTAGAGGTCTCATAGGTAATGCACTTATGGTGTACTTAGATGACGTAATCATCATGTCTAAAGACGTGGAACACACTTGAAAAGACTTGATGTAGTACTTGGTAAGCTTTAAGAAGCCAATTTAAAGATCAAACTGTCAAAAAAGTCAATTTTTCAGATCAGAAATTAAGTTTTTTGGGCACGTTTGTCACTCCTAGAGGGGTTACGACTGACCAAAGTAAAGTAACTGCAGTACTAAATTTTCCAACTCCCAAAAAATGCTGATGCCGTAAGATCCTTTGTGGGCTTGCAGGTTTTTATAGATCTTTCATTGCCAATTTTTCTTCCATAGCTGCTCCTCTAAACTGAGTTGCTTAAAAAAGATCTCCTTTTGTTTGGACCTTCCGTCAAGAAAGAGCATTCCAAACTCTAAAAGAAAAGCTAACAACTGCTCCAATTTTGAAATTTCCAGATTTTTCTAAGCCCTTCTATCTGACAACTGATGCTAGTTCAATTGGCATAGGGGCCGTACTAGTCAGAAGACCGATGGCAAGTACAACGCAGTTGCATTTGCTAGCCGAGTCCTTACAAAGGCTGAACATAATTATACAGTAACTGAGCAAGAAGCTAGCAATAGTATGGTCTTTAAAGCACTTCGAGACATTATTTATCAGTACTCTGTTCTTTTCTTGACAGATCATGCTCCACTGATACCCTTATTTCCCGAACAAAAAAACCTACTGGAAGGTTAGCTAGATGGACCTTGACTATCCAAGAGTTCAATCCCCCCTTTGGCATTTACCTGGCAAGTTCAAATGTAGTCGCAGATGCCTTATCGCGACATGTTAGTATAGTAACTGCAGACCCTCCATTTAGTGCTGAAGAAAGTAAAGAATGCTAAACGAACAGATCCCATGTGGTCTGGTGTGAAATTTGATCCTGCTCCAGGAAGATCTTATTCTGAATGTGAAGCCACCAGCACCCCTCAGTGACTTTGTCATGAACCAAGAATTACTGTATCGAACAGCCGAGTTGGGTACTCCTAGCAGAAGAGTATACCAGTTAGTAATTCCACAGTCACTAGTGAATGTAGCCTTACAGCTAGTTCACGATGTACCCGGTGTTGCACACCCTGGTATGGATCGTTCAGTAAAACAAGCCAGATTGAAATACTTTGGCCTCGTATGGCAACTGATATTTCTGAGTATGTTAGGAAATGTAGTGTCTGCATGCAACATAAAGGCAATGCTAATGGTCCTAATCCAATCCAAGTGTATCCAACTACTACGAACCTTGGGAAAGAGTTGCGCTAGATTTGTTAACTAATTTCCAATGTTCCCTCCAAGGTAACAAACATCTGTGTGTTATGGTAGACCATTTCACCAGATATTGTGAGTTTAGTTCCTATTGCAGATAAGACTGCCGAGACAGTAGCTAAAGCGTTTAAAGAACGCATTAAACTGCAGGCATTTCCACCCCTAAATCCCTAGTAACAGATAATGGAGGTGAATTCTGTAATGAAATTCTTGAAAATTTGTGTACCTTGTACAAGATCTCTAAATCCACCATTGTTCTCATCATCCCGCCAGCAATGGGTTAGCGGAACGAACCAATAAGAAAGTACTTGATGTCTTGAGAGCCACTATCAAACCCAATAGTGGGAAAATTTGGGGTGAAATTATACCCGAGTGCAGTGTTATAAATTCTGCTTACAATGTTTCTATAGGTGACACTCCACATTATGCATTTTATGGTGTAGATAAACGTTTGCCTTACGAGTTGTTATATTCTAATCCGAAACCAAATTACAACCCCGATGATTTCATAGCAACTCGTACCAGCTTAGCTCAAAGTGTTTTTTTGAAGAATCCGTGAAACACTTTATAAATCAACAGCTGAATTTACAAGAGTCGCAAACACTCGAGCAAGGCCATCCAAAATCAAAGTAGGTTCGAGAGTTTTTGCTGATTAACTTTAACAAAACGTCTGCAATGCCAAAGCTTGATCAAAAGTTTGTTGGTCCTTATCGAGTAGTTGAACATATCACTGGTAATAAGTATAAGGTTAAGAGATTTGTACTGGTCAGTATAAAGAAAACGCATTGGATCATATGAAGTTAGTATGTGATGATAATGATGTTCCAACCCAGACTAATGTGACAGACTCTGACAATCCTCCTGATCCTGTACTCCCTTCCTCTGATACTCAGTCAGATGATCAACCTGAATGTCGTTATTCCCTAGTACACGACAGGTATTGAGAAATCCTCAAGTATCATTTGTAACTTCCAATTTAGATTTGCCTCAAATGCAGCATGAGTTAGCCAAAGCTACAGAGTTTGATCCTCCCAGAGATGACACCCATTCTGCATATGCCAATCTTACCCTAGCCCGAGTTGGGGTTAAATGTAAATAACCTGTATAGATGAATAATTACAGTATCAACTTATCAGTATTCAAGAATTTTTTTTTGTGTTCATGTTTCTCTCCGCATTCTGAGAGTTAACAGTCTAGATTTGCGTGCACCGAATCTGTCTTTCTGTAAACACTCTTCTTGTATATATTCCTTCCTCAGAATCCGTAGATCACACGAAATACAGATCGATCGATCAAAAAAAATTTTTTTTTTTTTTATCACTTGGGAATCTCAACGTTGGTTTTTTTTGTTCATTTGTTGAGTTTTTAAATTGTACTATAGTATACCTTGTATTGCATTACAGTTTCAGTTACGTAAGCTTTCATTTCAATGTTCACTTTTGTAAATATAATGTTTAATTGTTTGTGTACTTTGACATTGTATAGAATCAGCCCAAGCCGTTTTACCTGCCATCTCTAGTTTGTATTAGTGGGATGTCGGGACGACATACGTTAGCGTCGCCCACTCTCATAGTAGTAACCAGCTACCAGTAACCAGGTACCGTTGACTCAAAGACCAACCGTCTCTGCCTGAGTCACTATCTGAATTCATATTGTGCTGACCTCAGCAGTATTAAAGGCCCCTCAATAGGGTACTGTGGCGGCCATCAGTATTACGAGAGGAGCGAGTGAGATAGGTACGGCTGGCAAGGGCTCTGTCACATAACTGCAATTATACGTAATAACAGCCTACGTGAGTATTTCTTACCTAATCCAGTTATCGAAATCCAAAATGATACTATGTGGGACCGGCTGGCAATTCAAAAATTGCCCCACCATAGAGGGAGAAGCCCAAAGCATAGTCAGAGAGCAGAGGTCAGACAAATAGAAGGAGTCAGTCGAAAACCCCGGCACCTGAATCGGGTGATGAAACAGCCCAGCAAGAGGGACAGGGGCCTTAGGAGTGTCTGAAGAGTGGTCAAAAGATGAGGTGAGATCAGAACAGGGTACGGTAACAATAGGGCCCGGGGGTGGAGTGGTCATGGATTGTTAACTCCATGGTTAGGTTACTTTCTTTTGTTTTTAAGAAAAAAAAAAGAAGAAAAGAAAATAAAATAAAAAAAAAGAATAAAAAAAGGGGGGGACTGGGGAGGGACAGTTCCTAGGAGGAATGATAGGGCCAGAAATCTTCCTCTGCACCAAAGAGGACCTCGGCACCACAAGTAGCGCAGATGCAGTGTGGAACCCATGCCATACCCTACCCTTCATGCCAGCCAGTAAACCAGCAATCCGGGATAGCAACCTCACATCTGCCGAGCTACTTCGGTGGACAAAAGAGAGGGTGGCCTGATATCCACCACAAAGCATACCTCCTTCAGCCACCACCCCTGGAATCTGAAAGGTGGCTTCCAGAGATACACCCGTCACCCGAAAGACACCCAAAGCCACCCTCCGGGATACCGGAGAGGGATCGGGACATCCCCAGGCGATCCAGATTCCACAGTAAACTACGCCACCGCCAAGAACCTCAATGGAATGGGGTGGGCCCCGGCACCCTTTCCCTACCTAGGAACTAGTGCACCTGTGGGAAAAATCCCAAAGGCCAAAAAGAGGAAGGGCAAAAGGGAGGGGTGGGGAGGAGGAGGAGGAAAGGAAAATGGGGAGGATGGAATAGGGAAGGGGGGATTTGGGGGTAATTAGGTTCGGTCTGAGGAATGAGACCGACAGGTCTAATTCCTCAGACCAAGAGCCTCTTCACCACGCCAAGGAGCCCCCCTTGAAGAGTACAGACACACAGAGATACAGACAGACACAGATATACAGGCAGACAGATACAGACAGGTTTATGTACAACAGTGAAAACAAATAGAGAGTTCGAGAGTAAGAGCCTTTTTTTGCCACAATCTCCAGTGCAAGATTCAGACTTTCATCTTAGGGGCCATGGTGAAATTTCTGTCCAATTAGTACATTTAATACAGTATGATGCTGCTGATAGGACAGGGTTACTCAAACTGATGCTGCCTACGTGAACGCATTGCTGTCGCGAGTATTGTCAAAATATTGTACAGTGATATGCATCAGCGGGGCCCACCCCAGCTGCCAGACGCACGGTTGTAAGTCGAGTGGACGTAGTCGAGCAGGTCATTAAGTCCGATGATAGGTGTACAGAAAGACAGATAGATGTACAGATAGAAAAGATAGAGAGACAGACACAGACAGACAGATAGACAGACTGACAGACAGACATACAGGGGACATGTTTGTGTGCAAGAGTAAAACATATGAAGGCAAGGTTCCACCCTCCTGCAAGGCACATTCTGACCCTTGTCATAACAACATGCTTCAAGGAGGTTCACACTCCAGTGTGTCTAAAACATTGCTGGGAACTATAAATACTTTGTATATATTTTTAGACAATAGTAAATGACCAAGGCAGGTAAAAATGTTCACCTGTCAGTGTGATTGTTACTATTTGAGTACTGTTTCAGTACTACATAATATTAGTGTCAGAACAAAAATTGGCTATGAAACCACAAGAACTATTATAAATTGTAATTATCAGAACATAAAAATTATATAAAAATTAAATAAAAACGAGAAAAAAAGGAAAATTGGCAACACTTTTGCAAATGGCAGGACTGGATGTTGACCATCAGGTGAGCATCCAGAGCCAACTTCATGGTCTTATATCTTGGTAAGTGTAAAGTAAAAGGACCAAGTGCAACTAATGTGACGTTTTATTGTGGCAACGTTTCGCTCTCCAGGAGCTTTATCAAGCCATTACAAACAATACATGGACACAGGGGTATATAAAGGCTCAGAGTGAGGTGCAATATTAGGAGGTACCATATCGATGTTCACTAGTGGTAGTAGTAGTGTAGTAGTAGTAGTAGTGACAAAAATAATACAATATGGAAAGGCAATTAATTCGTACATGAGTAAAAGGATATAAAAGCTATTACTTGGGTAACATAAAAATGGGTTTGGACAAATATAGACTGGAAAGAGGCAGGTAATTTCAGTATTCACTCTCTGTAATGTGCTTTGTGTAGTATAACAGGGGGAGACTATGTGATGGCAGGGTTTACTGTTTTCAGGAGGATTTTGCTAAGGACTTCGGAGATGGTGAAGCTGCCTTTGTTTTGTTTAATTGTATTCGAAACAGCACTGAATAAGCACTTGTGTCCTTTTACTTACATATTGTCGGTAATTCTACAACTTTATTACAATCTTGGTAAGTACTGGACCCTAAAATTATTTTTTTGGTCTTATACCACACATAAAATACATGTACCCCTCTTTAAAATTTAAAAACAAAACAATTTTTTTATTTTCAATATATTCGGAGTGCCAAGCAGGTAAAAAGTAGACCTATGTTTGGACAGTTTAACCCTTTCAGGTTCCACAGGCCCTCTCAGAGACTTGTTATCAAGGTCCCCCAATTTAAAAAAAAAAAAAAAATTTTCTTATGAAATATAGTTTTTTTTTCTAAACATTATAGGCTAAAAAAAAAATTTTAAAACCATCAATACTTACCGAGATATGGAGGTGTGAAGTTGACACAAAATGCCGGTATATGGTATCATCGCCGACTGCCGTCACCCAGTATTATTTTTTTTGTTTTTTAGGTACTATTTCTAAAAATTTTTTAATTTTTTTTTCAAAGTAAGTTTATGGCCTATGAGACTAATATTGGCAGTATTTATAATTTTTTCTCTTTATTTACTATACAATAACTCCACAAACACTGTTGCCCCTTATATTGTTTATAATTGTTGTTTTCACACATAAACAATATGAAATATTGTTTATTTACTATTTTTCTATATTTTATATACTCATATACAGTCACAGGGAATGTTTCTATAAGTTCTGCAGCCTGTGGAAGTCTTTGAAACATGGTGTCCCGCACAGTGGTGTTTTACACTCCTCACACATAAAACATGGTGGGCATACACAGTGGTGTTTTACACCTCACACATAAAACATGGTGTCATACACAGTGGTGTTTTACACTCTCACACATAAAACATGGTGTCATACACAGTGGTGTTTTACACTCTCACACATAAAACATGGTGTCATTTCACAGTGGTGTTTTACACTCTCACACATAAAAAATGGTGTCATACACAGTGGTGTTTTACACTCTCACACATAAAACATGGTGTCATACACAGTGGTTTTTTACACTCCTCACACAAAAAAACTTTTGTCCATACACAGTGGTGTTTTAACACTCCCCACACCATAAAAATGGTGTCATACACAGTGGTGTTTTTACACTCTCACACATAAAACATGGTGTCATACACAGTGGTGTTTTACACTCCCCACACATAAAACATGGTGTCATACACAGTGGTGTTTTACACTCTCACAAAATAAACATGGTGTCATACACAGTGGTGTTTTACACTCTCACACATAAAACAAAGGTGTCATGCACAGTGGGTTTACACTCCTCACACAAAAAAACATGGTGTCATTACACAGTGGTGTTTTACACTCTCACACATAAAACATGGTGTCATACACAGTGGTGTTTTACACTCCTCACACATAAAACATGGTGTCATACACAGTGGTGTTTTAAAACTCCTCACACATAAAACATGGTGTCATGCACAGTGGTGTTTTACACTCCTCACACATAAAACATGGGGTTCATTTCACAGTGGTGTTTTTACTCTCAACATTAAAACATGGTGTCATGCACAGTGGTGTTTTACACTCTCACACATAAAACATGGTGTCCCTGCACAGTGGTGTTTTACACTCTCCCCAAAAAAACATGGTGTCATACACAGTGGTGTTTTTACACTCTCACACATAAAACATGGTGTCATGCACAGTGGTGTTTTACACTCCTCACACATAAAACATGGGGGTCATACACAGTGGTGTTTTTCAAATCTCACACATAAAACATGGTGTCATACACAGTGGTGTTTTACACTCCTCACACATAAAACATGGTGTCATACACAGTGGTGTTTAACACTCTCACACATAAAACATGGTGTCATACACAGTGGTGTTTTACACTCTCACACATAAAACATGGGTCATACACAGTGGTGTTTTACACTCCTCACACATAAAACATGGGGTCATACACAGTGGTGTTTTACACTCCTCACACATAAAAATGGTGTCATACACAGTGGTGTTTTACACTCTCACCATAAAACATGTGTCATACACAGTTTGGGGTTTTTACACTCCTCACACATAAAACATGGTGTCATGCACAGTGGTGTTTTACACTCTCACACATAAAACATGGTGTCATGCACAGTGGTTTTACACTCTCACACATAAAACATGGTGTCATACACAGTGGTGTTTTAAAACTCTCACACATAAACATGGTGTCATACACAGTGGTGTTTTACACTCCTCACACATAAAACATGGTGTCATACACAGTGGTGTTTTACACTCTCACACATAAAACATGGTGCCATGCACAGTGGTGTTTACACTCTCACACATAAAACTGGTGTCATACACAGTGGTGTTTTAACTCTCAAACATTAAAACATGGTGTCATGCACAGTGGTGTTTACATCCTCACACATAAAACATGGTGTCATGCACAGTGCTGTTTTACACTCTCACACAAAAAACATGGTGTCATACACAGTGGTGTTTTACAACTCTCAACCCCATAAAACATGGTGTCATACACAGTGGGTGGTTTTACACTCTCACACATAAACATGGTGTCATAACAGTGGTGTTTACACTCCCTCACAATAAAACATGGTGTCATACACGTGGTGTTTTACACTCTCACACATAAAACATGGTGTCATACACAGTGGTGTTTTTACACTCCCCACACATTAAACATGGTGTCATACACAGTGGTGTTTTACACTCTTACACATAAAACAGGTGTCATACACGTGGTGATTACACTCTCACACATAAAACATGGTGTCATACACAGTGGTGTTTTAACACTCCTCACACATAAACTGGTGTCATACACAGTGGTGTTTTACACTCTCACACATAAAACATGGTGTCATACACAGTGGTGTTTTACACTCTCACACATAAAACATGGTGTCATGCACGTGGTGTTTTTTCACCCCTCACACATAAAACATGGTGTCATACACAGTGGTGTTTTTACACTCCACACATAAAACATGGTGTCATACACAGTGGTGTTTTACCCTCTCCCCATAAAACATGGTGTAACACAGTGGGGTTTTTTACCTCCACCAAAAACTTGTTCATAACAGTGGTTTTTTTCACTTACACATAAAAATGGTGTCAACACAGGGGGGTTT
>NC_069429.1:32626865-32655478 GCF_026875155.1 Cherax quadricarinatus
GCATTCCCACACCCCACATCAAATAATGTTTTTTTTCTCCACCCACCAATAGAATAAGAAATTTCATTATTTTAACCCACCCATTTATCAGCCTAATAACCACGGGGTTTTAATAACCCAATTCCATACCCCTCGAGGAGGTTTTAAGTCAGCTTCACAGCCCGGGACTACAAGGAACAGGGGGGGACGAGCCCATTCCCCAAACCAAAGGTCCAACCTAGGTCGAGGGGCGGGGGGCCTTTAAAAAAACCTTATCACTGTACATATTGAAAAAACGGGGCCACCTGCACCATTTGTCGAAAGATGCTTAGGGACCGGGCTGCGGCAGATCTTCCCAGTAAATAAAACCCGTTTACACGAGTGGCTTGCATTGCATCTTGCCCCAAGGTATCCAAAGAAGACCAGCTGTTTTAAACCCCGATGAAGGTCTTTTTCAAGTAAGCTACGGGGCCCTTACACCAAAATGAAGTAGGGTCACAGGTGTTATGTTTTTGGGGGACACTTGTAGCACAAACCTTGCTTCCAGGGGTGTATTGCATTTCCCCGGATACACCTCCCCGGGATTGGACTTTTTTTCTTAAAGGGAAACTGGACCCCTGTCAGGACCCAGTGCACAGTTATGGATAGTCGAGTACCAGTCTGGGTACCTACCGTGGGTTTTGCAAAAGATGTCCCTTTTGCAGGAGTTGACCTTTTACTGGGCAACAACTTTGGGACTCCCAAAAGTAGGAATGTTTGTTTTCAGGACCCTGCTTCAAAAGGGTGGAATACCCAATTGGACAAGGGACCTGAAAATTTTTCAATGTGTTTTTCGGACAAAGGGGGGAAAAGGCGGGAGCGTGCCCCCCTGTACCCTTCGCACACTGGGGGTGATGGTTTGGGCATGGGGAGCCTGTTCATTGAGTCTGACCTGCGGAACTCTGACATGATGAACCGCTAAACCGAACTCGTTGGAGAATGGTCTTGGTTTCGATTGGGAAAAAACCCTGACTCTGCAACAGCGATGGGCCCCGATGGTTGTGACCTCCCAAAAGCATTTATTTACAATTGTCCCGGGGGTGTGGGCCCAAATTTTCAATGTTTATTTTGCAGAGTTACAAATAGCAAAACTCTTTTTTTAAAAGGGCCTGTGCTTATGGGGCGCGGCAGAACTATTAAAGTGCTTTTTCAGTATTTTTTACAGTTCTGAAAGGAAGGTTTAGTGTTAAAGAGGGAGAGAAAATAATATTTTATTAATAAATTCCTTTTAAATTTAATTGTATTTTGATTTTTGGGGGGGGGGGGGGGGGGGGGGGGGGGGGGGATTTCTTGGAAACAAAGGGTTTCTTAACTTTAAAATACCCAAAGTCAATTTATGAAATGTTGTGTTTTTTAGAGGCCTCTTAGGTTTTAAATTTACCAAGTATAATTTTAGGGGGAAAAAAAAAAAATCAAAGAAAGCTCCATGGTTTTTCCCCTCTCTCAGGGGAATGCAAAAAATTTTTTTCCCAAGTACCAAAGGACTGGGGGAGGGGAAATTTCCCCCCCCTTTCATTACCGGTGGGGGAAACACTCTGGGAACTTTAAATCAGTGCTACTGAGGATGGTGATGTTTTCCCAGCGGTGTTTTTTCTCATTTCAAAAATTCTTGGCTAAGATGAGTCGATGGCACTATGCACCATCTCCAGTCCGCCCAGGATGACTGGACTATGGGGGTGCACACTTCTGAAGCTGGAAGATGGATTGGGGCATTGGAACCCGGGTCGGGAAGGCATGAGGGAACTGTGGGGTGACTTCAAAATGATGAGGATAAATCCCTGAGAAAGATAAGTAAGCAGGAAAATTGTAAGAGTTTGTGGAAGATTTGGATCTTCGAAAGACTGGTTAAAGTGTTGCTCAGCCAGGGTGCCCTTGTGAAAGATTTTTGGGATGCTGAAAAAGGGGGGCCATGTAAACCCCATGAGAAAGGGGTTTTTTGAATTTGTGAAATATCAGCAGGCCGGCATATGTAACGGGGGTTAAATATTCCCCTTAAGGAAGGAATGTTTATTTCTAGAACGTGTTTGACCAGCGGAGTCGGTGGACGTTTGTTTTTTACGGGTCTCACACAGGGATACCTTGAAACGTGCACTGACTGCCACCAGACAGTTAAAAACTAAGGTTTGTCTCCTTTTTATGAACTACACAAATTGTGGGGAATAACAGGGGGTGCATCATCTGCTTCCCACACCATTTTCCCAAACACACCCGTATTGTCCATGACCTTTTGTATGCCATTAACCCTCAAATCTTTTATCTTAAACCTGAGTTACCCAACCCCGGGTTTTGCAAAAAGAACAGAAGTTGGTCATCCCTTTTTCAGGGGAGGCAGGGGAAAATAATGCCCCGGCGCTTCTCAGCAAAAAATAGCAGGCACCCAAAGAAGTTATACCTCCATAGAAAAGGAGGCTTTTGCCTTAGTGTTGGCAGTGCAACATGTTGAGGTGCATATATCATCATCAGTTCACCCTATAACTGTGTATAGTGACCATAATCCCTTACGTTTCCTTCACTTAATGAGGAACCACAATCAGAGACTTACGAGGTGGGCCTTGTTTCTCCAACCTCTTAATCTGGTGATTCATTATGTGAAGGGAGCGGAGAATGTGGTTGCTGATGCCTTGTCTCATGTTTAACCCTTTGACTGTTTCAGGGCCCTCTCTGAAACTGTCATTCTATGTCGCCAAATATTCTAAAAAAAAACAAAAAATTATTTTTTCTTATGAAAATGTTAGGAATATTTTTACTAGTGTTTTAAGCCTAAAAAAAATTTTTTGCCATCAGTACTTACCGAGATATAGAGCCGCAAAGTTTGCAGAAATTGACGTGCGTACGGCAACAGCGGCGACTGCCGCCCACCCGGTATTCTTTTATTTACTCTAATTCAAAGGTTTCTTGCATTTTTCAATTTTTTTCTTTCCAGGTAACTTATGTGGCCTGTGAGACCAATGTAAGGTGCATTGTTCAAATATACACTCATTATTTACAACACAATAACAGAACAAACTTTATCACTATTAGTTTGTGTATACACTTTGTTTACACAAACAAAAAATACAAAACAATGTTTATTACTATTGTTCCATAATAAATATACATATGTACAGTCACTAACCACGTTCCTAGAACTGCTGCAGCTTGTGGAACTCTTTGAAACATGGGTATATGCAGAGGGGCATTTTCACACTCCTCACACATAAAACGAGTGTCTCTGCGTGTTTTTGGGCGTTTTTGTGGTATGCATACATACATAACACCTCTTCTGAGCATTTTCCTTGGCAGTAGTAGGAGGCAGTTTATGGGGTAGTGATCCCCCAGGCCTCAAATGAGATGACGTCGGGGCGCTGGTCTATTGCAGGAGTTGCTCCTTTGTACTTTGCAATTATTTTGTCTGATTACTGACAGGCAAAATTCACCATATTTTGGTGTTTTGTTGGTCTTCAACTTGTATAGGTATAAGCATTTAGCATAGAGATATCAACAAGATGGAAAAAAAGTTTGTTTATACCACTTATAACTCTTGCGTACACAGTCTGCAAACCCAATCTGCATGTCACATTTGTCCACTAAGCGCATATTGAGGTTGTAGTCCATGACAGCTGCAGGCTTAGAATGGGTTCATTGGTCTCTCTGTTGTCCCTCCCACTGGAAACCATTTCGTTTGTGTGAACTGATGTCAACAATGTGCCCATCACGTTGTCATGCCACCAAAATTTGCCAGATGTCATTGGCAGCAAGGCTTGCACCTCACCTCTGCGAGTGCCAGCGTCGAACCTTGGCATATGTTTGCGTTTACCAACGCACTGTGCCACACACGTCTGTCAAGTTCACTCGCAAGAAATCACTGAGTAAGGGGCTTGGTGTACCGTTATCAGTAAAAACATATGCCCCTTACCAAGATATGGTTCCATCATTGTTCGAACCACATCACCAGAGAAAACCAATAACTTCATGGTATCTCTCAAAGTATTACTGCCAGTGTACACAATAATATCTAAAACAAGACCACTTCTGCAATCACACAGTACAAATAGCTTTATACCAAGCGTTTCCTCTTGCTTGGTATATATTGTTTGAATGAGAGTCTTCCTTTGAATAAAATCAAGGACTCATCAATAACAACTTCCTGAAGGGATAAAAATACATGCAGAAACTTTTGTTTCAGGTACATAAACACTTTTCTTTATCTTCTATAACCTTCGCTTCGGGTCAGGCCCTGTTTGTCTGAAAAGTGAAACATACGCAACAGTATCAGGAAACGATTGACACCTATAATGTCACAAAAAACCTGGAGTTGAAATCAGGCGATCTGTTTTCCAGTATGTGGTGACAGTGTGCTTATACCATGTGGCATAAGCATTATTGGGAAAAAAACAGGTACATCTCTGCCCAGTTGTCTCCTTCCACTTGTGTAGCCGTGATTTTGGTGAGAGAATTGTATTTGCCATGGGTAATCACAGTATGTAATTTTTTTTCCCTGACAATGATGTCCATCAGGGGTTCATCGAAAATAACTCAAAGCAGTCCAGTTACACTGGCATTGTTCCCAAGTGGACAAGATGGTTTTAAATTTCCACTTGTGTTTTTATCAAAGTCATGGGACTGGGAACAAACTCGTCACCGTCCTGCCAATCCCAGATGCGGTCTGCTGGTGGGGTCTGATATTGTACCGTGGTTGTGGCTGTGCAGGTTGTGGTGGTGCAGGTTTGGGCATGTGGGGGTAGGGTGAGGCTGGTTGTTCTGCTGAGTCAGCCGCGTGGGTAGTAGCGTGGCCCGGGATGGTGCCACATGGGCCGTGCCAAACCCCCATATCACCACCACTGCCTTTCCCCCCTCACTGTCACCATTCATACCCATCGTTACAATATCGTCATCTTCACTATCAGGTCGTGGTGTTTTGGGGCCCCGGGATGTGGCTCCCAGAGTTTTCTCCTTCCCCTTGGAACAACATATAAACACTAACCAAAACCGCATGCTACGTCGTACATACTGGCGCTTCACTGGGGAATATTCACTCTCACTGTCACTAAAAACTGCTTTCAATGACTTTGAAATCACTATCACTATCACTATCACTGCTATCATCAGGGTGTTGTACACGACCAAATAGTTTCCTCTTTCGTCCTGGTACAGGCGAACGTGAACGTGAACAAGCCGGCACAGCACCAGAGGTTTGAAGGTTGGGGGGTCATCTGGTTTTCGTCACTATTTACGTTATCCTGGGCACTTTTTTCGGTAACACTCACTTGAAAACCCTTGAATTCACTGTCACTGACACTTTCATCGCTGTTAGAGCTATCACTTGGGAACAAAGACCTCCAATCCGCCGAGGATGAGGAACTTCTTACCGAGAGGCATGGTGAAAATGGACTGACAACATGGCGTTCCCACAATGCACCGCTAAGGGCCCAGATTTTTTTCACAGGGTGCACACAGACCACTGAGACCCATTCTCCCCGTGTAGGCCTAACCAGGCCTTTGGCGCTCGGTTTGAAGCCCGCTAGAATTTGTGCGTATAAAATACGTCAGAAACAT
Source organism: Cherax quadricarinatus (assembly GCF_026875155.1). NCBI lineage: Eukaryota > Metazoa > Arthropoda > Malacostraca > Decapoda > Parastacidae > Cherax > Cherax quadricarinatus. The sequence goes on from NC_069429.1 coordinate 32,632,419, forward strand.
TGGCTCGTAAGACGTATTTATACGTCGGAAACAGTCAAAGGGTTTTAAAATGCACAATGTAGTGTATAGATCACTTATCTATTCTTATTTGCAGTGATTTGCGGTAGACGTAGATGGAACTCTGGACCACCCAAAGGAGAAGGGCAGGTTGAGCTGGAGGTATCAGGATTCCCTAGTGTGTGTGTATTTAGGGGGGTAGTCACATCAAAGGCCATGCCTAGGTAAGGTATGCTACGTTTTTTAGGTGTTGGCTGGAATGCCTCGCCTCTGTTTTATGTTGGTATAGGGACTGTTGGACCTAATGTTTTAGTGAATGTGGGGCTGGCGGTGATGCCCTCCACTGTTTGGGTCATGTCTTTTGATCCGAGGTGTTTTGGTTCTCCAGGACTCTTTTTCAATTTTTCCTTTTTGGATCACCGCTGGGGTGACTCCAGGGTCCTTGGAATGACATGTAGGTTGCGGCCTGGGAGGTCCACCTTTTGGGGGTCTTCAGTGATGACTCCAGGGTTTTAACGGCCACAGTCCCACCAACAAGATTTATTGTGCCTATCCACCCGTTGTTTTTTGGGGGCCCTGATATTTTCCCCTCTCCTGTGCTCTCCTGATTCTCGCAGAGGTGTGTCATGGGGAACCAGTTTTGTTTACTAAAGATTGCTGTGAGATGGGAGTGATAATGTGATGTTGTTTTCTCCGTAGAATTTAACATGTAACATATGTTTTTCTTTTCTTTGAACTCCTGGAAAATGTACTTACTGTTTAAAAGTTTTTTTTTGGTGGTGCCTACAGTTTGGTCTGCCTTGAAACATACTGAACTTTGGTGTTACTTCATAAAACGGCATTCCTCAGGGGCACTTTTGTACAAAGTTTACTTGCTCGTTTATAAGTTTGCTTGATGTAATTTAGGTAAAATGCATCAACGCCAGCGCCTGGCCAGCGCTGTGTTGTAATGGTGCCTTTTCCTAAAACAGCTGTCTAAGAGTGTGACTGTGAGCTCGTTGGGCATAGAACTTGATCACTTTTATGTTCGACGAGTTTCATATGTCTGCAATCTAGTACCTCAGTTTGTAAATATGGCATATTTGTAGTACCAAAAGACCGTGATTGTATGGTGGTCATTCCCCAGTTATCATTTTCCCAGTTGCCTCAGACCTTAATGTGGGGCTTATTTTCTTTTTTTTTTCTTTTTGCCTAGCGGTGTCCATAGGGACCCCGCTAGCAGAGGAGACCTATGGTCTGGGGTGGGGGTGTTATGCAGGGTTCTGCATGACATCGTAATGTACATATAGTGGAGAAGTGTGCCATAATAATATGAATATTATAGTTGTAAAGAATAATTTTATAATTGATAATGTGCATTTGGGGGTACTGTAAAGTACTCTAACTGTAATTATAAAGAAATTCTGTTAATGATTTATTTTCCAAGGATGTTTGGGTACGCGGAGTAAGGTGGTTTGGGCGGGTCACGTGACGTTAGCATGGTGTGTAGAGGCTGGTGTCGGAGATGCTGTGTATTTAAGATAAGTTTGTAGTTGTGCACTCATTTTGTTTATCCAACTCAAGCCATAGGCTCGCAATGGCTTACCTGTATGTTCACCCAGGCTCTGACATGGTCAGGGTGCTGTGGGATGAGTGAAGAAATAAGAAATGAGGTTTGTAGTGTAATGATGGCCTGACGCTGACGAAGCCTAGTGGTTATGGTGGCTGAACCTCCAGCCAGCTGTGGTGTGTACCCTCATTTGGGCGTTTAGAATTAAGGTTTTTCTGTTATGTTATGTTATGGTGATTAAATAGATATATTTTCCTAATTGGGATTTTTGCCTAACCCTCTGTTAACCAATCCATTGAAGTAACACATACTGGTTTAGTGCTTTCTGTTTTGACTGGGATAGCCCTGGGTGGACGGTTTGGGCTTGAGATGTGTGTAACTTTTACCTTTACCCTTAGACCAGGCTCAAGCCCCAGCTATCCCACATTTTTGCGTAACAATAACATAAAAGGTGATATGAAAAAAAAACCTGGAAAACTCTATCTGAAATTCATGGAACTAAAAAGTTATCCAAAAACAAAGCAATCAAACTAACAAAATCAGATGAACCCCTACTCACTCCAACCGAAACAGCAAACAGACTCAATGTTTTCTTCTCCACCACGGGAAAATATCTAGCAAACAAAATACAAACACAAACACCCGTCCATCAGACTACCTCACAGGTGCCTACCCAAATACGCTATTCCTAGCTACAACCAACCCCAATGAAGTTACGATCATAAACACCCTTAAAACAAGGCAGGAGACATAAACAACTTGCCTGCTTTTTTGTACAAAAACAAACTTCTCAAGTATGTCAACCAATTATTGCAACTCTCTCTAACAAATCCATTGAATCATCTACCTTCCCAACAATCCTCAAAAATAGCGAGGGTCACTCCAATTCATAAAGGAGGTGACCAAGCTGACTTGAATAACTATAGACCAATATCTAACTTAACCGACTGTCTCTCTAAAATCTTGGAAAAATTAATTCATAGACGGATCTATTCCTACCTCGTTTCACACAACATATTAAACCCTTGTCAGTTTGGATTCAGGAATAATAAAAGCACAAATGATTCTATCATACACATGCTAGAACTAATATATACTGCACCTGAAAAGAAGTCCCGCTGGGCATTTTCATTGATTTCCGTAAAGCTTTTGATACAGTCGACCATGAACTGCTGTACTCCAAATTAATGCAATATGGTATCAGAGGCCACTCCCTCAACTACCTGAAGTCATACCCTAGAAACAGAACTCAATATGTGTATGCAAATGATGCAAACTCTTCCACCCAACCAATCACAGTAGGAGTCCCACAAGGAAGCGTCCTTGGACCACTCCTCTTTCTCATCTACATCAATGATCTGCCGAATGCATCATAGTTACTCAAACCCATATTATTTGCAGATGACACTACATATGGCTTTTCCCACCCAAACACAGTCATACTAGCAAACACAGTCAATGCTGAATTACAGAAAATATCTGCCTGGAGGATGACTAACAAACTTACCTTGAATACTGATAAATCTCAGTAGTAGTAACCAGTGTATCGTTGACTCAACGACCAACCGTCTCTGCCTGAGTCACTATCTGAATTCATATTGTGCTGACCTCAGCAGTATCAAAGGCCCCCTCACATAGGGTACTGTGGGCGGCTAGTCAGTATTACGAGTGTAACCAAGGAGATAGGTACGGCTGGCAAGGGCTCTCTCCACATAACAGCAATTATACGTAATAACAGCCTACGTGAGTATTTCTTACCTAATCCACGTATCGAACTCCCACATGATAAATGGTGTACAGCGGTGTGGAGCGTGGATTTACGTTTTTAAGGGTAATTCAAGGCGTTTGAAGACTGTTGTGAGTAGACGGCAGGGTCAAAGGTGAATCGTCCCCACCAGCCACTGCCCTCGCAGCACCTCCAGTCCACCAGCAGTCTGACTCCCCTCACTCACAACTTTCCGCCTGCAAGCCTGTTGCAGCCGTTTCAAGCTTCCTGGCTTAGTTCGTGTGCTAATTGCTTCAATCTCCGAGGGGTTGACCCGGATTTTGCAATTAAGCCAGTCAGTAGTAACAGACTGTGGAAGTGAACGCCAGTCAGCCTATCATCCATCCTGTCTCCTGTCATCCAACTGCTCCTCCGTGCTTTGTGCATCGTTACACGTCTTCCAGTCAGCCATTCTCGTGGGGTAAGCCAGTCAGCCAACCCAGCTTCTAACCCAGCTGAGAGAGAGAAGTAAGCCACACAGTAAGAAGTAAGCCAAGTTCCTCTGAGGTATTGTCTATATCGCTTTGTGCTCCCTGTTGGATGCTAAGAGTGGTTTTCACCATTCCTGTGGCATAGAGTGGGTTAAGCCATCTTCGTGGGTGAGTGGGGTGCGCGGCAGCCTCACCGTCCCCCCCACCACTCTCTCCCACCACCCGGGGTGCGCGGCAGAGCCCCGGCATCCACCCACCACTCTCCACCACCACCACCACCAGCCATCCACCCATCTACCTGTGGTTGTTTGCACCCTTGTACCGGGTCCTAGTACTGTTTTGGTCTCACATAATTGGTCAAGAGAATTGTAGCTGGCGCCAACGACAACCCAATTATGTGAGTTCCCCGTGAATGTGCATTTCTTCCGACAACAGTGAATGTAGGAGGCGTCAGTATCACCGCGCGGGACACCCTACAACCGCCCACATCACCAGTAATCGCCCGTCTACTACTCCAGACTCCAGTGATAATTTTCTTGAGACATTTTCTTGCATTTAAAGACATTTGCGTGTGTGAGACATTTATAGTAAATTGCTTGTGTATCTAAACCTTGTGTTTTCAGTGTAAACGCAGTATTTTGACTCATTAATTTTTACAATATTTTCAGTGTTTTCACTTATCTTATATATTTTTATTCTGTGTTTTTTTTTCTTTATGCTACTCCTGTCTGTAGTAAGTATTATTGTGTAGTGTACCAGTCAGTCACTCTGTGTGAAGTGATTCATTTTTTTATTGTATTCTTTCAGCGTTGTGTCATTGTATTTCATGCAGTGATATTCACCCCAGTATACCAAATTATCCATTTATTTCTATGTGTGTCTTTTTTTTTTTCGTATGCCAGCAGTGTCTCATTCCTCTAATTTTTTCGCAGACTGTGTACCATATTTTTTGCCAGCAAATTTTTGTCGTATCAATCACAGCAAGATTTTGTTGTATCAGTCACAGCAGGAATTTGTTGTAAGAATAAACTAATACTGTTGTGTGCCCCACCACTGTAAGTGTTAATCCACCTGTGTTTTATTTTATTATTATTTTTTTATATTTCTTGAACAAATTCACTCTTGATGCAATTTCAATTACTTTTAACGTAAAGTGTTTTCCTTACTCTGAGTAAATTGTTTTGGCTAATTTACAATTAAGAGTTAAAGTGTTCAATCAGTTTATTTTTTTTTTTGATCTTCATATTTTAATTTATCATTTAACCTGAGTTTTCCCAGTGACACTTTATTACTGCAGTGATTATTTCTACACTTTATTTTGTTGCACTTGTTCAGCAGTGAATTATTTCCTTCTATTGATATTTTTATGAATTATATTTTAATTTTGTCTATGCATTCTTAGAAAATACTTAAATTTCCCAGTTAACAATTTAATAATTTTATTTTACACTTTCACATTGATTTAAAAATTTAATTAATTAATTTCTTTATTAGCAAGAGTAAAGACAGCTCATTTTGAATTTAATTCAGTCTCCAGTAATATTTTTACTTGTATATTTCAATGTAATTTTTTTTCTTGGTCAATAGTCCTTTAAATTGAGTTTTCCTTCCTCTTGCAGTGTATCTTAGACATTAATTTTTTTATTATTTCTGCAAAATTAGTTGTATATCTTTTATCTCAATTCTAGAATTTTATATCATTTTTATTGTTCATTATTTTTGCCTTATCTGTTCTCGTGTTACTTTGCCATTATGTCTCACATACCGTCAAGTGATACTTTAGTGAATGTCGACACTCAGACTTCTCAGGCAACTGCTGGTCCTGTCATCAGTCCTCACATTCCCTTACTGACTGAAAGACATTACCTAGCCCTCGAGCAATGTGTTTGTTATCATCTGAGATTTGTTAAAGTGCTGCGAAATGTGAAGTTCAGATTAAGTTCCTATAGATCCGTGAATTACTTATTAACGTAGCCGAGCGGTCAGGCACTAGTAATACTGTCACTCTCCTGTCTGGACTCTAGCCACAATATCATGCTGCACGCACAATAGCTGCTCTACTATCATTGCGTTGGACGACTTGTTCAAGTATTCGTTCCTTCCCAGGGGACGCTTTGAGAAGAACTTTACTTGCAACGAGTTATGCCATCTCTTGCTGATGCCACAAGCCGTGCAGAAAGACGTTTCTGTGGCTAGTGTGCTCCTTGAGTGTTGTTGTTGTCCCTTGTGTTTCAGATTGTGATCCCATCCTAAGTTGACAGTAATCAGTGTATTGTAAGAAGTTTATTTCTCGAGTAACTTCCACGTTGTTAAAGTTTGTAAGTGTAGTTTCTTTATAGTTGATACCTCGTGTCACTGTGTGCGACTCAGTATATCAGCATTGTTCACCGTGTTCATTTCTTTTCTCCTGTGCTTGCAGTTTTGAGATAGTAGATTCGTTCTCCCTTGCTCATATTGCGTGTTATAGCGTTAATTTTTCAACCGGGGGGAGTCATCCACTCCACCGAGTTTGTTCATTCCTCCAGTAAGAAAGAACCGATCCCTTGTGTTCTGGTGATTCGATTCCTGCTCCAGGAAGATCTTATTCTGAATGTGAAGCCACCAGCACCCATCAGTGACTTTGTCATGAACCAAGAATTACTGTATCGAACAGCCGAGTTGGGTACTCCTAGCAGAAGGTATAACCAGTTAGTAATTCCACAGTCACTAGTGAATGTAGCCTTACAGCTAGTTCTCGATGTACCAGGTGTTGCACACCCTGGTATGGATCGTTCAGTAAAACAAGCCAGATTGAAATACTTTTGGCCTCGTATGGCAACTGATATTTCTGAGTATGTAGGAAATGTAGTGTCTGCATGCAACATAAGGCAATGCTAATGGTCCCTAATCCAATCCAAGTGTATCCAACTACTAGCGAACCTTGGGAAAGAGTTGCGCTAGATTTGTTAACTAATTCCGATGTTCCCTCCAAGGTAACAAACATCTGTGTGTTATGGTAGACCATTTCACCAGATATTGTGGTTAGTTCCTATTGCAGTAAGACTGCCGAGACAGTAGCTAAAGCGTTTAAAGAACGCATTATCTGCAGGCATACCACCCCTAAGTCCCTAGTAACAGATAATGGAGGTGAATTCTGTAATGAAATTCTTGAAAATTTGTGTACCTTGTACAAGATCTCTAAATCCACCATTGTTCCTCATCATCCTGCCAGCAATGGGTTAGCGGAACGAACCAATAAGAAAGTACTTGATGTCTTGAGAGCCACTATCAACCAACAGTGAAACTTGGGATGAAGTTATACCTGATGTGCAGTGTGCATAAATTCTGCTTACAATGTTTCTATAGGCGACACTCCACATTATGCATTGTATGGTGTAGATAAACGTTTGCCTTATGAGTTGTTGTATTCTAATCCGAAACCAAATTACAACCCTGATGATTTCATAGCAACTCGTACCAGCTTAGCTCAAAGTGTTTTTAGAAGAATCCGTGAAACACTTCATAAATCAACAGCAGAATTTACAAGAGTCGCAAACACTCGATCAAAGCCATCCAAAATCAAAGTAGGTTCGAGAGTTATGCTGATTAACTTTAACAAAACGTCTGCAATGCCAAAGCTTGATCAAAAGTTTGTTGGTCCTTATCGAGTAGTTGAACATATCACTGGTAATAAGTATAAGGTTAGAGAGATTAGTACTGGTCAGTATAAAGAATCGCATTTGGATCATATGAAGTTAGTATGTGATGATAATGATGTTCCAACCCAGACTAATGTGACAGACTCTGACAATCCTCCTGATCCTGTACTCTCTTCCTCTGATATACTCAGTCAGACGATCAACCTGAATGTCGTTATTTCCCTACGTACACGACAGGTATTGAGAAATCCTCAAGTATCATTTGTAACTTCCAATTCAGATTTGCCTCAAATACAGCATGAGCTAGCCAATGCTACAGAGTTTGATCCTCCCAGAGATGACACCCATTCTGCATATGCCAATCTTACCCTAGCAGAGTTGGGGTTAAATGTAAATAACCTGTATAGATGAATAATTACATTATCAACTTATCAGTATTCAAGAATTTTTTTTTGTGTTCGTGTTCTCTCCGCATTCTGAGAGTTAACAGTCTAGATTTGCGTGCACCGAATCTGCCTTTCTGTTAAACACTCTTTCTTTGTATATATTCCTTCCTCAGATTCCGTAGATCACACGAATACAGATCGATCGATCAACATTTTTATTTTTATCACTTGTAATCTCAATGTTGAGTTCGTTGTTCATTTGTTGAGTTTTAAGTTGTACTATAGTATACCTTGTATTACATTACAGTTTCAGTTACGTAAGCTTTCATTCCAATGTTCTACTTATGTAGGTTATAATGGTTAATGTTGTGTACTTTGACATTGTATAGAATCAGCCCAAGCCGTTACCTGCCATCTCTAGTTTGTATTGTTGTATGTCGGGACGACATACGTTAGCGTCGCCGAGCTCTCAGTAGTAGTAACCAGGTATCGTTGACCTCAACGACCCCAAACCCTCTCTGCCCGAGTCACTATCTGAATTCATATTGTGCTGACCCCAGCAGTATCAAAGGCCCCCTCAATAGGGGACTGTGGGCGGCTAGTCAGTATTACGAGTGTAACCAAGGAGATAGGTACGGCTGGCAAGGGCTCTCTCCACATAACAGCAATTATAAAGTAATAACAGCCTTTCGTGAGTATTTCTTTCCTAATCCACGTTATCGAACCCCCATGATACAGTCATACTAAACAAACACAGTCAATGCTGAATTTAAAAGAAAATATCTGCCTGGAGGATGACTAACAAACTTACCTTGAATACTGATAAAACATATTTCATTCAGTTTGGAAACAAAGCTTTCAAATGATCCAGTTAACATTATGCTAAATGGTCATCAGTCACAAGACTCACAGGGAAAATTCCTAGGTATCCACCTTGACAGTAGCCTTAAGTTCCGGACACACATACAACAAATTTACCAAGAAAATTCCCAAGACTGGGAGGCGTTTCTATCAAAGATATGGGATACGTTCCACAATCAGCTCTCCTGGCACTGTACCATTCACTCATATACCTTATCTTACATATGGAATTTTGTGCATGGGGATCAACAACATCCAATCACCTAAAACCCCCCATAACCCAGCAAAAGGCAGCAGTAAGAATGATGATAACTTCCCACCCCCCGCCAGCATACTCCACCAATTTTCAAAAGTGTGAATCTGCTCACCATTAAGAACATCCATACTTATTCATGTGCCTACTACATACACTACTACAACACCAGAGGGGATTGAGGAAACTTTTGGCACATGGAATAGGAGAAAAATTTTCCTGGGTAGAGGCATGGCTGACAAATAAAAAGCAGAGAGGTTGCATAAATGGGGAAAATCAGAATGGGGGCACGTCCACAAGCGGATATTCCCTCAGGGGTCAGTGTTGGGCCTGTTGTTGTTCACAATTTTACATAAACGACATAGATGAGGGAATAAATGCGACATAAGCAAATTTGCTTATGACACCAAAATAGGCCGTCCAATTCATTCTAATGAGGACACTAGAGCACTCCAGGATGATTTGAATAGACTGATGCAGGGGGGCGGAGAAATGGCAGATGCAGTTTAATATTGACAAATGCAAAGTTCTATATGTGGGACAGGGACAATATCCATGCCACATATAAACTAAATAATGTAGATCTTAAATACAAACCGACTGCAAAAAGGATTTAGGAGTTCTGGTAAGCAGTAACCTAAAACCAAGACAACAGTGCATTAGTGTTCGCAATAAAGCTAACAGAATTCTTGGCTTCATATCTAGAAGTATAAATAATAGAAGTCCTCAGGTTGTTCTTCAACTCTATATATCCTTGGTTAGGCCTCATTTAGACTATGCTGCTCAGTTCTGGTCACCGTATTACAGAATGGATATAAATGGTCTGGAAAACGTAACAGAGGAGGATGACAAAGATGATCCTATGTATCAGAAATCTTCCCTATGAGGATAGACTAAGGGCCCTGAATCTGCACTCTCTCAAAAGGCGTAGAATTAGGGGGGATATGATCGAGGTGTATAAATGGAAAACAGGAAAATTTGGCTGAAAATTTCCAGCCAAGACATGACTCGCAGCAATGGTTTCAAGTTGGAAAAATTCAGATTCAGGAAGGATATAGGAAAGTACTGGTTTGGTAATAGAGTTGTGGATGAGTGGAACAAACTCCCGAGTACAGTTATTCAGGCTAAAACGTTGTGTAGTTTTAAAAATAGGTTAGATAAATACATGAGTGGGTTTGGGTGGGTGTGAGTTGGACCTGACTAGCTTGTGCTGCTGGGTCTGGTGCCGTGCTCCATCCTTGAGTGGAGGTGACCAGACTGGGTGGGTCATTGTTGACAGGAATATAATTGAATAATTGTTTTTCACAAAAGCATTTTAGAATATAAATATATCTTTGTATTATACACATTTTGATTCATTTATAATTAATATTCTACTGTACAACTATGAAATAATTACTTTCCTACTGTACAACTATATTATCCTCAGTATTAAGTAGTCTGTAAGCCAATAATGTTAAGTTGACCCATAATGCCAGGCATAATAGAGGCTATCTTTGTATTGTAACTCACTGTTGTAAATATAAAGTAAATAAATACAATTTTCATCTCAAGAAATATTAAATTATTCCATTACTGACGCCAAGAATATTACACTTACCCGTACATAGGGGTGCACACGGTGCCAGGAGGTGCACACGGTGTCACGAGGTGCACACGGTGCCACGAGGTGCACACCAGAAGTTAATAAATTTCCACGTAAGGATGATAATTGATAATATAAGAGAGGATGGCAGCCAGCAGCAGTGTGGATGTAGTTGTTGTTAAGGGAGTGGCTGGTGTGAGTCGTACCAACCTCTCTCCTTCACACACCTCAAACACTTAACTTACAGTTATTACTCAGCCTTGACTTATACGAAAAGAAGAAGAATCAAATATTCGCATAAATAAGTAGTGAATAACGTTGCTGAAACTCTGCAGAGAAGGATAATCCCTCACCAGGATGAGAATGTGTACCGGCTACCATGTAAGCCGCTTGATATTCACAACATAGAATTTTATGAACGTATACTTGTTCATTTACTAACATAAAATATCTTTAAATAATAACAATGAAGCCTGCAGATGTGAGAATTATTGAAGGATTACTATACTAACATAACGTTATTTATAACTTTTAAGGAAAAATATATTACAATTTTAAAATCTAATTTCTAGTGGTAAATGTTTCAACTAAAAGAACACAGTTAGTGATGACGTCACGAGCTCCCACTCCACACAAGTAACAGTAACTCCAGCAACACAAGTAACAGTAACTCCAGCAACACAAGTAACAGTAACTCCTGCAACACAAGTAACAGTAACTCCAGCAACACAAGTAACAGTAACTCCAGCAACACAAGTAACAGTAACTCCAGCAACACAAGTAACAGTAACTCCAGCAACAGGTAACAGTAACTCCAGCAACACAAGTAACAGTAACTCCAGCAACACAAGTAACAGTAACTCCAGCAACACAAGTAACAGTAAACTCCTGCAACACAAGTAACAGTAACTACCAGCAACACAAGTAACGTAACTCCAGCAACACAAGTAACAGTAACTCCAGCAACACAAGTAACAGAACTCCTGCAACACAAGTAACAGTAATCCAGCAACACAAGTAACAGTAACTCCTGCAACACAAGTAACAGTAACTCCTGCAACACAAGTAACAGTAACTCCTGCAACACAAGTAACAGTAACTCCAGCAACACAAGTAACAGTAACTCCTGCAACACAAGTAACAGTAACTCCAGCAACACAAGTAACAGTAACTCCTGCAACACAAGTAACAGTAACTCCGCAACACACAAGTAACAGTAACTCCTGCAACACAAGTAACAGTAACTCCAGCAACACAAGTAACAGTAACTCCAGCAACACAAGTAACAGTAACTCCAGCAACACAAGTAACAGTAACTCCAGCAACACAAGTAACTAACTCTAGCAACACAAGTAACAGTAACTCCAGCAACACAAGTAACAGTAACTCCAGCAACACAAGTAACAGTAACTCCAGCAACACAAGTAACAGTAACTCCAGCAACACAAGTAACAGTAACTCCAGCAACAAAGGGAACAGTAACTCCTAGCAACACAAGTAACAGTAACTCCAGCAACACAAGTAACAGTAACTCCTGCAACACAAGTAACAGTAACTCCAGCAACACAAGTAACAGTAACTCCAGCAACACAAGTAACTAACTCTAGCAACACAAGTAACTAACTCCAGCAACACAAGTAACTAACTCCAGCAACACAAGTAACAGTAACTCCAGCAACACAAGTAACTAACTCTAGCCAACACAAGTAACAGTAACTCCAGCAACACAAGTAACTAACTCCAGCAACACAAGTAACTAACTCCAGCAACACAAGTAACAGTAACTCCAGCAACACAAGTAACAATAACTCCAGCAACACAAGTAACAGTAACTCCAGCAACACAAGTAACAGTAACTCCAGCAACACAAGTAACTTAAATCAGCAACACAAGTAACAGTAACTCCAGCAACACAAGTAACAGTAACTCCAGCAACACAAGTAACAGTAACTCCAGCAACACAAGTAACAGTAACACAAGCAACACAAGTAACAGTAACTCCAGCAACACAAGTAACAGTAACACAAGTAACAGTAACTCCAGCAACACAAGTAACAGTAACTCCAGCAACACAAGTAACAGTAACTCCAGCAACACAAGTAACAGTAACTCCAGCAACACAAGTAACAGTAACTCCAGCAACACAAGTAACTAACTCCAGCAACACAAGTAACAGTAACTCCAGCAACACAAGTAACAGTAACTCCAGCAACACAAGTAACTAACTCCAGCAACACAAGTAACAGTAACTCCAGCAACACAAGTAACAGTAACTCCAGCAACACAAGTAACTAACTCCAGCAACACAAGTAACAGTAACTCCAGCAACACAAGTAACAGTAACTCCAGCAACACAAGTAACAGTAACTCCAGCAACACAAGTAACAGTAACTCCAGCAACACAAGTAACAGTAACTCCAGCAACACAAGTAACAGTAACTCCAGCAACACAAGTAACAGTAACTTCCAGCAACACAAAGTAAACAGTAACTCCAGAACACAAGTAACAGTAACTCCAGCAACACAAGTAACAGTCTAGCAACACAAGTAACATAACTCCAGCAACACAAGTAACAGTAACTCCAGCACACGGCCTAGCAACACAAGCAACATAACTAGCAACACAAGTAACAGTAACTCCAGCAACACAAGTAACAGTAACTCCAGCAACACAATAACAGTAACTCCAGCAACAAAAGTAACCTAACTCCAAACAATAACTAAATAGCAACACGAAGTAACAGTAACTCGAGCAACACTACTAGCAACACAAGTAACAGTAACTCCAGCATCACAAGTAATAGTAACTCCAGCAACACTAGTAACAGTAACTCCCAGCAACAAAAGTTAACAGTAACTCCAGCAACACAAGTAACAGTAACTCCAGCAAACATCTAAATAGCAACACAAGTAACAGTAACTCTAGCAACACTAACTAGCAACACAAGTAACAGTAACTCCAGCAACACAGTACTAGCAACACGAAGTAACAGTAACTCCAGCAACACAAGTAAACAGTAACCCAGAAACAAAAAATAACAAATATACTCCAGCAACACAAGTAACAGTAACTCCAGCAACACAAGTAACAGTAACTCCAGCAACACAAGTAACACAACTCCAGCAATACAAGTAACAGTAACTCCAGCAACACAAGTAACTAACTCCTGCAAAACAAGTAACAGTAATTCCAGCAACACAAGTAACAGTAACTCCAGCAACACAAGTAACAGTAACTCCAGCAACACTAAAAACCCAGCAACACAAGTAACAGTAACTCCAGCAACACTACTAAAGCAACACAAGTAACAGTAACTCCAGCAATACAAGTAACAGTAACTCCAGCAACACAAGTAACAGTAACTCCAGCAACACAAAATATCCAGCAACACAAGTAATAGTAACTCCAGCAAACAAATAACAGTAACCCAGAAAACAATTAACAGTAACTCCAGCAACACCAGTAACAGTAACTCCAGCAACCTACTAACTAGCAACACAAGTAACAGTAACTCCAGCAACACAAGTAACTAACTCCAGCAATACAAGTAACTAACTCCAGCAACACAAGTAACTAACTCCAGCAACACAAGTAACAGTAACTCCCCAACACAAGTAACAGTAACTCCAGACAAAGAAAAACACCAGCAACACAAGAACATAACTCCAGCACACAGAAAACCAGCAACACAAGTAACAGTAACTCAAGCAACACAAGTAACATTAACTCCAGCAACACAAGTAACAGTAACTCCAGCAACACAAGTACAGTAACTCCAGCACACAAGTTAACAGTAAACTACAGCAATAAAAAAGTAAAGTAACTCCAGCAACCACATAAATAAGCCAACACAAGTAACAGTAACCAACAACACAAGTAACAGTAACTCCAGCACACGATAAACAACACAAGTAACAGTAACTCCAGCAACCTCACAGTCATAGTAAAAACTCCAGCAATACAAGTAACAGTAACTCCAGCAACACAAGTAACAGTAACTCCAGCAACACAAGTAACAGTAACTCCAGCAACACAAGTAACAGTAACTCCAGCAACACAAGTAAACAGTAACTCCAGCAACACAAGTAACAGTAACTCCAGCAACACTAAAATAAGCAACACAAGTAACAGTAACTCAAGCAACACAAGTAACAGTAACTCCAGTACAGTAAACCCCAACACAAGTAACAGTAACTCCAGCAACACAAGTAACATAACTCCAGCAACACAAGTAACAGTATAGCCACTCAGTACTCCACCAACACAGGTAACAGTAACTCCAGCAATACAAAGTAACAGTAACTCCAGCAAACACTAAATCAGCAAAAAACAAGAACAGTAACTCCAGCAACACTGCCAGCAACACAATAACAGTAAGTCCAGCAACACAAAGTAACAGTAACTCCACAGCACTACCAAAACTAACACAATTAACAGTAACTCCAGCAACACTAAACCCAGCAACACAAATAACAGTAACCCCAGCAACACAAGTAACATAACTCCAGCAATACTACTAGCAACACAAGTAACAGTAACTCAGCAACACTACTAGCAACACAAGTAACAGTAACTCCAACAACACAGCAAGTAACCAGCAACCCCAAAACACAAGTAACAGTAACTCCAACAACACAAGTAACAGTAACTTCAGCAACACTACTACAACACAAGTAACAGTAACTCCAGCACACTACAAGCAAACACAAGTAACAGTAACTCCAGCAACACTACTAGCACACAAGTAAATAACTCCAGCAACACAAACAGTAACCCAGAAACCAACTAACCAGCAACACAAGTAACAGTACTCCAGCAACAAAATAACAGTAATCCAGAACACAAGTAAAGTAACTCCCAACCAGCACTAACCAGCAACACAAATAACAGTAACTCCAAAACCCAATACTAACCAGCAAAAACAAATAACAGTAACTCCAGCTGTGCTCCAGCAACACTAAATAGCAACACAAGCAACAGTAACTCCAGCCTGGCTGCCCAGTACAGTACCAGCAATACAAGGGAACAGTAACACCAAACAAGGGACAGCAGCACAATTACAAAACACAATGGTAACTTCACAACAGCAAGGGAACAGTAACCCCGCCTTTGTACTCAGCAACACAAGTAACAGTAACCCAGCAATCTGACTAGCAACACAATACAGTACCCCAACACCTGTGAAATTTGTATACTCCACATGGCAAGTAAACAGCCTAACTTCAGCCCCTTTCCTGCACAATTACAGTACTCCAGCCACTTTAACTCAGAAGGGCAACACAAGCATCTCCATTACGTACAACACAAGTAACATGATCCCAGAACCAGTAATATGAAAGGTCAAGCACTAACAAGCTCCAGCAAAAGTCCAGTGTTGCAAAGTTAAGTTAAATACAAGAAAAGTCCCCAAACACTTTCCTTAGCAACAAATAACGAAATCCAACCACCGCTGTTTAATCACCATGTACAAAAGTGTACCAAAAAGTTGTCTCCAGCAATAAAAAACAGAATCAAACATTACTCTTTGCTTCATAAAAGGAAGTAGCAACAAGTAAAAGTACTAGTCAGCTTTTCCATTAACAGTCTCCAGGGACTACAGTAACGTTATGCCAGATTCACTACAAGTCAACACTGAACAGGATAACACCAACAAAGAACTAGATTCTCCGTTAGTCTAACCCAAAATGTTTAACAGAAACTCCAACAACAAAAAGTAACAACTACTCAAATGATACAGATGTAACAAATAAAAGACAAAACCTTGGGGAACATAGCTAGCAAAAAGTGCGTAACTTTCCTAGACTATCAGCCAAAAAACGTGAACTCCAAGGAAAACTTTGCCTATCAATACAGATACATTGTCCAGAAAACAATTGAACATAACTGCCAACAGCACGTAAGTTAACACAAATTCAGTAACGGGCAACACTGCGCAGTCACAAAGGAGCTTGTATCCCAGCCACAAGTGACAGTGACGAGCACTTACTAGCCCAAAACGAAAATTACGTAGTCCCGAACATCACTATGCAAACATGCTAACATAACACCCCCAAGCAACATATTCAGCAACACTACAATCAACACAAGTACAGTAACCCCACAACCAAGCAACAGTAACTTTGCAACACTACAATCAACACAATAACAGTAACTCCCGCACACTACAAACAACACAAGTAAAAGTAAAACCCGCAACACTACTACGCACAAGTGACAATATCTCCCGCAACCAAAAAACTCCAGCAACACTACCAGGAAACAAGTAACATGCCCCACAACTAAAATAACAGTAATGCCCGAAACACAAGTAACAGAACCCACCCGCACACCAGCAACACAAATAACGTACTCCACCAATACTACCAGCAACACAATAACAGTAACACCGCTGTGCTGCCACACACTAAAAACAACACATGAACAGTAACACCCTGGGCTCCAGTACACTTTCCCGCAATACAGGAACAGTAACACCAACTGTGGCCACAGCACAAGTACAATAACACCAATGTACTGCCCAAAAGCACGGTAACATAAAAACCCGCTGGCGCCAGAAACAATAAAAGTACACCGCGTGCTGCCGCAAACAATTACACAACACCTTGGAGAATTTTTTTTTCCCGGGGGGGGGGATCAGCCCCCTTCAGCCCCTTTCAGCCTCTTTCAGCTCTGAGGGGCCCAGCTTTCTCAGAAGGGGCAAGCATCTTATTTACTGTTACAACAAGTAATTGATCCCAGATGCAGTACGAGTATGCGACGGGGTCAAGCGACTGACGCTCCTTGCAAAGTCCAGTGTTGCAAAGTGTAGTTTAATAAAAGACAGTCCATCTCTTACCTTAGCAGGACAATTAAGGAAAATCCTGCTCCCGCTTTATTACCATGGTAAAGATAGTGTACATTGTTGTCTATGCTTAAGACAGCAAGAATCAAACATTCTGCTTTGCTTCATAGAGGAAGTGGCAAGGAAGCAAAAGTACTAGGTCAGCTTTTCCTTTATGTTCGGCAGGCACTGGAGTGGCGTAGGACGCTCTGAGGTGAGATTACTTTTGACTCTACTGAGAGTCACACTGACGCCAGGATAACCAACAAAGAACACTGATTCGTGCGTTAGTGTGAACAAAGTGTCTCACGAAACACAACACTTACAGAGAAGGGTGATCAGCTTCTTCAGTGATAAGATTGTGAACAATAAAGACAAATCTTGTGGAACATAGTGTACCAGTGTGCGTATTCCTAGACTATGGAAGACGTGGACATCCAAGGACACTTCAGCTTCTATCAAGTCACCGATACCTGTCGAGGGTGTGAAGAACACCATAGCTCACGCTACAAGAGCAAGGTAGGTTACAGAGTTCTCGTAGGACGGGGGACTGCGCAGTTCTTGTGTTGCAAGGAGCTTGTACTCGGCCTATAGTTGGCAGTGAGGTGCGGACTTCTGAGTCCACACAAGTACGTATGTCAGCCATCAGTGAATGAAATATGCTGACATAACACCCCCTAGGGGCAATTTATTATTAACATAATATAATCTTTTTCAGCCTGTTAAGAAGTGGATGATAGAGCTTTTCAAGACCTCATCTGCAGGGGCGGCTGTGTGGACGATTTGCTGTCTTATCAGCTAAGTACTCCCTACAATGCTAAAAGTCTATCAGTACTTAACTACAACATCAGGTCCTTAAGCAAACACTATGATGACCTCCTGGCACTCCTTGAATCACTAAGGACACCCTTCTCCTGCATTATTCTTACTGAGACCTGGCTTAAGCAGGACACAATAGATATCTACCCTCTACCAGGATACACAGCAATCCACAACTGCAGACCATACCAAGTTGGGGGTGGTATTGCAATCTATTACTCTAACCAATTATCTTGTATTAGCACCACTTGCTTTAGTGATGAATATAGAGAATACATTTTTGCTAATTTTACTGTAAAAAACCTTAAGACGCCCATAACAATCAGTGCCATTTACCGGATACCCCACACAAACATCCCAAATTTCAGTGAGAAATTAAAGGAACTAATAACAAACAGACAAATGAATAAGCACCACCTTCTCTTAGCTGGAGACTTCAACATCAACCTTGGCTTACTAGATGATCAGCCTGCAACTGATTTCATCAACAATATGAACAACACACTTCTCATACCAACAATAACTAAGCCAACCAGGCTCACTGAAACAAGTGCAACCATAATAGACCACATATGGACCAATATACTAGCCCCCCTTAAATCAGGGATAATCACAGATAGCACTACAGACCACTACCCTACCTTCCTCTTGACAAACATTAGTAAACCACCACTTGAATACAACAAAGTTTCATTTAGACTCCATGATGAGGCCTCAATAAGGAAGTTCACAGCTGACCTAGAGACTGTTGACTTGCCTACAGAATTCTCCAAGGCCAATGGTATTGATGACTGGACAGACATTTTTCTTAACAAATTACTTAGACTATACAACAAACATTGTCCTATAAAAACGAAACAGATCACAAACAAACGACTTGGTTGCCTATGGCTAACCAGCACCATTCTGAAATCCACTGATAAGAAACACCAATATGAAAAGCAATATAGACAGGGCCTAATACACAAAGATATTCTTAAACACTATTCATCAGTCCTCACCAAAGTAATAAAGAAAGCCAAACAACTATACTACTCCAGTAGATTCACTGACACAAGAGGACATATGAAAAAGACCTGGAAAACATTCTCTCAGATTCTAGGGACCCACAAACTGAAAAAAAACAAGAATATTGTCCTAACTAAACCTAATGAAACACCACTGCATCCCACTGACACAGCTAACATGATAAACGACTTCTTCTCAACCATAGGTTCTAATTTCGCCAATAAAATCCCACGTACCAATGCCCATGCCGGGGACTACCTAGATGGGAATTTCCCAAATTCCTTCTATCTTGCTCCAACTGAGCCCACGGAAGTCACCGAGATTATAGTCACTTAAAAACAACTCAGGGAATCTGTCTCATGTCCCACCATTATTGTATACGAGAGCGGCCCATGTCCTCTCGCATGCTCTCATTACTTTTTAACAAGTCACTAGAAACTAGCACCTTCCCGAAACTACTCAAGACAGTAAGGGTTACACCAATACATAAAGGTGGTGACCATACAGATTTAAACAACTATAGGCCAATATCAAACTTACCATTGCTATCCAAAATCTTTGAGAAACTCGTGCACAGGAGACTATAATCATTTATAACGGCACTAAACATACTCAACCCCTGCCAATTTGGATTCAGGAAAAATAAAAGCACTAACGATGCAATCATAAAAATGCTAGATCTGCTTTACGCAGCATTGGAAAATAAGGAATATTCACTAGGAATTTTTATTGACCTAAGAAAAGCTTTTAGACAAAGTAGACCACGGCATCCTACTCCACAAACTTGACCATTATGGTATAAGAGGCCATGCGCTTGCATATTTCAAATCTTACCTTACTAATAGGAATCAGTATGTCACCATTAATGACACAGCATCAACAACACAGCCACTTGATACTGGAGTTCCGCAGGGAAGTGTCCTTGGTCCCCTGCTCTTCCTCATATACATCAATGATCTTCCAAGCGAAATGTATCTCAACACACAAAACCCCATTCTCTTTGCTGACGACACGACTTATGTCATCTCTCACCCTAATCTTGCCACCCTCAACACCATTGTTAATGAGGAGCTGATCGAAATATCGACTTGGATGACAGCCAATAAACTTACGCTTAACACTGACAAAACCTACTACATTATGGAAAGAAAACTCACACTCACACGAGCTTTTAAATCTCTGCACAAAATTTCAATTTAAAAACCCGACTGGAGAATACACTTGACCTCATCTTCACTAACAATGATGATCTGATAAGAAAAGTCACCATGTCAAAAACAATATACTCAGATCACAAAATAATTGAGGTTCAGACATGTATGCGTGGAGCCCCAGACCGACATAATGAGACTAGTCACGAGGGAACATTCACCAAATTCAACTTCAATAACAAAAACATAAAGTGGGACCAAGTAAACCAAGTCCTAACCGATATAAGCTGGGAAGATATACTAAGCAACACAGACCCCAACTTATGCCTAGAACAGATTAACTTGGTGGCACTCGATGTATGCACAAGGCTTATTCCTCTAAGAAAAAGGAGGAGTAGATGTAAAATAGAAAGAGACAGGCGCCCCCTTTACAGGCGACGGAAAAGAATAACAGACCGACTAAAAGAGGTCAATATATCTGAAATGCGTAGGGAGACACTGGTCAGAGAAATAGCAAACATCGAACTTAAGCTAAAGGAATCTTATAGGAGTCAGAAATCGCGGGAAGAACTAAAAGCCATAAATGAAATCGAAAGAAACCCAAAGTATTTCTTCTCCTATGCCAAATCAAAGTCGAGAACAACGTCCAATATTGGACCCCTACTTAAGCAAGATGGGTCCTACACAGATGACAGCAAGGAAATGAGTGAGCTACTCAAGTCCCAATATGACTCAGTTTTTAGCAAGCCGCTAACCAGACTGAGAGTCGAAGATCAAAATGAATTTTTTATGAGAGAGCCACAAAACTTGGTTAACACAAGCCTATCCGATGTTATCCTGACGCCAAATGACTTCGAACAGGCGATAAGTGACATGCCCATGCACTCTGCCCCAGGGCCAGACTCATGGAACTCCGTGTTCATCAAGAACTGCAAGAAGCCCCTATCACGAGCCTTTTCCATCCTATGGAGAGGGAGCATGGACACGGGGGTCGTCCCACAGTTACTAAAACAATAGACATAGCCCAACTCCACAAAGGGGGCAGTAAAGCAACAGCAAAGAACTACAGACCGATAGCACTAACATCCTATATCAAAAAAATCTTTGAAAGGGTCCTAAGAAGCAAGATCACCACCCATCTAGAAACCCATCAGTTACACAACCCAGGGCAACATGGGTTTAGAACAGGTCGCTCCTGTCTGTCTCAACTATTGGATCACTACGAGAAGGTCCTAAATGCAGAAGACAAAAAGAATGCAGATGAAATATATACAGACTTTGCAAAAGCCTTCGACAAGTGTGACCATGGCGTAATAGCGCACAAAATGCGTGCTGAAGGAATAACAGGAAAAGTCGGTCGATGGATCTATAATTTCCTCACTAACAGAACACAGAGAGCATTCGTCAACAGAGTAAAGTCCGAGGCAGCTACGGTGAAAAGCTCTGTTCCTCAAGGCACAGTACTCGCTCCCATCTTGTTCCTCATCCTCATATCCGACATAGACAAGGATGTCAGCCACAGCACCGTGTCTTCCTTTGCAGAAGACATCCGAATCTGCATGACAGTGTCTTCCATTGGAGACACTGCAATGCTCCAGGCGGACATCAACCAAATCCTTCAGTGGGCTGCAGAAAACAATATGAAATTCAACGATTAGAAATTTCAATTACTCAGATATGGTAAACACGAGGAAATTAAATCTTCATCAGAGTACAAAACAAATTCTGGCCACAAAATAGAGCGAAACACCAACGTCAAAGACCTGGAAGTGATCATGTCGGAGGATCTCACCTTCAAGGACCATAACATTGTATCAATCGCTTCTGCTAGAAAAATGACAGGATGGATAATGAGAACCTTCAAAACTAGGGAGGCCAAGCCCATGATGAACACTCTTCAGGTCACTTGTTCTATCTAGGCTGGAATATTGCTGCACACTAACAGCATCTTTCAAGGCAGGTGAAATTGCTGACCTAGAAAATGTACAGAGAACCTTCACGGCACGTATAACGGAGATAAAACACCTCAATTACTGGAGCGCTTGAGGTTCCTAAAACTGTATTCCTGGAACTCAGGCAGGAGAGATACATGATTATATACACCTGGAAAATCCTAGAGGGACTAGTACCGAACTTGCACACGAAAATCACTCACTACGAAAGCAAAAGACTTGGCAGACGATGCACCAACCCCCCAATGAAAAGCAGGGGTGTCACTAGCACGTTAAGAGACCATACAATAAGTGTCAGGGGCCCGAGATTGTTCAACTGCCTCCCAGCATACATAAGGGGGATTACCAACAGACCCCTGGCAGTCTTCAAGCTGGCACTGGACAAGCACCTAAAGTCGGTTCCTGACCAGCCAGGCTGTGGCTCGTACGTTGGTTTGCGTGCAGCCAGCAGCAACAGCCTGGTTGATCAGGCTCTGATCCACTAGGAGGCCTGGTCACAGACCGGGCCGCGGGGGCGTTGATCCCCGGAACTCTCTCCAGGTAAACTCCAGGTAGCAGAGCAGGAGATGCGCAAATTAACATTAAGATCAACAACACTCTAATTGCCAGGCATAATGAGGGCAAATTCCTAGGCCTATACCTCGACAACAACCTGAACTTCAGTATCCATATCCAACACATAACCAAAAAAGTATCCAAAACGGTTGGGATCCTCTCCAAGATACGATACTTTGTGCCGCAAACTGCCATTCTCACACTATACCATTCACTTATATATCCATACCTCACCTATGCTATCTGTGCTTGGGGTTCAACTGCAGCAACACACCTAAAGCCATAAAAA